>CM076572.1:1109153931-1109261260 GCA_034641835.2 Pinus albicaulis | reverse complement strand
AAGCAAAGAGGCAGCAAAGAAGCAAATGAAGGCAAAAGGAAAGTCCAACATAATAGCCACTATAGAGGTGAACTATCTCAATGGGAGGCAGAGGCAGAGCGACAGGAGTAGCAGAGACAGAGTCAGAGACAGAAGCAGAGCCGTTATAAAATTCCGGGAATCGCTTCACTCCAGCGGCAAAGAATATATATAAACATATACAAAACTTATTCCGGGAATCGCTTAACTCCAGCAGCAATGTAATGCAAATAACACAGAAAATTCCGGGAATCGCATAACCCCAGGCAGAAGGAGACATAAAACAAATCTCATTCCGGGAATCGCTACCCACGCAGGAGTATACATAGAGCGCATTACATATGTTCCAATGGTCCAAGGCATATACATTGATATATATTAAAGTGGAGCGTGTTATGATCAATGGAAAGGAAGTAATATAAAGTGGGACCCTCATCCAATCGCAATCAGAGATCGCAAGGGCAGCGGAACATCGCAACAGAAAGTTGCGATTGCGATTGAAATGCCGGACCCGATCGAGTTATGCACCACAGTTAATTGCTAATCGCATCCGAGTTCCAATCGCACGACTTTGTAAAACGCTGCGATTGAAGTGGCGGACCCGATCGAGTTATGCACCACAGTTAATTGCTAATCGCATCCGAAACCTCAATCGCAATCGGAACTCTACGATTGATCGCACGACTTTGTAAAACGCTGCGATTGAAATGGCGGACCCGATCGTGTTATAAGCGGGAGTTGATATATGCAAATCGCATCCGGAATCTCAATCGCAATCGGAACTCTCCGATTGATCGCACGACTTTGTAAAATGTTGCGATTGAAGCCCGGACCCGATGGGCTTATTAACTATGATTAACAAGTGTTTGAGTTCCAGTTCTAATCGCAAACGGAAATTTGTGAAGGCGCTGTTATATATAAATACATATATATAAAAACAATTGTTGCGATTGTATTGAAAAGTGCCGCGTGGTCTGTGGACCCACGGGCCTCGGCTTAAGGTGGAGGGCGACTGTTTATATAAATTAATTGCTGTGAGATATATAAAACATGGTTGCGGTTGTATTAAAACATGCCGCGTGGTCTGTAGACCCACGGGCCTCAGCTTAACGGGAGGGCGATTATTAATGTAATGCAATTGTAATATATGTATGTTCCGGCCTGCGGAACTCGCCACATCAACAAGACACTTGCTGCGTGTAAAGGATTGAATTACAGTCAACAGATTCATTTATATATAAAGCACTGGTATAAAAATAAAATAAAAATGCAGTTCATAAATTCAGGAGTTACGCAGCAGCCATAAACAGAAAGGCATACAGAGAAGAGAAAGGGACAAAGAGACAGTTAGAGAAAAGACAAATGCGCAGCAAGCCAAGAGACAAAATGAGTGAGCTAGAGTTCACATTGTAATTCGAATGTAAATGTTTTAATCGTTTTTATTGTTTGTGATGCATTGGCAAGTCTCCGAGAGAAAACAAACTCCCACTGTAATGTTAAAATTGACACCTACAGTTATAATTTCCGAGTAAGCTGATAAAAGGAGTGAGAAGGAAGAAGGCAAAGAGACATGACTTTCCATTTCGAATTCCAAGCAGAATACAAACAGTCATGTGAGGAAATCTATAAATAATATCATCTTGATATGCAGAGTGAGTTTTTTTGAGAGCAGAGGTGAGAGTAAAGAAAGAGAAGGCAGAATACAGAAGAGTGAAGCAGAGAAGATCAAGAAAAGAAGAGCAGAAAGAGGAGCTACAGAATAGAGCTGATATCAGAGGTAAATCAGCAAACATTCAGTTTGTTAAATTGAGGAAGTTGGAGCTTCCCTATCAAGTTGAAGCTTGATAGCTGTCAGTTGTAGCTGACTGAGGTTGGAGCCTCCTGTAGGTTGGTGCCTGCAGAAAATTGAAGGGAGTTGGTGCTTCCTTGCAAGTTGTAGCTTGCAGAATTGAGGTAGGAGCCTCCTGTAGGTTGGTGCCTGCAGAAAAACACTGGTGAGAGGGAGTTGGAGCTTGCCTTTGCATCACAACAATAATAATATGTGGTTTTCTCCCTTTATGGGTTTCCACTTACATCTGCTGTCTCTATGTGTGCTTCTTATGTGTTGATGTGATTATTTCAATCTGCTTAATTTCTTGCTGCTTTCAACTTAAGTATGGTGTCACAATAAATTAATATTGGCTGCAAATAAGATTGTTCACATATTAAAGCCGTAAATAACTCTGGTGAAAATTTAAAAGGCTAATGCATGTATTAAACTGAGTTTGGAAGGAGTCTTAGTGAGGCAAGGGCTGGACGGATCCGGACGACGGTCTGCGAAGGCCTTGGAAGGATCAGGTGATCTCTCCACTTGATTACTTTTGTACGCACTATTTATAATACAGAAGTATCATGCTGTTCCCGAAATAGACGTGTTAGTGTATGCTTTTATGTATGAGAATATTTTTTATACAAGCATTCATTATGATTTATTTAATGTTTTATATGAATCTCACTAACATATAGAGTAGATATATGTTGTACAACTTGTCCTTTGTGCTGGTTTCTTCTTGTATTTCAGGTTAAGGAGGAAGGACGGTTGCAGGGAGTTTGGACTCCACGTGGATCTACTTCAAACGTAGGACCAACGGGTAAATCTCTCATTCTGCTCTATTTGGTTTTTCTGAACGTGCATGGTTGTGTGAGTCTCTGTTAAGTAGTACGCCCCCGCTCTGTGGAGGTTGTATCCCAACCAACCTCTAGGGTGTTAATTCCCCAAAACAATAGTCCCTGCAAACCTTCTATGTGCTGCATTGGATCCTTGTTGGGCATACTGTTGGTCAAATCAGGTTTAGGAATCCTGATTTTCTTGAACATAGGCTGCTTCCTCCTTATTTTTTGTGGATGTCCTTTAATAAGGAGCAGGCCTCTTACCTTACCAATTTTTTCTGTTGATAATCATATTGTCACTCCTACAGAAATGTCAAAATGAATAGTTATCCTTTATAGAACTTTAAACTTGATAAGGAGGTCTTCCTTGTAGACCTTTCTGATCTATCTTGGACAAATAGGTGTTGACTTTCTCTCATAGTTGATTCAGCTTCTAGCACATGAAGAACAATGATTTAGAACACCTAAAATAACCCTACAACCTATGAAACCCTAGTGACCTAGTGGGAGGCTCTTTTGACTTGTCCTTTACTGAAATTAGGCTTGGGATCTCAATAGTGCAAAAACAGAGCTTTTTTATCAATGGGTGTATCTGAATATATAGAAATGGATGTACTTGATTGATCTAAAGAGCTCATAGAGGTATTTTCGAGACCATCATTGCTTAAGATATTTGTTGAACATGGGAAAGAGTAGGTTGGTTGGTGATCCTAGATGGAAAGTGAAGGGGTGAGGCAAGGTAAAATAGAGTACTGAGGTCATGGGTGACAAAATAGGATAAATATGAATGGCATGAGCCCATGAGGGGTCCTCTAGGAGTGGTAAGCTGGCCATGACATGATAGAATAGTGAAACAGTGAAAAATTTATCCTAAGGATAATGAAGGAAATGAGATTTCTAAGACTCACAATATTCATGAATCTTGTTTTTAGAAATCTAGGACTGACATTTAGTCATCTTCAGATAGTAAAATTTATTGATGACTAACATGGCCTTTGGGTTTCGATTTTGAGGCTGTCAATCCTCTCAACGCTTTTTCCATGGGCCAGAAGCCCATGAACTTTCCTATCAATGCATGGTCTTTCATGAATTGGATTATGCCATTCATGCGGTGCACTGGCAGTTCTATCACTATTTTCTTAGAGTTATTTGGTATGCATGTTTTGTTTTAGTGTTTTTTGATGTTGTTGCTTGTGTATTTTCCGTCTACACTGTGGGTGTCGCCCCTACATTTTCTTGAGATGGGATAGAGTTGTGCTGATTGACAGTCTCACCCCCTGCCACCGCCCCTATGGGAGTTTGGCCTGTGAGGGGGGAAGCAAGCATCCCCCCGCTGGAGTCAATAATCGGTGAGCCTGTAGCTATCCAGGTGAGAAGTCATGATCATTAGTCTGGGAGTGATGGTATTTTTGAGAAAAAAATAAAAGAAAAATAGTGTAAAAATAATATTAAAATATATATATATATATATATCAAAAAAGGGTAAAAAGAAAAACCTAAAACAATTTTTAAAAAAAATCACAATTAAAATAACAAAAAATAAACATTAAAACAAAAAATAAAATGAATGCAAATATAATTAAAAAAAACATAAAAACAAATTAAAATTTTAAAAATATTAATAAAAAATATATCAAAAAATAAAAATAAATAAAAAAATGTCTGGCACTCAAGCCTTTTAGTGGGCTCAACCCGATTCTAAGAATCAGGTTAAGCCCACCCAGGGGCCCGAGGGGCTGAAAGTCGATTCTCAGAATCGGCTAGGGGGCCAACTGATTCTGACAATTGGCTCTTAGCCCTGCCAGGTGGACCGAGGGGTGGCCTATGTGGGTTGGCAGAGCTGGCCAATCTCTGTCGGCCCACGACAGTCGCCCCTCGGGCTACCCGGTGGGGCGCTCTTGAGCTAGTGCTCCAGAGCCGATTCTGAGAATCAGCTTCGGCTAGACCTGTCGGGTGCCGGGAGAGGTGGCAAGCTCCATCGACACACAACAACCACCCCTCGGGAAACCCAATTGTTTTTATTATTATTATTATTTTCAATTTTTTTAATTTTTTTTTTAAATTTTTAAATTTTTTATTTTAAATTTTATGATTTTGTTCTTTATTTTTTTTGTTTTTTTAAATTGGTTTTGTTTAAATTTTTTTTTTTAAAAGTCTCCTTTCTTATTTTATTATTTTTTTTTAATTTGTTTTTTTCTCTAATTTTTTTTTTAATTATTTTTTAAGAGTTTTTTTAATAACTTAATTGTATTTATATGGCAATTTTTTTATATACTTAAAATTTTATTGAAAATCTTCTTTTTTTTCAAATGTTATCATTTTTTATATATAAATCATAAAATTGGTCATTTTTCTAATTTTTTTATTCATTTTTTCCATAATCTTATTTGATTTAACATTTTATTTTTAGCGAAAAAAAAAAATTTAAATGCATATAGTTTTAATTAATTTATATTCAAAATGTTTATTTTTTGTTGAGGTTTTAGAATTATTATTTTTAGTGACACTTATTTTATTTGTATTGAAATATTAGCTAACTATATATAAATATTAAAGAAATCATAACCTCTATATATATATATATATATATATATATATATATATATATATATATATAGAGAGAGAGAGAGAGAGAGAGAGAGAGATATATAACTCTAAGAAAAATTAAAAAATTCATTATAAAAAAAACACTACAAAAGAAAACAAAAAATAAAAATTTAGAAAACCCTTAAAAATCAAAATTCTTGGGACAAAAAACATTAAGAAGATTAAAAAAACTTGGAAAATGGTTAAATAATCAATATTTAAAAAAAATATATATGTTTACTTAGGAGATAAGAAAATTCGAAGTGTCAAAAATATGTCTTCAAAAAAAAAAAATGATATTTCATGTGGATTTGCAGAAATCGGCATGAAAATCACCGACATTTAAAAAAAAAAATCCACACTACATATATTAGAAAATTTAAAGTGTCAAAAATAAGTCCTCTAAAAAAAGAGGTTGATGTTGCATCAATACCTTTTAAAAATAACATGAAAATCACTAACATTTAAAAAATAATGTTCACACTTGATACATAATAAAATTTGAGGTGTCAAAAATATGCTAGAAAAAGGGATATTTTGAATCAACACTTTTTAAAATCATATGATTTTTTACTACCTTAAAAAATCAGGTACTCGTTTTAGTTCTTGTTTCAAATTTTACATTTAAAAAAAAAGGTGAGCCATCCAAGATAATGAAATTAGGTAGCTTAAGAGTTGTCACAATATCCAGAATTCCCAATTTATTTATTTTCCTTTAGTGTCATGTCATTTGATTTGAATTCCTTCTAATTTTTGATAAGGAAAACCCCTTTAATCCTTCAATATTATATGCTCTTAAAGGTCTACAAAGAGATGGAAACTCTCACCTTTTTTAAAATGTTCAGTATTTCCACATAATATCCAGAGGAAAAAGGACATCACTAGCCATCACCAGTCAACAGTAGTAGCTTTCTTCTAAACTTAGTTACTGAGTAAATTGTTTTTCTGCTACTCACGTAAGAAAGGATTTGAAGTCATTTTTCTAGAGTACAAGATGCTTGATTTATTTGAATTCCTTCCACTGTTTGATAAGGAGAGACCCCTTTTAATCATTTAATCATACCTGCTCTTCAAGGTTACTAAAAAGAGACAATGACCCTTTCCTTTTTTGGATGTGTTTAGCATTCCAGCATAATATACCTAGAACAAAGGACATATCTATCCATCACCAGTCATTAGTGACTTTCTTCTAAAAAAATTCAGAGCGTAAATGGTTTTCCTTTCCTTAGCAAGGAAAGGCTCTGATATTCATTTTGCAAGAGTACAAGATGACTCTATTTTGTCATGTTTAAGACCCTTTATCCCCTTATGGAAACTGAACCATTTGATCTTTAACAAGTCTTCTGGGAGGAACTCTCCTTAGATTCCTAACTTGTCTGTCCTCTTATCTAGACACAACTATAAAATTCAAATTAGCGAAATCAATTCAGCAAATTTATTTGATTCTTTTCCAAGGGATAGCCAATAAGACTAAGTTTATTATTACAAGTATTCTCAATAAGTTTCTTTTTGTAGCCTTGATGATATATTCCCATAAATGATACTTGCAACATTTCTAAAAAATTATCTTGTTAATTTTCTTTCCTTGTTGATTTTAAGATCGATCCACATTCATCTATGGCAAAGAATAAGAAACTAGTATGTTCTTAAGAATAAAATATTGAAAACTAGCTCACACAGTGAATGGCCATACGAAGAAAGTTAGAACTCCTAAATATTTCATCCATGGCTATTATATTTCTCGTTATTCCAATGCCTTGAAATTACAAACTACATCTTGAGCACCATCTTATAAATTGGACTTCCTTTAGCATCTACATAGTAAATTGTGCAACCAAAAAAAAAAATTGTCTCGTAGTTTACCAATATTTCAGCTTATATTTGGAGCTTACAAAATTTATACCATATCATTTTGGGCTATAATATTTATACATATGAAGTAATCCTCTATCACTACAAATAATTCCTTCATTCACTTCAGAAAAAACATTAAGAAGAGAAAATAAAGAAACCTTAAAAAGAGAAAATAATGAACTTACAGAAACATTGACGATGATACCAAGTGAAATACCATACTTTATAGATGGAATGCACTCTGTTGTTTCTAGAATATTAATGTAGACATTAGGTTGAATGAATATTTTGTGTAGCCACTCAATTTTCCCTTATGTCTCAAGTGTGAGTGTGGGTGAGACTTCAACATAAACATAACCATCTGCTCCTCTAGTTGCATCATAAATGGGCTCAAATAATTCACATGCATTTTGGATATATTTTATTATAAGCTACCAGTAACTGTCCTCAACTCCTTCTCCCTTGTTAATAAGTTTCCTGCAAAATATCATAGTTAGGGATTTTCCAAGAGATGCATGATACATATATCTGACCAAATTTGAAGATGAAACTTTTCATTTAGGAAAAGGGTACTTGGATTGATGTTTCTTGGTAAAAAATTAGCATTTCAAGACAAGATTCATCATTTTCTACTAGAAGGCTATTGCATTATTTTCATTATATAAACACATTAGATCGAGGCATGCCATTACAATGATATCACATTAAATTGATCGGTTAAAAATCACTATACAGTGTCAGGTAACAAGACTCTAAAAAACCCAAACCTATGAAGGATTTCCTTTCATGTAAAATCTATGGTATCAGTTAGTTGTCCTCATGCCCAACCGAAATTACTTTGTCTTATTACTTTGGGTTAGAGGATGCACTGCAATTTCTCTTCTAAGGGTCAACAAAGAGAAAATGGAGTTCAATGTGATGGGCAGGTGGTCACTATATTAGTTTTCAAACTCAAGGGATATTGGAAATTTATTATCAATATTTGACAATTATTTCTTGAAAAATGTTAGTTAAGAAAATGAATGGTTGAATTGGCCATGGTATGGGTGCATCTGTTTCTCAACCACAATTAATTGATGTTATAGAAAATTGTATTATTACATTTGTTGCATGTGGTAAATACTAGGATTCCTGGGAAATAATGTTGCATGTGGTCTCAAGGGGCATGGGAACAATGTTACTTATGAGATTCCTAGGAAAGTCTCTGTTTCTTTATAGGGTTTCAAATTAAACTACATTGCTTGTGGAATTTATTATCACTGCTATGCAATACGGGTAGTTAGACATTTATTTAAGACAAAATTATTATTTTTTAAAGGGCACCAGCTGTAGAAATTTGAATAATAGCTAAATTATTCACCGAGATTATCCTGATTACACACTATTTAAGCTTCATGCATAATACATAACCTCTTCTACAGTTTATCATCAATTTGCGGAAATAGAAGCAGTCGCATGCGCACATTAAAACATAATCAAGCACACATATAACACAATATGTAATGGGGAAAGCTTACAGCTGAACACCCCCAACTATATATATATTATAATGATAGAGAACATGTAAGAATACATAGTACAAACTCCTCACAAGCTCTCAGCACTATCTCCAATTGTTACACACAAACTAGCTCAGATCTGAACAAGTCACAGGTTCAAATCTCCTCCACAAGTCTCATTCGCCTCATCGCGCAATCCAATATGGATAATCATGAGATCAAGGTTCAAATCCCACTAGTATGTACTGTACAATCCTCATTGGCTTCTCAATCAATGTGTGTGCAAATCCCATGCACCAGTATAGTCACAACTGATAGTCACACTTGCTCTTTCACCTACCTCTTCACTGGTCTCCACTGAAACTGTCCATGCACTGCAGTTAACCGATGTATTCTTTAGTTGATTTATGAGTTAATAATTAGTGAATTAATTAATAATTAATTCACACCACTCTCACTAATTGTATCAATCAGTTAGACTAGATACAACTAGCTCAACTAAGTTAAACTGAACACAACTCCATTAACTGTCTCATCAACTCCACCAAACTCTGTCACATGAGTTCTAACTGAAGTCAATCATGCAATAGCTCAACTAACCCCTAGGAATAGCGTAATTCCTTCTGTCAGCTGCATGTGCCACATCCAGGCATCAAACTGAAGTGCTCCAAGAGGATAAGATAATGTTTATAGTCTAAATATTATTAAGGGTTAATAATATTTGACTGTTCTATTTTTAGCCCGGCAGTCTAAAAATAGAAACCGCCCAATGTCTAAAAATAGAGGTCCATATATTTTTACCAACTTGACCAACCATCCATAAATAGCATCCCGCAACTCATAGACCATGATCCATATGTCTAAAAATAGACATAGTCTAAAAATAGACTTTGCGCCAAAAATAGCCTGCGGGCCCACTTAGTGAAGGCGACTTCTTTTCACTAAGCTCCATCATCTTGTTGCATTTTCAACACCAGCTTAATGGAAGAGCACCTACCTTATACGCAGGAGGTTGGTGGTTCGAATCAACTGTGTCCTAACATGAATTAATCAATGATGTTGTAGCCTATTTTTCATTAAATAGTTTTTATATTTATTCATTTCAATGGTGAGATATTTTGGATTCATTGTTTTAATTTGTCTCCAAAGATATGATAGCTAGGATTAAAGATACATTGTATCTATAAAGACAATGTCTTTAATCTCAACTATTGTCTCTGGAGAGACAAAAATGAAATTTCCTCCTATGATATAGTAATGATTGTCTTATATATTGTCTTTAGGCAGAAAATTTTTTAAGACAATAATTTGAGACACCTGCTTAAAGACAATATTGAAGACAATACATAAGTTTTTTTTTTGTCCCAAGTTAAGACAATTTACCCAAAAATTGTCTTAAATGTTGTCTTAAAGCTCTCTTTTATGTAGTTTTGATTGTATCTATAAAGACAACGTCTTTAATCTCAACTATTGTCTCTGGAGAGAAAAAAATGAAATTGTATCCTAAGAGACAATAATCATTGTCTTTATAAAGACAATTTTTTAAGACAATAATTTGAGACACTCGCTTCAAGAGAATACATAAGTTTTTTTTGGTCTAAATTTAAGACAATTTACCCAAACATTGTCTTAGAACCCCCTTTTATGTAGTAGTGGTACTTGTATTAGAACACGCTAAGGCGTCCTAAGAAAAGCATTGCAAAAGATTTTTTATTTTTAAAAAATGTAGTGCTTTTGGATATATTCTTCACCAGTGGAGTTAGCTTAATGCATTGGAGGAGGGTTAAATAAAAAAATCTCTCTCGACATTAAATTTCGTTTTTACCATCTATAGTGTTGAAGAGCTATGAAGCACTGGTGCCACTCTTACCTCATGTAAGCACCCTGACTTTGGTGTTTCTCTTTCTCAACGTCCTTTCATACCATGTTCACTGCCTAACTTTAAAAAAATTTCAAACTGTGCTAAAATTTGTTTTTCTCCATTACGTGTCCAAAATGCCTCCATGATGACCAAATGTCTGGGAAAAGTATATGTTTCTCTCTAATTTAATTTTTTAGCTAATTAGAATTGCAAATTAGGTTAAATTTTCCATTGTTTTTGAAAACAAAATTTATCCCTGCGCAATGCATTCGATTATTCGTCTCACTGATAGTGGTGCACCCTGTAAATTTACATGGTGCACCACATTTTAGTGCATGAACATAACGCGTTGTGATTGTTGCAGTGTGTTTCGTAAACACTGAGAATACGCTAAATTATATGTTAGTGTGTTACTCTCGCTGCGTTTATATTTACCAAATGCACTGTAAAACTAATATTTAAAAATAATAGAGAGGATGGATATAGGCTTAGCTAATTATGGAAGCCTGTCATCCACCATATTGCCCACTAATAATTTGAACTCCAACTTCATATTATCAATTTTTTAATAGACCCTTGTTGATTTTTGAATCATTCATAATTATTTCATCAATACCTAATCTATTTATTTAACACTATTTAACACACATGTATACTATTGTCAATTTTCTCTCATTTGGTCAACTTGACAAAAATATTTATTTTATTTTTTTTTAAATTCCAATCTTTATTTATCACTATTTTAATTTTTAGTTTAATTAAATTTATTTCTTTGATGGTATAATTTCTAATTCAAATATCTAATTTAATTTTTATTTTAAATTATTTTTTCAGTTATATCAAAATTCCTTATTATAAATTAATTTAAATTATTAATTTGAATTTTTAACTAACTTTTTTTGTTTGACTACATTATTAATTATATTTTTTTGAATATTACTAATTTTATTGTTTTAAATAATTCTCATTTTTCACCTATTCTTAATATTTCAATTCTTAATTAATTATTTAATAATTGTATATATTAATCTTCTACCAATTTCTTATTTCATATATTAAATTATTTTATTCTTCAATAGATTTATCAAAATTTAATTATTATTTGTGAATTATTATATTTAAATTTGACCCTTTACCGAATGGATAATAGGTCATTTCTCCTATAAAAGGTCTTCCAGCCCCTCATGAAGTTTTTTGGTCCTTGATGATGAATGGAGTGACTATCCGAAATGGATTCTAAATGCATTACACATTTCTCTTCCGGAAATTTCTAACACTAACAATTATTTATTAAATTTAAAAAATGAAATATAATATAATTTATTTTCCACCCAATTTTATATTAAGTCAATTTTGAAAGAAATAAATATAATATAAATAATTTGGAGCCCAAATGGATACCTTAGTTGGTCAATCCTTCCACCAAATCATTGCCCTGAATAAAAAAGCATGAATTTGATCCTCTTCATGTCCACCCCGGTTAAACTCCTTCAATCAAGCCTTCCATCAATTCATTGTCCCTCAATCACAAGGCATGAATTTGATCCTCTTCATATCCACCCTATTTAGACTAGGTTAGACTCCTTCAGTAGAGTCAAGTGTGGGTGAAGTCCCTTTGGGTGGGAAGCCTAGGGGTGTTGTTGAGAGAGAAAAAAAAAAAATTAAAAAAAAATGGACCAGTACCTCGTTTTGAAATATCTAATAAACTTTATAAAAGCAAGGGGTGGGGGTTGCGTGTTCTCAAAATGTGAGGAAGATTTTGTTATAACTTTAGGTTTAGGGTTATGTCTAGGGGAACTTTGCAGACGATGATCGTATGAAAAGGAAAGGAGGATATATATTGGATTCATATGGATCCAAAGACGTTTATGTTCAACTTGAAACCATGTATATTCGTGTAGGGTTATGAAGTTTCCACTCCCAGTAGATCTCTCGTGTCAAATAATATAGTTTATACCATTCTTTGAAGTTGTTGTTATCTCCAATTCAGTTTTTGTTAGAGAAAATAAAAAGGGAAAGACAGATTACACGTATTTACATACGGTTCTTCAAATTTGGAGTTATATTCAATTTAGCTTGAGGATCACATAAGATAACTTGTTTGGAGAAGAAAGAAATGAGTAGGTGGAACTATGTTCTGACAGCTCACAAGCCCACCACTATGAGTCATTCCTGCGCCAGCAACTTTACTAGTCCTCATGACATTAACCTCGTCATAAAAAAATGTACATGAATTGAGATTCATTCTCTCTGCACCAACAACCATTTGCAACAATTTGTAGAAGTACCAATCTATGGCCAAATTGTGGTGCTCGAGATTTTCGAACCTAATGGGCAGCAACAGGATTATTTTTCTATTTCAATAGAAAAATATAACTTCTATGTTCTTTAGTGGAATGTTGAATCTAGTCAGTTTATCATGAGGGCAATGGGGGATGTCGTTGATCCTATGTTGCGTCCTACAAATAATGGGAAGATTAGTATCATTGATCGAGATTGTAGGGCCATAGGATTCCACGCCTATGAGGATCTGTTCAAAGTTATACCATTGGATGATAATGGACAAACCCATGGACTCTTTTGTTATCTGGTTTGAGTTGAATATTATAGTTTTGGATATCAATTTCCTATATGGTTGTTTGAAACCCACAATTTTCGTGTTGTACCAACCAGGTATATCTTTTCCTAATGACATTGATGAACTCCATGTGAAGATAGACGAGGTTGCTCTGAATGGAAATAAATTTAATGAGGGGCCTTGGTTGGGGGAAAAGGTAGATTATGGTGCTGGTATTTTAATATCTGTATCCATTGTTGGAGAATTAATGTCAACCACTTCCTTAAATACACTGACAAGTAGCAATACCATAGTAAATTTTTTGTAGGTTGAGGATTGAGTTTGCAGAGAAGGACAAGTTCTGAGCATAGTACATTTTACACATTCCCAAAATATAAATTTAATGCATGGTTATTAAAAGTGTATGGGCAATCATTTATTTCACAAATTATATTTAATTCACGTAATCTTGGTAAAATTCAAAAAGCCATGTTTGCCCATTCTATGAATTAAATTTGGTCTGTCATGAATTAAATGTCTTAGATATATATGTTTTGAATTAACAAGCATAGTGTAGGATTGAATGTAATGTGGTGGATGTAAGTCTAGAAAGACAAAGGGAGTAATAACAGTTGTTTTAATGGTGAAGGAGCAACAACCTCCATATGAATGTGTATGTTGTGTTTTTTAATTTTAATATTAAGTATTGTTAGTTGTGATTTGGTTGTGAAAAAAATCACTTATGAGTTTTATTGCAACAACTTTGTTTTACTCTGTTTCACCGTGAGTAAAATTGTTTGAAGTTTATTTGCTCCTTATAGTTGTGATTTTAATTGTCACCACCATGTATTAAAAGGAAGAGCTTCATGGTTTTTTTCCTGCAAATGAATTCTCTCGTTTAAGATCTCTCCACAACTCTAAACTTTGTGTGATCTCTGTGTTTTGAGGAAAATAATTTCCTCTACCTTGAAAATTTTTAACATGGTATCAAAGTAGGTTTAAACCTTCATTACCGCAATTTTTTTTACTATGGAGTTAAAAGTAGTTCTAAAATTTTTTATGGAGTGTATTCTCCACCAGTGAGAAATTTTTTACACAGTGAGAGTTTTTTTTTACACATTGAAAATGGTAACAAAAAGCACAAACTCGACTAATCCACAAATACCACAGTTAAATGGAAAAATTTATGACTATTGGGCTATTACAATGAAATCTCTATTTTCTTCTCAAGATAATTGGAAATTTGTGGAGATCGGTTTCCAAGAACTAGTAGATGCAGCCGCATACAATGCTTTGACACAAGAAAAAAGAGATTTGTTGAGAGACAGTAGGAAGGACTCCAAAGCCCTCTTCTATATTTTTCAAGAATTTCATGAAAGTATCTTCCCAAGAATTGCAGCAGCAAAAAAGTCCAAGTAAGCATGGGTCGATACCCTCTAGACAGCCTACCAAGGCATGGCAAAGGTGAAGACAACAAAATTACAAATGTTGAGAAGAGATTTTGAAACAATTTATATGAAAGAGTCTGAGAATGTAGACTCATTTTTTACACATGTAATTGGATTGGTTAACGAAATCAGGTCTCATGGTGAGAGAGTTGAGGAAAGGATAATAGTTGAGAAATTTTTTAGAGGTTTTCTAGCAATTTTTGATGCCATAGTTGTGGAAAAAGAAGAAAAAAAATATCTCTCACTGTTTTCAGTGGATGAGTGTTGGAATGGGGTCTCCTAGCAAGCTGTGAAACTGGTCCTTTTTGGCTAATTTGGATTATATTTAATATAGCGCAAGGGTTTTGGGGTGGGTCAAAGCCCCGAACACATTGTAATGGGTCAAAGGGTAAACTAGGGGTTCGAAAACCATGGGTTGCAGACCATAGGAAAGTCAGAGCTATATTGTTATAAATAGAGATGTACTTTGTATCGAAAAGGATAGGGATTGATGAGATATTGATTTGATCTATTTCTTAAGTAGTATGTTTGGTTTGTGTGGAATGGACTCCTGCTGGCTGTGTGCGCAGAGATCCTAGTCCAGCTGTGTGCAGACCCTGCTGCTGTGTGCGCAGGTTGGGAAGGGAATTTTAAGGAAAGTTTGATGAATGAATGAATGCGAAGAACTGTTAAAGATCTGAATCTATGAGTTATGTTATGTGAATTGTTGATAAATTTTTTGTTATGTATTTTCTGTCTTTAAGCTGCAAAAGATCTGTGTACTGTGCTCTTGGATCTAGATCTACTATGCTCTGTTTATGTACTGTTGTGTTGATGATATAATAAGCCTATAATTATAGATCTAGTGCACGTGGATGTGAATAGGAACATAATTAACCTTGCATACGACAAGGTAATCTAGGAATTACAGAAATAGGACGCAGCCTTGCTTGTCTTACCCATCCTTTCTCAGGGTGCAAAAACTTGGTACCAGCACCCACCCATACTACTTCGGGTGAGACTATGACTTATGAAAGCAGGTCACTACCAAAAGGGCCAGTAGTATAGGGGTTTTTGGGAAATATTGCACACCAAACCTGGGTCAGGACCCCTCAAGCCAACAAATGGTTCCGTTGCCGGGAGAGGAAGAAGTTTGAGAAAGGAATCGAGTAATGACAAGAGAATACTGGAAGCCTGAAAGAAAGGAGATCGAGGACTGGTTCGATATGTAGATCTATAAGTTCGCAGTAAAAGAAAATCGCAGTGATAATTTAACAGCAGAAAGGTGGAAAAATAGGTACGTCCTTACTAAAAGCTACAAAATATTCTTTGTAACTTTTGCGATCGAACTCCAAGAGTGGCTTGCTAGATTGGTGGAATTTCAGAAGTGTTGGAAGGACGAGAGGGTCACTTTATGGACCCCCAAGTTTCTCGAACAGCTTAAAAAAACTAATAATACTATTACACGCACGGTGGATCACTAGGTGGATAGCGTGCTAGGAGGATTCGTAATGGAATTTTCCATTTATCAGTTTGTATCATACTATGAAGCTAAACGAAGATTTTTCAAGGGATTATGAGGAAAGTTCCTGAGGACATTACCATTGCTGATCAAGAAATTACTGTGTGTGAAAAGAGCATTCGGTGTAGTCATATGGATTGAATGACCTCAGATCTAGATGGGAGCACAACCTGTAGTGGTAAATACTATCGAACCAATCTTGACAGCGGGAGATCCGCCTACAATCCGTTTCGGGAACCTGCTACGAATGACCCCTCAGCTGTATTTCCACCTTGGATGCATAAAGGTAAGAATTTTTCTGAACCACCACCCTTCCTCGATAGTGATATGGTTGTGCATTTGAAACTACCTACCTTCAAAGGGGTGGGAGAAGAGGATATGGACCAATTTTGGTTTGTGGTAGACTCTGTGTGGACTGCACAAAACGTAGCAAGTGACACAATCAAGAGGGTGCAGTTGTCTTTAGCATTCGAAGACAGAGCTCTGGACTGGTATATGTGATACATTGCCCAGAATGGGACTGCTTCCATTCAAGATATCAAAGATGCTCTGAAGCAACAATTCTAGAAGCCAAAATCTTATTCCCAGCTAGTAGCAGAGGTAAAGGACTTCAAACAAGGTGCGTCTGATTCAGTATGGGAGGTTGATCAGTGGCTAAAGAAAGAAATTAGGGACATAGGGTTTGAGTATGATGATAGACAACATACGGAGTGGTTCATCACCATGTTTTTACCTCACCTGCATACGCCGATGAAACAACAGACCTTTGAATCACAAGTGAAAGATGTGGAAGTCGCTATGAAATTAGAGGTTTCACCCCAGGAAGATACATCCATAGGAGTAAAACAAATCCAGGATCAACTTGGGGCTATGCATATGGAGATACAGAACCTGCGAAAAGAGTGAAGAAAGGACATATGCATAGATCTTTGGTGCATACGTTGTCGGGTGTTTGGCCATACGAAGGATCAGTGCCCTCTGCTAGCCGACTACATGCAAGCAGGAGGGCCTAGTCCAATACGACCCAGAGTAAGTCGAGAACCTATCCTATTGAGACCAGGATCAAGCGGATCTGCCATGTGGTGTGATAATTTTCAGGTAGCAGGCCTACATGATACAAACCATTGCCCTCGTTTGGGTGTGTATGTCCCAAAACTCAAACAATAATGGTGCCGCTTCTACTGATCAGTGGGAAATGATGAGAAGAATTGTCGAATGTATGACTTAATGATGGATCGGAGGAACTTATATCGGCTGCAATCGGACCCTGCATCACCAAGACTAGTTGCGCACTTTGGAGGATCACCAGCCCGAGGTAGAGGAGGTCGGGGAGGTAGCGTAGGCCAGGGATGAGGCTAGCTAATATGTTATAAGTATGGGGAAATAGGCCACTTTTCCAGAGAATTCCCTAATCCCACCAAGTCGACGTGTAAATATTGTAGACAGCTCGACCATGAGGTGGAAGAATGCCTAACTTTAATAGCCAAGATGCAAGAAAGACATCCTACCCCTACGCAGAACGTACATAGGGTTAAAACTAAGCAACGGGAGGTGGACCCAAGTGTAAAAGTCATGACACGTAGTGGGTTGGAAACCCAGGGAAATAAAGAAGGGCATGCCTTTTAGAAAGAAGTTCCTTGCAAGGAAAAAGCACCATTGGCAGCCCCCGTGCAGCCTCAGATTGAAGAAGGAGTTGAGCCCTTTTTAAAGGCATGTCTGAAGTTGCTAAGAAATATGAAGGTTGTAGGAAATCTCCTAGCATTACAGAATACCTATGCAGCTCGGCCCACGTTGATCTCTAAGACCAAGGATGTACACAAATCGTACAGCTATAAGAAACGCACCAGGAGAGAAATGCAGTTAACTGCACAGATCAGACACTATGAAATGGATCAAGTTATCTTAGATTTGGGATCGGATGCCAACGGCTTACCAAAATAAACATGGAAACGAATGGGAGAGCCTAAGTTGGAATGGTCGACTATCTAGCTGCGAATGGCGAATCAACAAAAGATCATCCCTCTAGGTAGGTTACCGAAAGTCATGGTAGACATTGCAGGGGTGTGAGCCCTAGCTGATTTTGAAGTAATAGAAATAGTAGAAGATGCAGACCCTTACTCTGTGCTCCTTGGATTGGACTGGGCAATATACATGGGAGGTGTCATCAATATCAAGAAATGCAGCATGGTATTTGAAAACAAAGGTACGTGTGTCATAGTACCATTAGACCCAGCAAGAGGTGCGCGGTACATAGAGCCAGCCTATGAAAAGGAGGAATTGAATCATATTTATAAGATAACTGCGCCGAATGAATACCAAGTTAACCCCACAGATGAGGGAATGCTCTATTGGGAAAAGGACAGTGAATGTTTTTCTGACTCCGACGAAGAGCTAGAGAATTGGCAATGTCGAGGTTTCAGTGCTGCGAAGCCTTCGGACCATCTAGAATTTTCGTCGCATTTCGACCACCGAAAGAACCTCGCCCTACCAAAAGGACGTAAGCGAGGATCAACAGCCTGATGAACCGAAGAGCCCTATGGACCGGAGGCTAGAAGAATTATAGCTAACGCTATATGAAACACCTACGTGTAGACCAGTATTCTTCACTCATGGGAAATACTGGAGTAGGGTGATCCTATGCATAGGGACCCCTGTGGCTAGATGGGTCCGAAGTTAGTTGACTTACGTGGACACCTACTATAGATCAATTCTCAAGAGTGCAATTGAACCTCGCCCGAACAGAATTACCGGGGTACCATAGCCCTCAAAACACATAGGATTACAGACCTGTCTGAGCATCAACAAACATCCCAAGTAATAAATAACACCAGGATGTATGACACAGCCAGGAACATCCTGCTCGCAAGTGAAATAAAGGCTTCGACAAGATTGCTATCCAACTTGCAGGATCACCTTGCCTCAAACCTCACTCCAGATACACACATGACATACAGGTGTCGTCTATGGTTTGAAAACTCATGGACATGACCTAGGGCACGAAGGATAACCACCGGCATGTCCCAGTTTCATAAGAAAAGACCCCCGCAAGTATGAAAAACAGGCGACAGGGTGTCAATGCAGCAATTAATGAAAAAAATGGTCTACAGAAGTGAGCGTATGTGCCATGAACGAACTCCCTCACCAATTAATAACTATGTAGAGGGCGTGGATGGTTAAAAATCTTCGCGCTGGGATATTTATTTCTCCTACAATGTGCTCCTATTATCGGCCTATTGGTTTTTCGCAATCAACAACATTATCTAGCGTGAACGTTGCCTGGTGGCTGAGATGGACCCTACTAAGCTTGGTGAGAGTAGTCAGCGATGTGATCACTTGCCTTCTAGAGAAAGAATTAGCTACCTTCGCACCCCAGATACGGCCACGGCTTCACGCAAAGGATATGGTGCACTGATATCCTGCTCTTCCACTCGAAGTGTTATAGTTAGGTCACTGCTGATCTTACACCACGAAGGAACACTGCGGTATAGGGACATGCTGCGACAGCTCCATGAACCTAGATTACCGCCTAGCAGAGGCAATGTATGTTCACTCCCAGGAACTGCCCTAATTTCCCCTCCTGATCCAACCACTGGGGAGGTCCTATTAGATTTGGCACTACTATCATGCACAATGCTCCAGAGTAATGAAAGAGGTTCGTCACCGCACCCAGGACACGCGACAACAGTAAAAAATTTCCCACGCATGCGGGCTCAGCAGGTTGCATGGGTCACAGAAGCAACTAAGGTTATGCAGGAGCAGCTTACGCAAGGTGCACAATTGTTTGACTTGGCTACATAGCTCTGCCTAACGATTCAGAACCATCCTCTGCTTCAGCAAGCTTGGGAAGACCTCCAGCAGGTGGAAGCTGCCCTCAAACAAGTCAGAGGCCCCGTTCAGCATCACGCTGCGATGGAAATAGTGACAGACCGTCGCCACGCCCTGGATATCATCAGGGACTAGTTGAAACCATGGGGCATCACCGCCCTCCAAATAGCTCAGGATATTCAAACTGACATTTCACGCCTCCACCATCTGTTAGAGCAATTCTTCGTGCTCCCAGATGGCCCTGCTTCACTAGCGCTTGTCAACATTACGCAATGAATTGTGCCTAAAATTCAGGAGGTACTCCCTCTGCTTATCCATGCTCTAGATACCTTGCGTGTGAAAATCGATGATGCATCGGTATAGTAACTCAGGACGAGTCACAAGATTGTGTTGGGGGACTGTTGAAACGGGGTCTCCTAACAAGTTGCGAAACTAGTCCTTTTTGGTTAATTTGGATTATATTTAATATAGCGCAGGGGTTTGGGGTCGGACAAAGCCTCGAACACATTGTAATGGGTCAAAGGGTAAAATAGGGGTCTGAAAACCATGGGTTGTAGACCATAGGAAAGTCGGAGCTAGATTGTTATAAATAGAGATGTATTTTGTATCGAAAAGGACAAGAATTGATGAGATATTGATGTGATCTATTTCTTAAGTGGTTTTTTTGGGTTTTGGGGAATGGACTCCTGTTGGCTGTGTGCGCGAAGATCCTAGTCCAGTTGTGTGCGGACCCTGCTGTTGTGTGCACAGGTTGGGAAGGGAATTGTAAGGAAAGGTTGATGAATGAATTAATGCGAAGAACTGTTAGAGATCTGAATTTATGAGTTCTGTTATGTGAATTGATGATAAATTCTGTGTTATGTATTTTCTATCTTTAAGTTTTGAAATATCTGTGTACTGTGCTCTTGGATCTAGATCTGCTATGCTCTATTTATGTACTGTGGTGTTGATGATATAATAAGCCTATAATTGTAGATCTAGTGCATGTGGATGTGAATAGGAACATAATTAAGCTTGTGCAGGACAAGGTAATCTGGGAATTATAGAAACAGGATGTAGCCCTGCTTGCCTTACCCATCCTTTCTCAGGGTGCAGAAACCTGGTTCTAGCACCCACCCATACTACTTCGGGTGAGACTGTGACCTGCGAAAGCAGGTCACTGCCGAAAGGGCTAGTAGTATAGGGGTTTTTTGGCAAACCTTACACACCAAACTTGGGTCAGGACCCCTCAAGCCAACAATGAGCTTCATGCATCACTAATGTCTCATGAGCATAGGTTGAAAAGAGAAACAAACTCATCATTGGAGCATGCCTTCAAGACACAAGTTTCATTTCGTCAAGGTAGAGGTCGAGGAAGATCAAATTTTATAGGAAGTAGAAGAATCCCACACAGAGGTGGAAGAAGTAGCCCTTCAAGCTCAAGTGGAAGGGGTAGCAATAAAAATTGAAGTCAAGTCCCAAACTCAAATCAAGCACAAGGTTAGAGGTATGATAGATCTCAAGCTCAATGTCGTTATTGTAAGAAGAATGATCATTATGAAAATGAATGTAGAAATAAGAAATATGACACAGGTAACAAACCAAGTGCAAATTTTATAAAGGAAAATCAGAATCATGATAGCATGTTTTTATCTTGCAATGTAGCAGAAGAAAAACAAGCAGATGTATGGTTCTTAGATTCAAGGCGTAGCAACCACATGACTGGAAACATAGAAATGTTTTCCAATCTAGATGAAAGTGTAAAATCTGAAGCAACATTAGGGACTGATAGAAAAGTATCTATAATGGGAAAATGAAGAGTAGACATTCTAGCAAAACATCCAAATCAAACAAGATCTATGCATTTATCGTATTGCACAGTATCGTATCCACGTGCACATCAACAATCAACAATATGCAGGAGACAGATATAAATAACATAAGAGTGCAGCCAATGATCATAACACAAAACACTTTAGTATCCAAAAAAAATTTCTCATTCATTAACATCCAGATCAGCTTATAGACTCTATCTACTAGCCCGCGCACACATCCAGCGAGGTCCGCACACAACAGGACTCAGGGTCTCCGTGCACATAGCTAGTAGGAGCTCTTACCTAGACAATCGACAAAAAATATCCACAAGTTCGTATCTAAGCTTAGTAACTTCTTACCCTCCTCTAGACTCGACTTATCCATCTATTTATATCATGCTAGCCTACGTTATCCTATGGTATGAAAAGTGTGGTTTGCGGATCCTTGGTCTACCCTTTTGACCCATTACAATACATTGGGGGTTTTGACCCACCCCAAACCTCCTATGCTAGACTAAATATTACAAAATATTACAAAGCTGGAGAAAATTGAGGCTAGGGAAACCTGTTCCAATAGTCCCCCAACACAATCTTGTGACTCATCCTGAGTCACAGTGCTGACGGGGTCTTCATCCTGTCCTTGAGCTGCTCAATCATGGCAGTGAAAAGAGGAAGAACACGAAGGCTCTGCATGGTGGCAGTTTGCGTGATGTCCACTAGTTTCTGCGAGGTTGGTCCTTCCATGGCAGCAGCGACACTGTCTAAAGTCTGGTTCAACTGTTGCAACGTCCCTTCTAAGTCCTGTGAAAGCTTGAGGGCTTCATCCGAATAGGGTGTTAGATGGTCATTGAGTATTTGTTTCTTGCGTTGGAGCCCCATAATTTCACTGCGAAGTGTGTGGTTGGTTCGAAGACGGGCTAAGCGCTGGGTTAGAACAAGAGTGATCATCGTAGCTTCCATCTGCTCAAATTCTTGTTCCTTCTGATGCAACTTCAGATCGATTTGTAGGAGGAGAGGGTCGTGCTGTACCTGGGACCATAGTTCCATATCATTTTTAAACAGAGTGATGCCTTGACTTATCTGCATCGTGATAGTGGTCGTGGCTTTTGTAATCAATGTGGCTCATTGGGCCTACACTTCTAGAAGGGTTTCAGGTTAGAGCTTGGCCTACAACGATGCGATCTGAAGTTTGAATTTAGCCTTGAAAACTTGTGCCTCAGTCTGAGATGCCTTCAAGGCAGCAACCAATCCTTCAACCTTGGCTTGTGTCTCAATGGAGGCAAGAATTACTTCGAGAATGTCTTCACAAAGTCGGTTTATCAGCTACTCTGAGGCAGCTTGTTGTGCAATGGTGGCGATGTGCGCGGCCTGGACTTGGGCGACTTCGGCAGCTTGAGTCATAATAGTCTGCTCGGCCTCGCTGAGGTGTTGCTATGCATGGAGTTCTCGATGCTGAAGCTCACTGGGGATGGTAGTAAATAGCTCATGTAGCTGTGCACCTATCATATGACTAACATCAAAGTCGACGGATGACCATGCCTGGACTTGGGTGCATAATTCGGTGGGTGCCATTGTAAAATTAGCACCGAGGAAGGGGTAGATTCGTCTATTTGCGATGGTCATTAGCGTTGTAATGGGACTAGCTAGCCCACATGAGTTTGCCTCGCTTGATATATGTTTGATTGAAGGGTGTCGGCTTTGAACTGGAGTGCCTATAGCTCTGCTTGCAAGACTTCTACAGTGGCCTTGTGTTGTTCTTCCCAAGTAGTCCATCAATCGGCAGACATGGTTGTGACAGCATCGGCAATCTGGTCAAGGTCATCCTCCGTTAAAGTAACCTTTGTGTCGGTGTCAGTCTTACTGGCCTTTTATGTCCTATGAAAGTGTCTAAGTTCCCCAAGTCATGGTCATTGAACTTTATGTGGGGGAGGTGGCTGAACATTCCTCCCAACTGGGGCTCTTCTTCTAGGACCAGAGGCATTTGAAGGTAAGCGTAGATGATATCAATGTTGGGCATGTGTGTGGATGTTCTATGTGGCCTAACATAAGGTGGAAACAATGTTAGCAGAGTCGCTTGCAGGCCTTCTGCTATGAGCGCCATTTGGCACTTAGATGCGGTAGTTGATTGCCCCTTAGGTACTTTCTGAGGGGAGCACCTAATTCGAGGGGAAGTACGAGGCTTCCCACCAGCCCATTTTTCCTGTTTTACCTTTTCTTTTCCCTTCCGCTTTGCTGGAGTCGAGACGAGTTCTTCTGATGGAGGTCTTACTTCCCAAACCTCATCATATCCTATTTCCTCAGACGTTGTTGCAGGCGGAGGCACATTAGAGTTGGTAGTGATCATCCTTGCTTGGAAGCTAAACTCGTCATTGCTACTGTCGAATGACGTAGCTTGCTTAGTCATGCGAATGAAAAGTTGACAGATGAGATGATATATATCAGAGTGGTCGAGGTGCGACAATCTTAAGCAGTAATGGAATCCCATGAAACAAACAGTCCTGATCTTATAGCCTTTGCAAGGGAAAAATGGCTTGTTGATCATTAATTGTCCTTCATCGTTACGGGAACAGTAAAGAATCCTCGTAATTCGCCACATTAATTGCCAATTACCATCTTCGTTGAACGGGAAGTGTGGTTTTCCATGCTCCCACTCCGTTTCAAGGACTATTTTTTCCACCACGCACAACACTTGCATCTGTATCGCACCCACCTACACTTCCAGTATTTTGAACCATTCCTACACATCCATTACCAGATGCATGCAGAATCCATGATATCGCTACTCTGGCCATATATTCATTTGATCGGCACTGGGAAGTCCCTATAGGGCTTCAGTCGACTCCCATTAACCTATCCTGGTAGAGAATCGCCGCGCAGTGTGGCCTATCAGACCACACCACCATTGGTAATTTCCTTTACCACATACGGGCCTAACCAGTGTTTTCATAACTTCCCCAAGTGTTTCGCGAACTAGATATCGTACAATAGGACCAATTGTTCCTCCAAAAATAACTTCTACTGAATATGTCGATCATGCCAAGCTTTCTCCCACGCCTTCTGAACCTATTCATGGAATTGGGCAATCAACTGGTTTTCTTCCAAAGCTACCATCTATGCCAAGTGTTCCTCCATGATGTCTAAATTTGCCATTTTTTTGAAGGCCGAGATGTGCAAGCTAGGAACGATGTATTCCATAGCCATAATAACTTCCTTCCCATAGACCATTCTAAAGGGTGTCTTTCCCATAAGCTTCTTACATGTAGTCCTATAGGCCCAAAGTGGACATCCCAGTTTCTTCATTGTGTGTTACAGACCTTGGTGAGTGCATGCTCCAAAATTTTGTTAAATGCTTCCACGGTCCCATTCGCTTATGGATGATATGGGGTATTGCTTGCATGGTGGATCTGGAATTCCTCGACCAAAGCCTTAATAGTTTCATTAAAAAGATGCGTACCTCTATCACTCATCGAAATCCTTGGGCACCCAAACCTAGTTAAGATATTTTCAAAAATGAAGTGTGTCATCATGTCCGCAGTGCAATCCTTGACAACTTTAGCTTCTGCCCACCTGGTAACGTAATATGTGGTTGTAATGATATACTGAGAACCAGTCTTCTTACCTAGGGGATTAATGGGGCCTATAAATTTGATGGCCCATTTTTCAAATTCTTGTAGGGCCATCAGTGGTTGTTGGGGAATCTCATCCTGTCGTGAGGGTTTCTTGGTTAGTTGGCATGCGTCGCAGGCTCGGCAATAAGTATGAGCATCCATGTGTAGTGTAGGCCACGAGAGCCCCGCCCATAATATCTTATGTGTAGTAGCTTTACCTACGTAATGTCCCCCCGTAATTCTAGCATGGGATTCAGCAAGGATAGTTGTTCTTTCATGTTTAAGGACATATCTTAGCAGCTCCTCATCCGGCCCCATCTTGTAGAGTTGTCATGTAATGATGGTGAAATCGATTGCACGAGCAACCAGTTCCTTTTTCTATGGGACTGAATAGTCATTGGCGGCTTTACCTATGGTCAAGAAGTGGATGATATCGGCAAAGTTCTCATCAATTACCTTGATATAAAACAATTGTGTCAGGAAATCCACCATCCAAGTTATTCGGCTCTTCCCCATTCTTGATCCTGAACAAATGATCCAGCCAGGCATTCAACGTCCCTGTCTTCCAAATAATTTCAAATTCATATTCCTGAAATAGTAACAACCACCGACAGATCCCCCCCCCCCCAACAGAGGTTTATTAACTAGGTTTATTAACTAGGTATTTTAAGGCCAAATGATCTGTGAACGTCTTGAAGTATCCTCTAAGTAAATAGTGCATGTACTTTTGTATGGCATATACCATTTCCAGCCCCTCCCACTCCATGGTAGAATATTTACGCTTCGTGCTCAACAGCTTCCTGCTAGTGAAGGTCACTGGGTGATCAATATCCCCTTCTCCAGGTTACACCAAGACAACTCCCAAGGTGATCCCTAATGCATCTACGTGGACATGGAAGATCTTTGCCCAATCGAGGAATATTAGGATAGGTGCAGTCACCATATTTTCTTTTAGCAGCTCAAAATATTTCTATCATTCATCATCCTAGAAGAACAACACATCCTTTTTCAACATTTTTTCCATCGAAGTGGTGATCAAAGCGTATCCCTATATGAATTTTCTATAGTAACCTATGTGGCTGAGGATGGAGCGTAGATTTTTTTCAGTGGTTGGAACTGCCAAGTTATTGATAATTGTGGCCTTGGCCGGGTCAACCATTGGCCTCTTCTGACATAATATGTGTCCTAACAAAATTATGAATGGGACACAGAAGATGAATTTCTTGATGTTTAGTCAAATTTGGTGTTTCCTGCAGGCATCCAGCATCATGCACAGATTCGATACATGGCTCTTTACTAGTCCGAACACCGTCCAGCTATCAAAATAAACTTCTAGGAATTTTTGCATGATTTCTTTGAACACGGCTACAACAATGCATGAAAATATGACAGGGGAATTCTTTATTCCAAAGGGAATGACAGTGTACTAGAATAAGCCCCATTCCATCGTGAAATTTTTTTGCTGCGATCTTCGGGTGCAATACATATCTGATGGTACCCTAAGAACCCATTAGTAAATGAATAAGCTTCTTGACCCTCCCGTTATCTAGGATTTCATCAGAGAATGGTGTGGGGAACAGATAGTGGACACAAACGTTGTTTAACTTGCGTAGGTCGATGCAGATTCGTATCTCTTCTTTAGTCTTATTTTCCTGGTCCACCATGGGTCTTACCCAATCCCACAGTTCTAATGGTTCAATGATACCTGCGGCCACCATTTTCTCAATTTCTTCCTTAAATTTTTGTTTTTACTTCAGGTTTAGGCAATAGGGCCATTGTTTGACTGGTCGCACATCTGGTTTCAACGTAATCCTCATAACTCCCATGTCTCCCATGATTCCCTTAAGTTCAGAGAACTTGGTCAGGAATAGATCCTGATATTCAATTAGCAGCTCTGCAACCTTTCCCACCATGCCATCATCCCATTAATCCCCAATCTTGGACATCTTGGGTTGCTCTTCTAAGCCAATATTGATCCTTTTAGTTTCAAAGGTCTGGTGACATTAACTATTTTCAGCAACAGAACTACAACAACCCATTCCCCTTCTAACTCTTCGATCATAATATTCTGAGGATCTTCGTCACAGGCTTCTATTGACATATTTATACAGTTTATGATATCCTGTAGCTACGCATCCCAAGCTAGCGTAACAAGTTCCTGCTCATGGCGGGCCTCACCGAAGACCAGAGAATTTATATTCTGTAGGCCTTCATCAAGTTGCTCGATGCCTCCCATTAGTCCAAACGTCATTACAAAGTCTTCATCCATCTTACTCCAATGCCTGGTGCATTGGTGTAGCTATGCATCTAAATAACAGGTGGTGGGGATTGGTCCTAATGTGTGAAAAAATATGTGGACCCGTTCATTCCTTGTGTCCTCATTCCATACTTCTAGCCAACAAGCCATGTGCCTATGTGGATCCCCTTGCCCCAAGAGGAGTTCAATTGGTGGGTTAGCTGGTATGTGGAATCATAAGTTCAACATCCTTCGGCATTCGCCCCAGTCCCAGATGTAGGTTTTAACCCTGAACAGAAATTATCTACACACGAATCTTATAACAGAAAATAAACAATAGTGAGAGCATAAAACATAAAACAAATAAACACAGAGATTTTCCCCTGGATCCCAAATCGGGACGAACAACTTGATTTTTCATTATATTCTTTTTAGTGTTACAACACACATATATATACATGCCGAAGCATACACAAACCCCAATCCATAAACCCTGGATTAGAACATAACCGTAGTTCCCTTGACTAGATCTACAAAAATACCAGGGGCCGAAAACCATCGTACCCCAATACCATGTGCAAAACCATGCACAAAACCATGGACGCGGACTACCCACATGTGCTTAGTTGTGGAAAGAATATAACACATACCCAACATTCTCCCACTTGTTGTTTTCTTTCGATGGGGGGCCGCAGGAGGGCTTAGTCATTGGCCCAATTCTTCAACACCCATTGTTTCTCTACACCAAGAGAACTTTTGAGTGCTCACAGACTTTGTCAATGCATCTGTAACATTCTTCAAAGTGTCCACCTTTACCAGCAACACCCTTTTAGCCTCAACCATATCTCTAACAAAGTGATATTGAACATCAATGTGCTTTGTTTTTGAATGATAAGCAGGGTTCTTAGCCAAGAAAATTGCACTTTGGCTATCACAGTCTATCCTTATAGCTTGTTGTACCAACCCCATACTTGAACACAATCTCTGCAACCAAATTGCTTCCTTGCTTGCATGAGTGGCCGCTATGTATTCTGCCTCTGTAGTTGAAAGAGCCACTACAGACTGTCTTTTACTCATCCAACTGACTGCGCCTCCAAATAGGCTAAACACATACCCACTTGTAGATCTTCTTTGGTCCAGATCTCCAGCCCAGTCTGCATCAACAAAACCACGAATGTCCAACATTATTTCCAATCCTGGTCTTCCATGGTAGCACAAGCCATAATCACTAGTGCCACGTAAATATCTCAAAACCTGCTTCACTACTGTCGAATGCTCCTTCCCTGGGTTTGACATAAACCTGCTCAATACTCCCACTGCATGTGCAATGTCTGGTCTAGTACAAACCATTGCATACATCAGGCTACCCACTGCACTTGCATATGGAACACGGGACATATACTCCTCTTCTTCTTGTGTCTTGGGACACTGTTCAACAGACACCTTTACACCTACAGGAATAGGAACATTCACTGGTTTACTATCCTGCATATTGAACCTCTGAAAAGTTGTCTCGACATACTTCCTCTGGTTTAACCAGAGCTTCCTCTTTGCCCGATATCTCTTAATTTCCATGCCCAAAATATAGTTTGCAGCACCCAGATCCTTCATGTCTAATTTGGAGAACAGTTGGGTCTTCAAATCTTGGATAATTTCTTTGTCATTTCCAATCAACAACATATCATCCACATACAAGACCAGATATATAACACGATCACCAATTAATTTAAAATAAACACAATGATATTCCTTGCTTCTGGTGAAGCCAAGTCCCCGTATATAGATATCAAATTTTTGATACCACATCCTTGGTGACTTTTTTAACCCATACAGAGACTTCTTCAACTTGCATACCAATTCTTTCTTACCCTTCACCATAAAGCCTTCAGGTTGCTTCATGTAGATCTCCTCTTCTAGATCCCAGTGAAGAAAAGTTGTCTTCACATCCATCTGTTCTATCTCAAAATCAAATGCAGCAGCAACAGATAAAAGTATCTAATAGAAGTAGCCTTGGCAACAGGAGAAAAAATATCACCAAAATCAATTCCCGGCACCTGGGAATAACCTTTCGCTACCAACAAAGATTTGTATTTATCCACCTTGCCTTCTACATTCATCTTCTTCTTAAACACCCATTTGCTCCCAATGGGCTTCCTTCCAGCCGGCAACTCCACCAAATCCCATGCATCATTTTTGTGCAAGGATGCCATTTCATCAACCATGGCCTCCTTCCATAGTTTTCCATCCTTTGGATCTACTGCCTCCCTGACAGTTCTGGGTTCATCATCAGTTATAGTTAAGGCAAAAATTGAACAGAAAGCAGATGGACTATACCTTTCTGGTTGCCTTCTTTCCCGAACTGATCTTCTCAAAGCTGGAGTTTGTGGCTCTTCATCTTCTGAGTCTTCTTCTGTTGTAGAGTCCGATTCATCCTCCTTTAGCTCAAACTCTATCTTCTCAGGTTCCTTTGGTAGGACTTCATGTTTAACAACATCTTTCACTTCTCTAAACACCACATCTCGGCTGTACACAACCTTCCTTGTTTCTCGGTTCCAAAGCTTGTAACCCTTTAAACCATCCTTATACCCAATAAAGATGCACCTTTCAGATTTATTATCCAACTTGGTCCTTTTCTCCTTTGGAACATGTACATATGCATCACATCCAAATACCCTTAGATGTGAAAGAGAAGGTTTCTTACCAGTCCATACCTCATGTGGGGTCTTATCCTCCAACACTAATGAAGGTGATCTGTTAACCAGATAGCATGTAGTCTCCACTGCCTCTGCCCAGAATTCTTGTCCTAAACCGGTACCACTGAGCATGCTTCTTGCCTTTTCCATCAGTGTTCTGGTCATTCTTTTTGCAACTCCATTTTGCTGAGGTGTGTATGGAGTAGTCTTCTGCCGTGCTATACCACACTTCTTACAGAACTCTTCAAATTCCTTCTTGCAGAACTCCCCACCATTATCTGTCCTCAACGCCTTTATCTTCTTCTCTGTCTGGTTTTCCACCAGAGCCTTAAATTCTTTAAATTTTTCAAAGAATTCAGATTTCTTCCTCAAGAAATATATCCATGTATTCCTTGAGAAGTCATCTATGAATGAAACATAGTACACAGACTTTCCCAGTGATGGAACTGACACAGGTCCAAACACATCACTGTGCACAAGTTCTAATATCTTGCTCGCCCTCTTAGCACCAGAAGGAAAACTCACCCGATTCTGCTTCCCATATACACAATGTTCACAGAAATCAAAATCCAGAGAGAAATTAGACATACCTTCTACCATACCATTTCTATGTAGTATCTGAAGGCCCTTCTCTCCAATATGTTCAAGCCTTTGATGCCATAGCATGGTCTTTTCTCCAGAGACAGCTAGGCTTTCCGCTCCACTTTCAGGAACCACATAACTATTACACCCATCAATAACAGTGCTACCTTGTAGCTTGTACAAAGTTCCAGTCTGAACTCCCTGCATTAATACCAGTGCTCCCCGAACCATCTTGTAGGCATCTTTCTCGAACACTGTTTTTACACCTGCATCATCCATCTTGCTTACAGAAATCAGATTTCTGGCCAATGCAGGAATATGCAGAACACCAGGAAGTGTTCTAATCCTTCCACCTTGCAGCTTCAGCTTGACCTTTCCACGTCCAATGATTCCGGCCTTCCTATCATCCCCTAGGAAGACATCACCACCATCATATTTCTCATACTCGCAGAACCACTCCCTATGGGGAGTGAAGTGAAAGGATGCACCCAAGTCAATCAACCATGACTCATGATCTACATGTGTATTTGAAGAAGAAGCCAAATACACATCCCCACCTTCATCCGAGGTGGTTTTTGCCTCTGCAGAAGGAGCTTCATTAGATCCCTTTCCTTTCTCAAGAACTTTAGATTTGCATTCCTTTTTGTAGTGCCCTTCCTTTCCGCATTTCTAGCACACCTTTACAAAATTTCCAGGAGATTTAGATCTCCCTCTAGATTTAGATCTCCCACTCGAAACCTTATTCTTGTTTCTGTTCTGGGACCTTCCTCGTACAGATAAGGCATCTCCATTCTGACCCTCCATATTTCTCCGTCTCATTTTCTTCGACAGCAAGGCTGAGACAATATCATCAAAGTTCAAGGTAGTTGTATTGCTACCTATTGCAATAACCAGACTGTCCCACGAGTCTGGTAGAGAGCACAACAAACTGATGCACTTATCTTCATCTAAGCTTTTAATATCAACAGATGACAACTGACTTACCACAGTATTGAAGGCGTTTAGATGCTCTGTCACTGAGTCTCCATCCTTCATCCTCAGGTTATACAACTTTTTCCGCAGGAAAAACTTATTCACTAGAGACTTAGATTGATACAAAGTCCCTAGCTTGTCCCACAAGGTCTTCATCGTAGCTTCCCCAGATACATTCAACAATACCGAATCTGAGACACACAACCGTATTGTGCTCTTAGCCTTCCGATCCAATTTCTTCCAGTATTCATCTGACATTGCCATTGGTTTAGTACCTGGATCTATCGCGATCCACCGATCTTTATCCACCAGCTGATCCTCCATCTTGAGCTTCCACAACTCAAAACTATGACCATTAAATTTCTCGATCTCTATCTTCCCGCCACTCGCCATCTTCTTTCACAGCAAGAATCGATCCTGCAGATCTCCCACTGAACAGGGTTTACCTCAGGCCCAAGCAAAAAACCCTCAGCAGCAAAGGCATCCCCTTGAAGCTGAAACAGCTCTGATACCAAATGTAGGTTTTAACCCTGAAAAAAAATTATCTACACACGAATCTTATAACAGAAAATAAACAATAGCGAGAGCATAAAACATAAAATAGATAAACACAGAGATTTTCCCCTGGATCTCAAATCGGGGCGACCAGCTTGATTTTTCATTATATTATTTTTAGTGTTACAACACACATATATATACATGTTGAAGCATACATAAACCCCAATCCATAAACCCTGGATTAGAACATAACCGTAGTTCCCTTGACCAGATCTACAAAAATACCAGGGGCTGAAAACCATCGTACCCCAATACCATGTGCAAAACCATGCACAAAACCATGGACGCGGACTACTCGCACATGCTTAGTTGTGGAAAGAATATAACACATAACCAACACCAGAAAGCTCCTTTATGAGTTTCCCACCAGTGTGTAGGGGTTGAGTGCATGGCCAAGTCCAGGGCCCAAAATCACCACTCCTCAGGAACGTTTGCCTCTATTGCTTCAAGGAAATTTTCAACATTACTAGAGCCATCAAAGTAGGGTAGTTCTCTTACATCTAAAGAAATACATCGGAATCTCTTCATGATCTTAAGACACCTTAGTGCAGACACATCATGCAGTCGGTGTTGCTAGTTTTCGATATCTTCGTCTGAGTTGGATTAGGAATCATTATATTTTTGCCAACATAGTATGCCATCTATTGTGGGGTTGATCCAATCATCATCTTGGGCGATCGGTCTGTATATATGATAGGCATCTTCTTCTTCCCATATCTATTCAGTATAATGCTCTCCTTCCGCTGGGTCCAACGGGACTATCACCCTTGTGCCTTCATTCTCAAATATCATGCTTCTCCTCTTTATATTAACAATGTCTCCCATGTCAATAGCCCAATCCATACCCAAGAGCGTAGGATAAGGGTCTGCATCATCTACTATCTGGATTACCTCAAAATATGCATGAACCTTAACACCTGCAATATCTATCACCACCTTCGTCATTCTTCCTAATGGGGTAATATTTTGTTGATTAGCCATTTGTAGTTGAATAGTCAACCATTCCAATTTAGGTTCTCCCATTCGTTGCTACGTCTGACTGGGTAGGATGTTAGCATATGAGCCTAATTCAAGGATAACTTGGTCCATTTCGTATTCCCCAATCTGCGTAGTCATGCGCATTTCTCGTCCCGTCCTTTTTTGTTTTTGTATATCTTGTTCAAATTTTTAACCTAGGGCTATGCAGCAATCATTTCTGTGCAGTTGTCTATTAGGGCTTGGATATTTTCTATGGCCTTTTGGTTGCGCAACAGCTTCATACATGCCTAAAGGAATGGTTTAACTGCTTCATCCACTTGCAGAACTACCACACCCTTCATGGTAGGTGTTTTTCTTTTAGTCATCTCCCTTCGTGCTTCGATGAAGGTTTATTTTTCCCTTTTCAAGTCTAAGCATTCTGCTTTTTCCTCATCCTTTTGGATTAATGATTCATTTTCCACCTTTTCTTGAGCTCCTTCGGTGGAAATGTCATTGCGTGTGATTACATTGATACATGGCCCATCGTCTCGTGGTTCTGCCTTAACTCTTTCCACATTCTGCATAGGTGTCTGCTGCTTCTCTTGCATTTTCTCTATTAGCACCAGCAGTCTTAAATGACATGATCGAAAAACTTGCAATATCTACAAGACTGGCATGCAAGGTTCGGGAAATCTCATACGAAATGTCCTACATCTCCACGGTCATAACAGATCAGCTGTCCGTGCCCTTGACCAACACTCCCCCCTCTCCCTCCTCCCCTTCCTCTTGTAGGGGATCCCCCCTGTCCTGACGGAGATAGTGGTGATGAGGGGTCTACCTGAACTCTATATAAATTTCCCCTATCTACCATAAGGTTAAGGGTTCGACAGTTTTTTTCCTCGTGACCTACAGACGAGCAGAATTTGCACCACTGTTGTTTCAATTCTGGCACATAAGCACCCAATCGCAGGCAGTGATCTGTATTGTGTCTTCCTGCCACCCAACAGTCAGCACACCATAGCATAGGACTACTAGGGCCAACCGTTTCCCTGGGTTGCAGAGGGCTTGGCCCCTACCTTGTATGTAGTCTAATAACAGTGGGCATTGATCCTTAGTGTGACCCGGTACCTTACAGCATATGCACCAGACATCTGGACTAGCTTCCTTACCATGATTGTTTCAAAAGCTCTAAATTTCTAAGTGCATTGCCTCCATTTGGTTCTAGATTTGTAGTGCTACGAACTGTGTATCATCCCTTGGCACAGCTTCTACTTTCATGGCTATTTCTAGAGATTCCTCTTGGAAGCTGATTTTTTTTTGTCCCATGGGCCCACGCAAGTGTGGTAACAACATAGCAATGAACCACTCTTTATGTTTCTTATCTTCATAGACAAATTCCCCATCGCTTATAACCTTCTTTAATTGTTGGTCAGCCTTCCAGACGGACTTTGTAGGTCCTTGATTAAAGCCCTTTAGTTTGAATACACATTAAACGTATGACTTAGGCTTCTGAAATTGCTGCTTTAGGGCATTCTTAATATCTTGTATGGATGCGTTCATGTGTTGACCAATGTATCTCATGAACCAATCCATTGCCCTCCCTTCAAAGGCTATGGATAGCTGTGCTCATTTTATAGCATCGTTGTTCACGTTTTGCGTAGTCCATATAGATTCAGCTACAAACCAGAATCGATTCATCTCCTCATGCCGTATGCCCTTAAAGGTAGGCATCTTCATGTGCATTTCCACGTCATCCTTTGATGATGGTGGGGGAGGTGTAGGAGATTTTTTACCCTTATGGGGGTTCGATGTAGGTGTGGCCGAGGGGCTAGTTCCAGCTTACACAACCCTCCCTTGGTTATGATCCGATGATTCTCTTAAGGGACTGTATACCAATGTGTCTCCTTCTTGATTAACCCGATAATATTTACCACTTCATTTTGTGCTCTCACTCTGATCGAAGGTCATTCACTCATTGTGGCCACACAAGACACCTTTTTCGCTCAATAGCATCTCAATCAATAGTAGTAAGGTTTTTAGGAACTTACTCTAAATTCTTTGAATAACCTTCATTCTGCGTCCACATATGACATAAATTGATCAACAAAATAATTTGTCACGAATCTGCCTAATATATTGTCAACCCAATGATCCACAGTTTTGGTAATATTATTATCGGTTTTTTCCAATTTCTAGACCAACTCGTGGGTCCATTGCGTGACCTAATTGTCCTTCCAGCAAGTCTGAAATTTCATCAATCGAGCTAGCCACTCTTACAACTCATTTCTGAGGGACAGAAAGAATATTCTGTGCACTTCCGTAAAAATATATCTGTTTTTCCACTCTTCTATGGACAACTTTTCCCTCTTATTTTCTGTTAGGGAAAATTCATGAATATGTTTTTCGAACCAATCTTCTAACTCAAGTTTTAATGGCTACCAATTAACCCATGGCATTACCCAACCCCTCTCTCAAAATTATCCCAGTCCCCGTTGTTATCACTCATAAAATTTGAAACATCATTTGACATAGTCTTAGAAGTTTATTTTTCAAAGGTATGGTCATAAAGTTCATTAGGAAATTTTTTTTTTTTCATATTAGCTTATCCTAAGGTCCAAACCCACCCCCATTTAAGTCTTTTCATGTCCCATCAGTCATTATTTCCAGCCATATTCCATTCCCAAGCTTATAAATCCAAAAAGGTCACTTTAGCCAAGATTCCTTACTTTCGTAGCGAAATTACCTAGAAATACATTAACTACGCTATGAAAAGAGGTTTTTCTGTTTGTATTTTCAAATTCAGTGCAAGGTGTTAGTTCATGATTAGAGGAGATAGGGTGGAGGTTATTCAAGTCTTTTATGGTTAATTCAAAGGTACATAACCATGTATGAGGTCATAATTACCCTTTTGGCATGTATGTGTCATGATTTAAGCATTGTCATTTAAAACATAAAACCTTATCCTAAGTTTCTATTTGTCACTCAAAATTAATTCTTTCATGTGAAACATCTCAATGTCATTGTTTGAGAGATGCCTCATCACACCAAGCAGCTTGCTGTCCAATTTGGCTTTACAAGTGTCACCTTTTTAAGAGGGCAGCTTGGTTATAAAAGGAGATGGTCATGTACAATAACGCACACAAGGGAGGCTCTGTGGATAATATAGAATCTCATCAACCTTAATATATTCTTGGAAGACCCTATCTTTGCTAAAGCATGCATCAGTTCCAGTTGTTTAAATTTTTGCTAGAGCTAACAAAGAAATTGTTGTGTTTCTGAATTGTTTGAGAAGTAAATTTAAAGAGAGTATTATGGGTGAAAAGAGATGAATTTGGAAATAATGAGAGAGGTTATTGTAAATAATAGAACAAGAAAAATTAACCTCTTTCACTTTTCTCACAGGTGCTATCAATTGGGAGATACAGGGATGTCTTTGGGCCCTATTTTTCAGAAAATAAGGTTTTCCTGTTTTATACATGTTCTTAAAATGCATATTCTGGACAGATGGAGATGGTTTTCTAAAAAAAACCAGATTTTTTTCTTTATAAAATTATTATTGACAAAAACCTCCTCCAGTTTTTCAAATACATCATGGATTCGGAGATATAAGCTCTGTTCTAAGACCTATTTTTCAGAAAAAAACAAGAAAAATCTGCAAAGATGTTTTAAATATGAAAGGTGAGATTGATTGTGTTCCTAATTAGTTTGATGAGGTCAATAACATGCAAAGGGGTTCATGGCATGCTAAATATCAATTATTTTATAGCTGGAGGTTAATGTTGGAGACAATCTTGAAATCTGGAAATTCTACACTTTTTCACAGTTTCGTAGTGTTTCTTAGGATTAAAGCCAGGAAAACGTTACGAAAATTTCTGTAGCGGCCTGTTGGTTTCAAAAATCCCTTTTTGCAGCTTTCAAGAAGGGATAATGGTGGTGATTATGTGTCATGACTAGGTTGACATCATGGAACAACAAAAGAGCAGATTTTTTGGGTTTAAAAGCTTCTTTTTCAATGCTACAAAAGCTCACTATGAAACTATCATATTTCTGTAGCGAGATGTTTTTGAAGGTTTTGGAGTAGTTTAATGGCAGATTTGGATAGGTGGACACATCCAATAGGTCAAGGGACCTTACCACCAAATATTTATAACTTGAAGACAATGTAGTGGAGACAGTTCATCATCTAAAGCCTTCGTTGAAGAATATAATGTCTTGTACTCCTGAAAAATAGGGTCTTCTTCCACATGATTAGGAGGATTTTTAATATATCGAGTAGTGATGAGCTATGTCATAGCATACTCAAGCATGTGATGCTTAGTTTTAACTGACAAGTAACTGTTTCTAACATTAGGTAGAATGATGTAATAAATAGGAGTTTGAGTCCTATTAGGAAATGTCATATTTAAGGTGTAGCTATCATTTTCTTATTAAAAGACATGCTTTTTATGTTATATAAGGTGTCATAGGAAGAGTTCGATGAATCTATCCAAGAGTAAGATCATCTCTGATGTAAGAAGGTCTATTTAAAGGCATATTATCAAAGTTGTAAAGGGTTAGATATTTTTTACACCATATGCTACTTTATGTAATTTGACTAATATCAGTAATACAGAGGACTTCTTCTTGACAAACCTAAGATTCACATGGGGTTTTTAATGCCTTTTTGATCTATATCTCTATGTGTACTACTTGCAATAGATTTCATCTTTATTACTCAGAATTCATATGTGTATGCTTTGACTTCCTTTATTGATGAAATGACTGTGTTGCCCTATGTTCTGTGTGTGATTTTCCTTTGTTAAAGACTCTTATCTGCCTCATCTTCCATGTCAAGAAAACTTGCCACTGAATCTATTAATTAGTTGACTCCATAAGCCTAATGGTTGCAAGTGTGCATTCTTTTCAACCTACAGACACAAAAATCAAGTTACTTTTTCAAATAGAGTTAGCCATCTAAACCAATCATTATCTAATATCGTAAACCACTTTGAGAGATCCCTCTCAGACTGAAGAGGCTAAGCTTTAGTCAAAAGCTGGTTTGAAACAATTGCACAGAGTTTTATGATCAGCAGCCAATCAAGTGCAATTTTGTGATAACACCAACAACTGAACCATTTTTTGGCTTGAGGGGTGCTGACCCAGGTTCGGTTTTAAGTTTTGCCAACAAACCACTATAATACTAGCCCTTTCGGTAATGGCTTGCTTGCGTAGGTCAAGGTCTCACCTGAAGTAGTATGGGATGGTGCTGGAACCAGGTTTCCGCACCCCGAGAGAGAGAGAGTTAATTGAAGGGGGTCCTTTCATATTGATCAGACCTGTGCTGGAGGAACTCTAATACAGAAACCCTTAACTACTTATCAGCGAAACATTTCCAGCAGAGCTCATAAATCATGCAGTAGGAGGTTAACAGAAACAAAACATCCAAATCAAACCAGGTCTATGAATTTATCATATTATATAGTATCGCATCCACGTGTGCATCAACAATCAGCTGTATGCAGGAGACATATATAAATAACATAGAGCACAACCAATAATTAGAACACAAAACCTTTCAATATCCAAAAAATTCTTCTCATTCATTAACATCCAGATTAGCTTACAAATTCTATCTACTAGCCCATGCACACAACCAGTGGGGTCCGCACATAGCAGGACTCAGGGTCTCCGTACACACAACAAGCAGGAGCCCTTACCTAAATAATTGACATAAAAGATCCACAAGTTCGTATCTAAACTTAGTCATTTCTTAGCCTCCTCTAGAATCGATTTATCCATCTATTTATATCATGCTAGCCTGCACTATCCTATGGCCCGCAAACCATGGTTTGTGGACCCTTGGTCTACCCTTTTGAGCCATTAAAATTCATTGGTGGTTTTTACCCAGCCCAAACCCCCTGCGCTAGACTAAATATTACAAAATATTACAAAACTGGAAAAAATTGAGGCTAGAGAAACCTGTTCCAAAACTATGTGAAGGATGTATCTTGGGAAAACAACTTAGAGAATCATTTCCAGTGGGAAAGTCTATAAGGGAAAAATCACCTTTGGAAATTGTCCACTCAGATTTATGTGAACGAATGCAAACACCATTAATTGGTGGCAGCCATTATATTTTGACCTTGATAGATGACTACACATGGAAGACATGGGTCTACTTCTTAAAACGGAAAAGTGAAGTGTTTGACCGCTTCTGCCACTACAAAATTATTGTTGAGAAGCGAAGTGGACACTACATCGAAGAGTTGAGGACTGGTAGAGGTGGTGAATATATCTCAAGTTACTTCCTATGTTTTTTCAGGGAGCATGGAATTCACAAGCAGTTTACAAAAATGTATACACCTCAACAAAATGGTATTGTAGAAAGAACGAATAGGACCATTATGGAAATGGCAAGGAGTATGTTGAAGGCAAAGCATTTTCCAAATGATTATTGGGCTGAAGCTGTCACCTGTGCAATGTATATTATTAATAGGTGTCCAACCAAAAGTGCTATGAATATTGTTCTTGAAGAGGCATGGAGTGGAAGAAAGCAATGTGTCACTAAAATTCCAGTGTTTGGGTGTGTGGTGTATGCACATGTCACTGATGAGTTGAGGAATAAGTTGGACAACAAGGGGGAGAAATGTATATTTTTTGGATACAGTGATGAATCCAAGGCATACAAGCTCAACAATCCATCAACCAAAAAGGTAATAATTAGTAGATATGTTCAGCTCATAGAAGAGGAAGCATGGGATGGAAGTTTAGAGAAGAAATTCAACGTGAATATGTGTATGTCACATGAAGACAAAGAGGAATTAACCACAGCAAGTAATTCAACGTGAAGACATGTATGTCACATGAAGACAAAGAGGAATTCACTGCAGCAAGTAATTCCTCAACAACGACTCCTCCTCCACCTACACAAGCTCAATAAAGCAGTTAACATGTGACAATGCAAAAAAATAGTAGGACATTGTTACACAACCAAGAAAGTGCTTCTCCAAGAACACCACAAAGATTCGCAACTCCGTCTACTTCAAGCACAACACCAAGCCCATCTTCTGCAAGAATAATAGGATACAAATTTATAAATTTAAGTGAGATATATGATCAAGATGAAGTTGATAGCAGCGCTGATCTGAATTCATTATTTGCATTATTTTATCATGTAGATGACCCAAGACACTTTGAGGATGCAGTCAAAGAAGAGAAATGGGTTGCGACAATGGATGAAGAAATAGGAGCAATAGAAAATAATGACACATGGGAGTTATTGGACCTTCCTCTAGGAAAATAAGTCATTGGAGTGAAGTGGGTCTATAAGACCAAGAGAAATATTGCAGGCAAGATTGAAAGGCATAAAGTAAGGCTAGTTTTCAAAGGATATAAGCAGAAGCATGGAAGAGACTATGTGGAAAAATTTGCGCTAGTGACAACGATGGAGACATTGCGTACAGTGTTTTCGATTTCCGTGCAACATAAATGGAAAGTGTATCAAGTGGATGTAAAATCAGCGTTCTTAAATGGAGTGCTGAAAGAGGCGGTGTATGTTGTGCAACCTTCTGGTTATGAGATAGAAGGCCAAGAAGAAAAGGTGTATAGGTTGCAGAAATATCTCTATGGGCTGAAGCAAGTACCATGCGCATGGTATAGTAGGATAGATGCTTACTTGATGGAAAATGGGTTCGAAAAATGTGACAGTGAACCTACTCTCTACATCAAAGAAAGTGACAGTAAGCTTCTTATTGTTGTTTTGTATGTAGATGATTTGATTTTTACAGGGAGTGATGATTTCCTCATTGCTAATTTCAAAGCAGTCATGAAAAGTGAGTTTGAAATGACTGACTTGGGGTTGTTAAGATATTTTTTGGGCATAGAAGTGAAGAAAACAGAAAATGACATTTTTATCTATCAAGAAAAGTATGTTGCAGACATTTTAGAGTGGTTTAATATGAAAGACAACAAGCCAGAACCAACTCTAATAGCCATGGGGTTGAATTTGAGCAAGGAACATTGCAGCAACAATGTCAATCCAACATTATGAAAAAACATGGTGGGAAGCCTAATATATTTGACTACAACTAGGACTGATATAATGTATGCAGTGAGTTTGGTGTCGAGGGTCATGGAGACACCCAAGGAGACACATTGGCAAGTAGCAAAAATAATTTCAAATTATGTCAATGGGACAAAGGAGTATGACATTTTGTAGTCTGCAACAAATGATTTTAGGCTGGTTGGTTACACTAACAGTGATTGGGCAGGAAGTGTTGATGACAGAAAGAGCACGTGAGGATATGTTTTTTATTTGGGTTTGGGATCCATTTCATGGGATTTCAAGAAGCAGCTGATAGTGTCATTGTCAACAGAAGAAGTTGAGTATGTCACTGCAATAGAAGCATCGTGTCAAGAAGTTTGGATGAGAAGGATGTTGGGGGATTTATGTCATGAACAAGATGGAGAAACTATTATTTTCTGTGATAACAGTTCAACAATTTCACTATCAAAGAATTATGTTTTTCACAAGAGGACAAATCACATTGATGTTAAATATCATTTCATAAGAGAATTAGTTAACAAGAGTGAGATTGTGTTGCAGCATTGAAGGTCAGAAGAACAGTTTGCAAACATCTTCACAAAGCCAATGGCATGTGAATTTTTTTCTTTTAATCTTAGAGATTGTTTGGGAATGGTCAATGGCGGTAGTTGTGATTAAGGGGGGTGTTGGAGAATTAATATCAACCATCATGTGTTAAATACACTAACAATCAACCATACCACAATAATTTTTTTCAGGTTACAGATTGAATTTGTAGAGAAGGACAAGTTCTGAGCATAGTACATTTTACCCATTCTGCAACAAATGAAATAATTAAAAGTCAAATAGAAATTTAATCCATGGTTATTAAAAGTGCATGGGAAAACATTTATTCTACAAATTATACTAATGCATGGTTATTAAAAGTGTATGGGCATTAAATTTGGTCTGTCATGAATTAAATGTCTTACCTATATATGTTTTGAATTAACAAGCATAGTGTAGGGTTGAATGTAATGTGGCAGATGTAGGTCTAGAAAGACAAGGCGAGAAAATCGTGGAGTGAATTTTGGCGGGGGCGTGAAAACAACAGTTATAGGTTTTACTGTGTGTTACTCTACAACCGCCGTGAATGTAAATCTCAGTAAGAACAATTTTTTTACTAGTGAAGGAGTAGCAGCCTCCATATGAATGTGTATGTTGTGTTTTTGAATTATAATATAAAGTATTAAAAATAAGACTTTCATGATTTTTTTTCTGCAACTAAATCCTCTCGTTTAAAACCTCTTCGCAACTCTGTGTGAACTCTATGTGTTGAGGAAAAGAATTTCTTTTTTCTTGAAATTTTTTAACATCCATGCCTTTAGGAGGGGTTATCATTATTGCTGAACATAAAATAGTTTATTGCAATGCATCTGTTTCCACTGCAATCTCCAAATGTATGACTATTACTAAATCTTATGGCATAGTTGACGATTGTAGATACTTGTTGGGTGATGACACATGAAAGCTCTATTTACTTTCCATAATTCATGAAGATAAGCATATGGTTACTAGTCTAGATTTATGTTTTATGGGAAAGACATGTGCTGCTTCAATCTCTTACCTAGGTCGTGATGAAATTGTGTAAGTTGGGTCTAGCTATGGAGATTCGCAGCTTATAATACTGCATCTTCAACCAATTAATGCTGCTAAAAGTAGTTCAAATGTGAAAGTTGTGGAAACATTTGTAAACATCAGTCCCATCATGGACTTTTGTGTTTTTGATATTGATAAGAGACCAGGTGCAACAGTGGCACAAATTGTAACTTGTTTAGGAGTATACAACCATGGTTTCCTTAGCGGACTCAGATATGGCATTGGATTCAATGTGAAGGCATCACAAAACATTGCAGCATTAAGGGATATGGTCATCAAAACCATCTTCAACTCTTTACATCTTTGATCATGTTTTGGTTGTTAGCCTCATTGTTGAGACTCACATACTTTGGATGAACTCAGAGAATGAGCTAGAGGAAACATAAATACAAGGATTTTCCAGAGATTCTAAAACATTATTTTGAAATAGAACCAATGAAAGGTTGAATTTCGTATTTTTAGTTGAAAATGGGAAACTCCGACTCATTAGTGAAAAGGAGACACAAGGTGAGGGATTCAATATCAATTGATTAGATGGAAAATTGGTTGTAGGCATCAACCCAAAAATCCAGTTGTAAAAATGGATAATTGATAATGATGGTTACCGAGACCTTGAATGTGAATGTGTACATTAAGGTCATATTATTACTTTTTGAGTTTAGACACATGGGAGTTTTATCATTGTTGGGGATTTACTGAAATCTATATATGTGTTGGAATACACCACATCTGGTGAGAGAAGTGCATTAACAGAGAGGGCTCATGACAAAAGTGAGAAATGGATAAGGGAAGTTGAATTTTTAGATGATGATATATACTTGGGAGAAGAAACCAATTTCAGCCTCTTTATAGTGAGGAAAGATTGCAATAGTGCATAAGTGTAGGAAAATTGGAAGTTGAAGGTGAATACCATGTTGGAGAGTTTGTGAAATAGTTTAGGCATGGATCTCTTAATCTTCCTAATATATGTTTTTATGTGTAGAGTATGAATTCATTAGTGCAACAATGAAGGAGGGTTATCAATTGTCAAAGTTGCACGACACTAACAACATCTAAAAGGTGGTACTCCCTCCCAAGTTTTTAGAAACCAATAAAAGTATGAAGATAAATGTATAGTTAATGTTGTGCATGTTCGTAATTAGTTAATAGAAGAGTAGCGTCGCGTAATCACCTCAGTTGGGTTGGGTCGTGAGCACTGGCTGAAATGCTATAAAAGCCCAAAGATCCCAAAGACCCACTATCACAATATATGTGGCTATGATTAGTGTCATTTCCTGTTAAAGTAATATAAAAATAGTTGAGTTTTTGAATTTGAATTTCAATGGAAGAACAAAGAACACCTAGAAGACAAATAATTGACAATGTTCCACCACGTGTTTTCCATCCCATAATCTGACCGCAAGAGATTTCTTAGATGAGTGAGGAGCAGGTTGAACACATCCACTACAATTATTAACGATCCCAAGGCTACAGGATTGAAGAAATCCCCAGCAATCCATACAAAATTTTTGCGGCACAACAACAGAGGGCACGATACGAGGAGCAACGGGAATGGGAATGGAAGCATAGGCGAGAAGAAGAGGAACTACAACAGTGCAGGCGAGAAGAAGAGGAATGGTGGCACAGGGAAGAAGAGGAAGTACAGAGGGCACAACATCGCAGGGAAGCTAAACGCCAAATATTTGCAAGACATGTATGTCACATGAAGACAAAAAGGAATTGAACACAACAAGTAATTCCTCAACGATGAATCCTCATCCACCTACACAAGCTCAAAAAAGCAGTCAACATGTGACACCACAAACAAATAATAGGACAGTGTTGCGCAACTAAGCAAGTGCTTCTCCATGCACACCACAAATATCCGCAACTCCATCTACTTCAAGCACAACACCAGGCCCAACTTTCGCAAGCATAAGAGGATACAAATTCAGAAATTTAAGTGAAATATATGAGCAAGATGAAGTTGATAGTTGTGTTGGTCTAAATTCATTATTTGCATTACCTTGTCATGTAGATGACCCAAGACACCTTGAGGATGTAGTCAAAGAAGAGAAATCAGTTGTGGCAATGGATGAAGAAATAGGAGCAACAGAAAAGAATGACACATGGGAGTTAGTAGACCGTCCGCTAGGAAAAGAAGTCATTGCAGTGAATTGGGTCTATAAGACCAAGAGGAATATTGAAGGTAAGATTGAAAGGCATAAAGCAAGGCTATTTTTCAAAGGATACAAGCAATAGCATGGAAGAGACTATGTGGAAAAATCTGCGCTAGTCGCTAGGATGGAGACATTGCGTACAATGTTTTTGATTTCCATGCAACATAAATGGAAAGTGTATCAAATGGACATAAAATTAGCGTTCTTGAATGGAATGCTGAAAGAGGAGGTGTGTCTTGCGCAACCTCTTGGTTATGAGATAGAAGGCCAAGAAGACAAGGTGTATAGATTGTGGAAAGTTGTCTATGGGCTAAAGCAAGCATCGTGTGCATGGTATAGCGGGATAGATTCCTACTTCATGGACAATGGGTTCGACAAATGTGATGGTGAACCTACTCTCTACATCAAAGAAAGTGACAGTAAGCTTCTTATTGTTGTTTTGTATGTAGATGATTTGATTTTTATAGGGAGTGATGATTTCTTCATTGTTGATTTCAAAGCAGCCATGAAAAGTGAGTTTGAAATGACTGACTTATGGTTGTTAAGATATTTTTTGGGCATAGAAGTGAAGTAAACAAAAAATGGTATGTTTATCTCTCAAGCAAAGTATGTTGTAGACATTTTAAAGAGGTTTAATATGCAGAACAACAAGCGAGCACCAACTCCAACAACCATGTGGTTGAAGTTGAGCAAGGAATATTGCAGTAGCAATGTCAATTCGACATTATGCAAAAACATGGTCGACAACCTAATGTATTTGACTGCAACTACGCTTGATATAATGTATGTAGTGAGTTTGGTGTTGAGGTTCATGGAGACACCCAAGGAGACACATTGGAAAGCAGTGAGAAGAATTTTAAAGTATGTCAATGGGAAAAAGGAGTATGACATTTTGTAATCCACAACAAATGATTTTAGGCTACACTGATAGTGATTGAGCAGGAAGTGTTGATGACAGAAAGAACACGTGAGGATATGTTTTTCATTTGGGTTTGGAATCCATTTCATGGGCTTCGAAGAAACAACCAATAGTGTCATTGTAAATAGAAAAAGTTGAGTATGTCTCGACAACTATTTTCTGTGATAACAGTTGAGCATATGGTTACTTTGCATAATTCATGAAGATGAGCATATGGTTATTGGTCTAGATTTAAGTTTTCTAGGCAACACATGTGCTGCTTCATCAATCTCTTAACTAGTATGTGATGAAATTGTGTGCATTGGGTCTAGCTATGGAGATTCACAGCTTATAATACTGCATCTTCAACTAGATAATGCTGCTACAAGTAAGAACACATAGGAGACAAATAATTGACAACGTTCCACCTCCCTTTATCCGGGCGCAGGATCTTGCTGGGATGAGTCAGGAGCGGGTTGATCGCATCCACCGCAATTATTACCTATCCCATGGCTACAGGATTGAAGAAATCCCCAGCAATCCATTCAGCATCTCTGCGGCACAACAAGAGAGGGCACGATACCAGGAGGAACGGCAACAAGAGAGGGCACGATACCAGGAGGAACTGCAACGGGAATGGCAGCGCAGGCGAGAAGAAGTGGACCATCTGAATAATGATGGCTATGCAACTCCAGTACGCCAAGGATTCCGCATTTCAGAGGACCATCTGAATAATGATGGCGATGGAACTCCAATCTGCTCAATTTGCATCAGTCCTTTTCAAATTGATCAGGAGGCACAGCGACTGCGATGCGTCCACGTATTCCACTCAAAATGCATAAACAAATGGTTTCGAGAAAAGGAAACTTTTCAAGAAAAGGAAACTTGTCCAAACTGCCGCAGCGAAAATTAATCACTGATTTAAAGTTCAGTCAACAAGGAGCGCAAATGTCTCGTTAATTATTATCCTCCCCGTGCGAAGTTGAACAATTATGAATACCAAATAGGGAGGGATTGTGGAGAAATGTAGTAGTTTTAGTCGTCATAATTTAAAGTTTTTTTCAAAAGAAATAAAAGTAAAAGTATTTGTAAAAGAAATTATTTATAAGCATGTATAGGGTGCTTTTTTTATTTTGTTTCTAAATCGAAGCCTTCATTTGTTTATTTATTATTAATTTTATATATATATATATATATATATATATATTAATTAATTAAAATAAAATGAAATTAGTAATAATCAAATATATTAAAATAAATCTTTTGGGAAATCACATGAGAAATTTTAGAATCGACAAGTTTCAACTACTGTACTTTATTAGTCATTCAATAGTTCGAAATGTTGTCCATTCTAAAATTTCTCATGTGATTTTCAGAAATTTTTATTTTAATATTATATGAATCACAGAAGCTTACATTCTCAAATAATCAAACATATAATAATTTAATTAAAATAATGAAAAAAACCATAAAAAATTAAATTAATTGATTTAAAATAAGAATAGTATTAACAATATAAAAAAGGAGCTTAAAAAGATAAAAGTTAAGAGAGTTAAAAAAAAGAAACTAATCTCCAACAAATAACAATAATAAGAAAAAATGAAATAGAAAAACAAATTAAAAATAAAATATTTAAGAAGATATCGCATGAACCAGAAATAATAAGAAAGCATAAAGTAATAAGAAGATATGCCATGAACCAACTCTTATCAACTTCTAGTTTCAGTCAATAGTTCGAAACTGTGTCCATTCTAAATTTTCTCATGTGATTTCCCAAAAAAATTATTTTAATATGATAACATGCTTCTCAATTTCTATAGCTTCCTTGAACTTCCTTTGATGGAAGTGATCAACAATGGCAATGGTATATATGTGATGCTTAGATACTTACAATATACAAAGATTTTTAACGATGTATATTTACTTCTATTTTACAACAAATATTATTAACTTGTAAATAGGTTTTGTGACAATACCATGTTACACTAACATGCCTTATCAATAACACTTGTTCAAAATTCAAAATTAAAATATTTTATAAATATTTGTTTTTAAATTTTATTTTATAAAATTTTTATACATATCCAAAGAAGATTATATTGTTTTTTATTTTCATAGAAAATTATTGACTTTCAATTACTTTTAGAAATTTTAAACAAAATTTATGAATTTTATTAAGATCTTATTATGTTAAACTTTGTATATTGTTTTTACATTATATTACTTTTAAATTATATTAAATTATATTTAATTTAGCTGTAAGTTTCAAATAGTAAAAACCAATCCCCAAAAACAAGTGGTTATGAGAAAATCTAAAGCTGGAGATAACGCATAGTTGATGTTTCCCATTATGGAGGGGATATTTTGTGAAAGGATGGAGGACTTGGATCTCTCTTCCAAAAAGACAATTAAAGTAGCTTGAAAAAACATAGAGAGGAAGATAATATCTCAGAAACCATCCACATTATGAAGAAGATCATAAGATAAAGATAAAGATAAATACACATTTGATACTCTGTATTATGAAAGGTGCATTTGTGAAAAACACTAGGATTTGGATCTCGCATGAAATTTCAAGGTTATTAAAGTTTTGAAAAAAATAAATATTAAACAGTATATTTTGAAAATTAAAGCATAATTTTTAATTTTTTAAAATATAAATTGTTTTTTTCCTAATTAGTTGAAGACTTTTTTATGTCGCTTTTAAATTAAATTGTGGGAAATAAAAAATGTATTAAAAAAAATCATCTAAAGAAGATTTCTATTGGCTAAATCTCATAATAATTTAGGCTTTGTTACAATATCATAGGGCAAGAGCATACACCACTACCCAAAAACCATAACTCATTTCAAACTCAACATATATTATAAATATTTGAGGTGTTCTCTGATTCATAAAGAAGATGATACTCTTTTAGATTAAAGGTAGGTTCAATATATATTATAAATATTTCAGGTGTTCTTTGATTCATAAAGAAGACGATGACTCTTTCAGATTAAAGGCAGGTTTTAGGAGGGCCTAGGTTTCAAAGGGTTAACATGTCTATTGTGGTGCATCATCCGTGAATTGTGGTTTAGCATCAAGACATGGACGGAGACATACGTTAGAAATTAAAAAAAAATCAGAAAATAACATAAATTAATAAACTAAAAAAATATTAAAAAACACACACTCTCTCTCTCTCTCTCTCTCTCTCTCTCTCTCTCTCTCTCTCTCTCTATATATATATATATATATATATATAATTTTAAATAAAATTTAAATTAGAAAAATATAATATAAATAGTTAATTAGTTGGAAAAATAGAAATCAACCAAATAAGTCATAATTATAGGGGAAAAATTTATAATAATAATAATAATAATAATAATAATAATAATAATAATAATAATAATAATACTAAAAATTAATTAATTAATTAAAATAGAGTGAAAATAGTAATAATAAAACATATAATAATTTAATTAAAATAATGAAAAATAAATAAAAATTTAAAATTAATTAATTTAAAATAAGAATAGTATTAACAATGTAAAGAGAGAGATTGAATGACAGACACGTGGCAATGAGGAGTGGAGCTTCCCCAATGGCAACCTAGGGTTTTGAAAAACCCTGCAATGGCACAGAGGCCCTTATTTTTTCAACTCAACGGGTCTATATCTCAAGGACTGGGTTGAGAGATTCAACCCAGACAAAGAATCAGTACTATCACTACATGTTGTTGGTTGTGATTAGTGTCATTTCGTGTCAAAGTAATATTAAAGTACAGTAGTTGAGTTTTTGAATTTCAATGGAAGAACAAAGAACACATAGGAGACAAATAATTGACAACGTTCCACCTCCCTTTATCCGGGCACAGGATCTTGCTGGGATGAGTCAGGAGCGGGTTGATCGCATCCACCGCAATTATTACCTATCCCATGGCTACAGGATTGAAGAAATCCCTAGCAATCCATTCAGCATCTCTGCGGCACAACAAGAGAGGGCACGATACCAGGAGGAACGGCAACAAGAGAGGGCACGAGGACTTGGATCTCTCTTCCAAAAAGACAATTAAAGTACCTTGAAAAAACATAGAGAGGAAGATAATATCTCAGAAACCATCCACATTATGAAGAAGATCATAAGATAAAGATAAAGATAAATACACATTTGATACTCTGTATTATGAAAGGTGCATTTGTGAAAAACACTAGGATTTGGATCTCTTCTTTATATAGAAATTTCAAATGCATGAAATTTCAAGTTTATTAAAGTTTTGAAAAATATAAATATTAAACAGTATATTTTGAAAATTAAAGCATAATTTTTAATTTTTTAAAATATAGATTGTTTTTTTCCTAATTAATTGAAGACTTTTTTATGTCGCTTTTAAATTAAATTGTGAGAAATAAAAAATGTATTAAAAAAAATCATCTAAAAAAGATTTCTATTGGCTAAGTCTCATAATAATTTAGGCTTTGTTACAATATCATAAGGCAAGAGCATACACCACATACCCAAAAACCATAACTCATTTCAAACTCAACATATATTATAAATATTTTAGGTGTTCTCTGATTCATAAAGAAGATGATACTCTTTCAGATTGAAGGTAGGTTCAATATATATTATAAATATTTCAGGTGTTCTATGATTCATAAAGAAGACGATGACTCATTCAGATTAAAGGCAGGTTTTAGGGGGCCTAGGTTTAAAAGGGTTAACATGTCTATTGTGGTGCATCATCCGTGAATTGTGGTTCAGCATCAAGACATGGATGGAGACATAAGTTAGAAATTCAAAAAAATCAGAAATAAAATAAATTAATAAACTAAAAAAATATTAAAACACACACACACACACACACACACACACACACACACACACACACACATATATATAATTTTAAATAAAATTTAAATTAGAAAAATATAATATAAATAGTTAATTAGTTGGAAAAATAGAAATCAACAAAATAAGTCATAATTATAGGGGAAAAAAATTATATATATATATATATATAATAATAATACTAAAAATTATTTAATTAATTAAAATAGAGTGAAAATACTAATAATAAAACATATAATAATTTAATTAAAATAATGAAAAAAACAATAAAAATTTAAAATTAATTAATTTAAAATAAGAATAGTATTAACAATGTAAAGAGAGAGATTGAATGACAGACACGTGACAATGAGGAGCAGAGCTTCCCCAATGGCAACCTAGGGTTTTGACAAAATTTGCAATGGCACAGAGGCCCCTATTTTTTCAACTCAGCGGGTCCATATCTCAGGGATTGGGTTGAGAGATTCAACCCAGACAAAGAAGATTTCAGCTGGGCCCCTATTTGGATCAGAATGTACTCCCTACCCTTGGAATATTGGGATGAAAAAACTCTAAAGGACATAGGAAATGGCTTAGGAGAGTTTATCAAGGTTGTCGAGGAAACAGAGCTCAGAAGATACACTTCGTGCGCTAGAATTTGTGTCTACATGCATTTGGCAAAGGCACTCACGGACTCGGTAAGTCTCTATCATGATGACTTTGACTGGATACAAACTATAGATTATGAACATGTCCCCTTTCGATGTAGAAAATGTCATGCTCATGGACATCTCTTTCGGGACTGTCAGCTAAATCAACCCTCCAAAACAAATGTCACCTCTGAAAACTATGATGTAGAGGGGTTTACCAAAGTACCCAGCCGCAAAAAGAACCATAAGAAACCTCCCTATACCCCCAAAATTCCTCCTCACGCCTCCATTTCCCCATCCACTAGTAATAGCTTTGATATCCTAGCCAATCAACCTCTGCCAGATAGCGAACCTTCGTGAAAAATGGGGGAAACAACTAAGCCCTCCACCTCTAAACCTTCTGCTAACCCCCTAATCCCCTAGACCTCAAACAAAGCTCCTCAAGAACCCACAAGCTTCACTCCCAGTCTTAGTAAGGACTCAGATTTGGTAATCTGGTAGCCTAATCTCATGGAGATCGATGGCTTATCTCAAGCCAACCCCATCACTATTGGATCAGTACCGGAAAGAAGTCATTCCAACCATATGGAAGAGGAACCTGAAAGCATTGACCTTGGAGATCTGGACATTCTTGGACTGGAGCAGGCCTATAAACAAAAAGGATATGATAAAATACCTAACAGACAGATAGACAACTTTGAGGTGATTCTATTTCGTGCGCATCAGCAAATATCACTTGTCATACAACCAAGAAGTCATTGGGATGGAAAAAATCTATTCAAAGAAACAAAGAAAAGGGGAAGAAGAACAGATCTGTAGAGGACCATCATTATTGGGGAAATGCTAGTGGAATCTAGAAGATATCCCAAGCTGACTAAGTTCTATCAGCTGATCTCAAATAGTTCCCAATGAAACTAACATCATGGAATATTTGAGGGCTAAATAGCCCAATGAAACGCAGGATGATTAAAAATATGATACATCAAAAAATACCTTATGTCTTCTTCATGCAAGAAACTAAATGCAGCAACCACACCCTCAGTTCCATTATCTCCAAAGCATGGTCTGGTTTCCACGCAGTTGCAGTAGATGCCTCCAGAGCCTCGGGAGGCCTCGATATCGCATGGGATCCACAGATCATTTCACTCTCTGATTTTCATGCCTCACATAATCTCATACAAGCAGCTTTCCATCTTATGGGCTCCAACATTCATGGACACCTCTCTAATTTTTACTTCACTTAAGATCCAATGCACAAAATTTCTTTGCTAAACACCATGGAAATCCTCAATTCCAATTGAAGACATCCAGTCTGGATAATCGGGGGAGACTTCAATATGATTACCAAGCTAGGAGAAAAGAAAGGAGGACAGACTAAACTAGAAATGGAAAGCAACCACTTCAAGGAATTCATTCAAAGAAACTGGTTAATTGACCTTCCCTTCAATGGCATGCACACATGGAACAATAAACGCACAGAATCCCAGCAAATTTCCTCCAAGCTTGATCTCTTCCTATCTCAGATAATGCTATCCATTTAGGAGGAGACATTCACTCCTCCATACTGCATCTATCTGGCTCTTACCACTGGCATATTCTTTTACAATGTCTGCGTCCTGGAGTAACAACTAAGCGTCCCTTCAGATTTGAAGCTTTTTGGCTTACTCATCCTGACTTTAAAAGCATGGTCACAAATGCTTGGAAAAGACTCACACCTCCGGTTGGTTCCAAAATGTATCAATTCCAGCAAAATCTCAAACATCTCAAAACACAGATCAGGCAATGGAACCACTCCACATTTGGGAACATCTTTCAACAACAGAAGATTCTGGAACAAACCATGTATGAACTTCAACAGCGCATAATCAATGAAGGAAGAATAGAGTCTCTAGCCACTCAAGAACATAGCCTTCTCTCCCAGCTGGAAGAAATAAGAACGCAAGAGGAAATCCTCTAAAAGTAGAAATCCCGAATAATATGGCTCAACGAAGGGGAAAAAACACAAAATTATTTCATCGCTCAACCATCCAAAGGTGAATGCACAATCGGATTGCACAGATACAGAATCAACAAGGAGAAAGACTAGAAGAACATGAGGATATTGAGAAAGAGCTCCTCAATCATTTCAAGTCTTTTCGACAAGAAACCCAGGAAAGAAGACAACCAGCTATGAGTAAGGTCCTCCAGCATATTCCTAAAATCATAACAGAAGAACATAACAGGATGCTCCTCCATATAGTCACCCTTTAGGAGGTTGAATAAGCTATGGCACAATTCAGAGATGAAAAAGCCCCAGGTCTTGATGGTTTTACTTCTAATTTTTTCCATCACTTTTGGGCCCTCATCAAATTGGAAGTTTGGAAGTTGGTAGAGGAATCTAGAGAACTGCATTGGAAGCTCCCATCTCTCAATGTTGCCTCTCTAGCTCTCATTCCAAAAGAAGAACATTCCAACACCCTAGATAAATATAGATCCATTACACTTTGCAATGTTATATACAAGGTGATTTCTAAAGTAATTGCCAACAGGCTCAAGACTCTGCTTCCACTGCTCATCTCACCGGAAAAAAAAAATGTTGAAGGAAGACAGATTCTAGATGGGATCATTCTCACTCATGAAGTCATTCACTCCCTGAAACACACCAAGAAGGCAAGTATGCTCCTAAAAATTGATCTTTGTAAAGCTTTTGACAAATTAATTTGTAATTATATCAAGCAGATGCTTACAGCTTTTGGTTTTTGCCCCTCTTGGATTAGATGGGTTATTAATCTCATTTCTTCCCCTTTCTACTCCATTCTCATCAATGGAATCCTTTCTCATGCCTTCTCCCCCTCCATAGGAATTCGCCAAGGAGATCCCCTCTCCCCCTTCCTTTTTGTTCTCATGGAAAAATGGCTAGGACGTCTCATTGAAAATGCTCTTCGCACTCATAACCTCCATGGAATCTCTATTCAACTCTCTCAGCCAACCACCCACCAACAGTTTGTAGAAGATAATCTGTTGTTCGACCACCCTTTAGCTCAATAATATCTTACCTTTAAATCCCTGCTTGACACTTTTTTGGAGGCCTCTGGTACCTCTATCAACGCTGGAAAATCTCAGATATTTTTCTTCAATACCCTTGCTATTACCCAAAGCAACATTTCCAAAGTTCTTGGCTTCACTATAGCTTCTCTACTTGCCATGTAACTTGGAGCACCCTTGATCGATTCAGTAATCCATCTCTCTTCCTGTCAAGATCTCCTAGAGAAAATTGAAGCTTGCCTTTCCTCCTGGACCTATAGATCCCTTAATATTTCTAGTCGTCTCATCCTTATCAAAGTGGTTTTACAGTCTATGCCCCTATATCTCTTCTCAGTTCTTGCAGCACCAAAATGGGTCCTCAAAAAGATAAAAAATATGCAATGTAATTTCCTCTAGGGCTTCTCTGGTCAAAATCGTAAATGGGCTCTGGTAAAATGGTCAATAGTATGCATGCCAAAAAAGGATGGCAGTTTAGGCCTAAGAGATCTGCATCACAACAATGCAGTCATGGGCACCCGAATTTGGTGGAAATGGTTATCTGCACCACATATGCTTTGGGCACTTCTCTAGAATATTAAATATGCCAACAATACACCCCCAAAAGATCTTATCAGGCTGGCAATGGCTGACACGGGCTCTCTTATATGGAATGCAACCAAACAACACTGAGCCCTCATTCAAGAGCACAGCTTCTGGGAAGTCATAGATGGAGGTATAACACTTTCCTGGGCTAATTCTTGGCAACAAAGGCCCAAATTAGCAAATCTTATATGGCCTTAGCAACACGTGGATCAAATTAACCAGCAGGACAACAAATTCAAATATTTCTGGGCACCCCCCACCATACAGGGATACCGTCAATGGGCACCAACATCTCAAATCTTCGAAAACTAACAAATGGACATAAATAGAGAAATTGATGAAGAACTTAACAACAGAAAAATTAGATATTTAGAAAAGAAAGATCCCCTTAGGTGGGGATACACTCCTCAAGGCACGTTCGCTTCTAAGGAAGCATACACTTTGATGTATCCCACCCAAGACCCAAAAGATCCCTTATGGACCCAAATTTGGAAAATTGGTATTTGGCCCAAGGTCTCCACCTTTCTCTAGCTCTTATGCCATAAACGCATCCTAACATGGGATAATATTTTAAAAAAGGATTTATCAGACCCTCCCGGTGCCCCAACTATTCAATGCAAAATGAAACCATCTAGCATCTAATGGAAAACTGCATCTTAGCTAACAAATTATGGGAAAACATTATCTTCAGGTGTAGAAATTCGAGTGGAATACCAAGAGATATTGTCAACACCATTCACAATTGGCCCTTGGCACCTTACAACAACAAGTTATTAAAATCTATTTGGACTCTTCTCCCAGGTCTTCGCCTATGGACCGTCTGGAAGGAAAGGAACAAAAGAATATTCAAGAATCAGATCACCCCTCTGGATACCATATGAAACAACCTCTACATCAATCTCCTAGAAACACTGGCCCTTCACCATTGGCAGGAATTTGACTTTCCAAATCAAGATCAGGAGAAACTAATTTGGGAGAATTGGCATCTCTCGATACCATTCTACCCCTCCAACACTAGCACTCCTCCCACTCATCAGGATTCAACTAGAAATTGGATCCCTACTCCTGCTGTACTGATCAAGACGAATTTTGATGTTGCCTCCAAAGGAAATCCAGGAGCTGCAGGATTTGGTGGAATCTTTCATGACTATGTTGGAAACCCCCTTTTGATATTCTATGGATCCATAGGATGGGATTCTAGAATTCAGCTGAACTGGAAGCTTTATGGAAAGGTCTTTGTCTTGCTCAAAAGCACAATTATTTTCCTATTGAAATAAAAGGAGATTCTCAAATCCTCATTAACACAGTGACTCATCTCCTCATGGGTTCTTCAGCCACCAAGGTGGCTAAAATATGGCATCTGGAAGCTAGATTTGAGCTCATAGAACATTGGCTGAAGCATAACCGGGCGATCTCCTTCAAGCATGTCAAACGATCTGGTAACAAAGTTGCAGATTTTCTTGCAAATACGGGAGTGGACTGTGATCAAACCATCTACTTTGGCCCCCTCAACATTCTTCATGAATCCTCTCTCAAACAAGAATGCACTAAGTTGGTGCACATGGACACAACAATCCCGGATGTGGGTGACCATTGATGGCTGGTATATGGCGAGCCCATAGTGTGACACATGGCTATGCCACATGGTCATGCATGGGCTCAAGCCGCGGGAATTTATTTACGCCAACTGTACCCACAGAAGCTCATTTACTATGCTTGACTATCAATACACTCCTTCATTCTTCAAAATGACCTCGCATAACAGCCTTCCTCCATCACCATTTCCCTCGAGCTGTATCTGTCCCCCTGTGTTCTCAGAGCTGAGCTCTAGAACACCCACAGGGAGGCGTTGCAGTCTCTTCTGTTGTATTGACCTTGCTCCTAGCTTCCATAACTCCCAAAACCTTCACTGCAGCTTGAATTTTGTTTTTGAGCCACCCCTGTCCTTTGCTTACTCGTCTCCTTTGTCCTCTGCCCTCTCGGCTCCTCAGCCTTCTGTTCTTTCGGCCCAGCGGTCTCAGCCTTTCAATTGTGCCTCCACTAGCACCACCATGCCTAGACGCCACCGTATGTGCTGCCGTCGAGGTAGTGGGCGAGGTAGGGCATCCAGGCCTCCGCTTTCCAATCATTTTGAATCTTTCTCTCCCTCGCTGGAAGATTCTTATGGGCGCTACCCTGCTACTCGCAGCGGTAGAGGCCGAGACTTGGCCTTGAGACAGTGTCACTCCTTAACTCCTTTCGCATTTCCTCCCCGCCACTGCACCTCCCCACCAGTCATTCTTCCTCGCTGCTATCTAACTTGGAGATGCTTCCCTCCTCGAAAACTACTCACTCTTCTCAATTTCATTACACCTACACCCTGGACCGACCTCACATCACTTCCACCATCTCTATAGGCTTTAAGGAGGAAGCTTACAATGTTGAGAGCCTTTATCCCAGGAAATTGCACAAAAAGTCCCCTTCATATTCAATGCCTCTGCCGCATTCGGGAAAATCTATTGCTCTCCCAGTCGTTCAAGGTGCTCCCTCCTCCAACAGTAAAAGCAAAGGCAACAAAAACAATGGTTGCACTGGTAGTAACAGTAGCAGTGAATACTGGTCAGGTGATGATGGTGGCCCAGGTAGTGCACACACCACCAACATTAGTAGACATGCATCGCCCCGTGACACGAATGCTGATGACACCAAGGAGTACAGGTGTCTCATTATGGAGGAAATTCCTCTCCTGGGAAATGACACCTAATTCTTTAGGTTTATTTCTTCTTTGCAACTCTTTTTATATTTTTTTATGATGCTCCTTGACATTCGCAACATTTATCACTTCTCTTTGTATGAAGTTGGTTTCCCTGTGGTGGGCAGTTGTAGTAACACTAATTTGGCTAGTTTCCCCTTCTGGGGTAGTCACCTTTTTGATATTTTTCATAACAATACCTCTGGAATTGGCTAGTCTAGCAATTCCAGAGGCTAGACAATCCATGTACTATATGTTTTTATAAATAGAAATTAGACTTACTTAGAAAAAAAATAATGTAAAGAGAGAACTTAAAAAGATAAAAGTTAAAAGAGTTAAAAATAAGAAACTAACCTCAAACAAATAACAATAATAAGAAAATTAAAGTAATAATAAACATAAAATATAATAAAATAATAATAATAATAAAATAAAATATTTAAGAAGATATCACATGAATGAGTAATACCAATAAGACAAAAATAATGATTTTCTCTAATAAAAGGAAACAAAGCCGACGTACGTTCTTCTTTGAGGGCAACATTCTTGAAGAAGTAAATGAATACAAGTACCTCGAGATCGATTTCAACAACAAGCTTAATTGGGAGGATTGTAGAAAGAAAATAATTTTAGGAGGTTGGAAAGCACTATATGCACTTCAAAATAGATGTAGAGAGCCAGAGCTATGGGATTGGAACACAATCAAAGTAATTTTTGGACTTCTAGTTTGTCCAATGTTATTATATGGGTGTGAATTGTGGGCTAGTAGCATCCCTGTTTCAAAATGTAAACAATTTGAAAAAATTCAAAAACGCTTGATCATGAGCAAGTTTAAAATAAAAAGTTCGGTTCCCTATGAGATAATGTTGAGTGAAACAAGGGAAACTCCCATTGAAGAAATTGCCATGATTCGTCTTATAAGGTATCTAAAAAGAATTAAGAAAATGGGAGGAGGTAGATGGCCAAAAGTTATCTTCAATGAAGGTATGAGTGAAAGAAAGAAATCATGGATGAGACAAAACAACAAATGGATGCAAAAATGGAATATTTGCTTGAATGCATGTCCCACAAATAGCAAGGAGTTAAATAATTTTGTGCTGGAGAAGTTCCATAAGGGTATATGGGGAAAAGAGTTGGGTATAAAGAAGAAGTATTATGTTCGGGAATTCAACCCCACTTGTGATCTCCAACAAAAAGAATATATTGGAGATAACATTCCGTGGAGAGCAAAGGTTATTATTGCTCAATTAAGAACTAACTCACATCAACTTTGGTGTGAAATGGGGCAGTGGAAGAGACCTAAAGAAGCTTGGGAGGAAAGGGTATGTACTTTTTTCACTTCTGGGGTAGTGGAATCAGAAAAAAAATTCATTTTGGAATGTGACGCTTTCAAAGACACTAGGGATAGTTACCGCAATATGTTAGCATCAATTCCATGGCATTGTCTTTTCAGTGAAGGAACTATTAAAAGATTGGGTCAGCTCATCGTCAATTTGAATAAGAAAAGGATTGAATTGCAGAAGGCAAAAAACAAGGAAGTTGGTGGTCCCATAGACTATTTTTAGTTATGTGGACGATAAAATATCATTCATTCATTCATAATAAGAAAACTTAAAGTAATAATAAAATGAAAATATAATTAAATAATAATAATAAATAGTTAAATAATTAAATAAACAAAATAAAAATAAAATATTTAGGAATATATGACATGAACCAACTCTTATTAATCTTCAACCTCTATTTTCTATTCAAATTTATAACATGCTTCATTTATATTCAAATTGTTAAGATGTTTCTCAATTTCTATAACTTCCCTCAACTTCCTTTGATGGAAGTGATCAATAGTGGCAATGGTATAGATGTGATGCTTAGATACTAACCATATACAGATTTTTAACCATGGATATTTACCCCTAATTTACCACTGATATTACTAACTTGTAAATAGGCTTTGTTACAATACCATGAGACACTAGCATGCCTTATCAATAACATGTGTTCAAATTTCAAAATTAAAATATTTTATAAATATTTGTTTTTAAATTTTATTTTAAATTATTTTTATACATACCCAAAGAAGATTATAATGTTTTCTATTTTCATCTAAAATTATTGACTTTCAATTAGTTTTGGAAATTTAAAAATATATATATGAAGTTTATTAAGATCTTATTATGTTAAACTTTGTATATTGTTTTTAATATTATATTAATTTAAAATTATATTAAAGTATATTTAATTTAGTTGTAAGCTTCAAATAGTAGAAACCAATCCCCAAAAACAAGTGGTTATGAGAAAATCTAAAGATGGAAATAATGCATAGTTGATGTTTCCCATTATGGAGGTGATATTTGTGAAAGGATGGAGGACTTAGATCTCTCTTCCAAAAAGACAATTCAAGAACTTTGAAAAAAACATAGAGAGGGTGATAATATCTCAGAAACCATCCCAAGAGCGAAATGGTTATGAGAAAATCAAAGGATAAAGATAAAGATAAATGCACAGTTGATACTTTGCATTATGAAGGGTTCATTTGTGAAAAATTCTCGGACTTGGGTCTCTTCCCTATATAGAAATTTCAAGTGCATGAAAAACAACATAGATAGGGTGAAATTATAGAGTTTGATGTAGGACGTAAGGCAATATAAGAGGGACAATCAATACTTAAAATTGAAGAAAAGACAATAACAAGTATTGTGGTATGTCTTCTCTAGAATGTTGAGTCTAGAAATAATTTAGTAAATGACTTAATATTTAGAGTTGCTCAACCAAAGCAACAAATATCTGAGAATACAGAAGAGTAAAACTTATTGAAAATTATTTTTATTTGAAAACATAGAAGAATAAAGGTTGCTTATCTTTTTTTTTTGTCACATCACAATTATAGAGATTTAAATAAAAATACATGTTCTCTTTAATTAAAGTGTTAGGTGTTATTATAATATCTATATAATTTATAGCAATATATTTATGAAGTTATTACAATCATTGTAGTCATGTTTACTATTAAGTGTTGGTTGTTTCTTTGGTAAAAGTGCATATTGTATTATCCATTGCTAAAGACATTCACAATTCTAGTATCATGAAATATTGGAAGGATAATATAAGCTAACTTTGAACTAGAGTTCCAGTGGCTCCTCGCTAAGAATTATGCTCCTTTACTACCAGGAAACTAATGAGAATGTTTCATTTATTTACTCCTCAACCCAAGCAGTGTCCTTTTAGCTTTGGGTAGAGGTCCGGTATCCACTAGCACCTTCTACTTATAATTTCCTTTATCTTTTGTATTCACCTTCTAGCCATTGAAAAATATAACTAGTATCGATCTTCATAATTTCATTTAAGTCATAATTTAAAGTCAACATGGGTCACTATAAGAATAAATTTCCCAATAATTCTAAGAACAAGAAGATTGAAGGGGATGAATCTAATGTTGCTACTAATGATAATCCTCAAAAGAAGTCTAAAAATGAAGTCCCTAATGTTAAATACTTATTCTATAAAGTCTCATATATCCTTTACTTATAGTATAGGCTATTGTATTGATTCTTGTACAATTTCTCTTATGCTTGTCTCTAGGATCAATTTTTTTTATTTCTATGGTTTACGAATTTAATATGTTTTTGTTCTTAAGTTATTTTCATGAATTAAAAGAATCCATCACAATAATATGATGATGTAAGATCAATAGGGACCTTCCCCACTTTTACACAAAAGTTCTTGCTCTTGTGTTTTCCTTTGAAGGAAAGTTTGCAGGTATAATCTAAAAGGTACTTGCAAGAAGGATTGTGGCTAGTTTCAGAGGGAGACTCCCTTACAAAGAAAGAATATTTTTTACAAAGAGAGCCCTTCAATTGGAAACCATACAAGGTTTGTGAAAGGAGCAACTCAAGGTATTTCTAAGATTACAAGATTTGTTGCATATATTATTCATATAACAAGGTACTATCGTTTTGTCTTTAAAAAGTCTTATATTACTAAATATCTCATGTCTAGGGTTCTGAATCATCAACATTCTTATTTAGGGTGAATAATATTTCAATAAAATCAACCCTTATTTCATTATCTATGTTCTGTTCACTTTGGTAAAACCCTAAATTTTAGGGTTCACTACAAAACACTAACTTTTTAGGGTTTGTTGATGATATCTATAACATATGATAATACCCTATATCTTTAGGGTTTAATGAATTAGGGTTTATTACAAAACCATTATAATAGCTAATGTTAAATTATAGGAATCAAACCCTAGGTGTATATGATATTGTATGATTGAAACCCTAACTTGGCTATTACATTAAAGTTTTGATAATCGTATCTACGGTTTACAATGAAACATTAGTAGATATTTTAGAAACCTTAGATGTAAAATGATTTTTCTATGATTGAAATTCTAACTTAATTAAGCTTTTTAATATTTAAGGTTTATTTTTATGGTATCTAGGGTTGATTTTTTTAAAAGTCTAAAGCATGAAAATGTAAATCTAGTCAATTACTTCTCTTTTGATTATTACATTTAAGTACTTGGTTATACTTACTGTTGAAGATTTGTAGGTATATAATATTCAATATATTGAATATTCCAACCTAACTCATATTTTTTAATGTCTTAATAATGATGTTGATCATGATGGAATGACATAACTATAAGAATATTGATGACATTGAAGATTAAATGGGTTGCGACAATGGATGTAGTCAAAGAAGAGAAATGGGTTGCGACAATGGATGAAGAAATATGAGCAATAGAAAAGAATGACACATGGGAGTTAGTGGACCTTCCGCTAGGAAAAGAAGTCATTGGAGTGAAGTGGGTCTATAAGACCAAGAGAAATACTGAAGGCAAGATTGAAAGGCATAAAGCAAGGCTATTTGTCAAAGGATAAAGCAGCAACATGGAAGAGACTATGTAGAAAAATTTGTGCTAGTCGCTAGGATGGAGACATTGCGTATAGTGTTGTCGATTTCCACGCAACATAAATGGAAAGTGTATCAAATGGATGTAAAATCAGCGTTCTTGAATGGAGTGCTGAAAGAGGAGGTGTGTGTTGCACAACCTCTTGGTTATGAGATAGAAGGCCAAGAAGACAAGGTGTATATATTGTGGAAAGATCTCTATGGGCTAAAGCAAGCATCGTGTACATGGTATATCATGATAGATGCTTACTTGATGGACAATGGGTTTGATAAATGTGACGGTGAACCTACTCTCTACATCAGAGAAAGTGATAGCAAGCTCTTATTGTTGGTTTGTATGTAGATGATTTGATTTTTACACGGAGTGATGATTTCCTCATTGCTGATTTCAAAGCAGTTAGGAAAAGTGAGTTTGAAATGACTCATTAGGGGAATTTTTAGGTCTAAAATGGGCCTCCTAAGGAAATTATAAAATAATAGTGGAAATAATAAAATAATATTTGATTACATCATCAAATTTTAGAGGGGAAAAAAAAAAATTCAACTCGTATTTTGAACTTATCTCCCTAAGGGTTTACTCAAATTTCAAGCGGAAATACTCGTTGGATGCAAAATTGAATTCCTCATCCAAGGAGTACCCATGTTGCATACTTTTGATGGAATTTACTACACAAAAAATGATAAATATATAAAAAACATGATTGCAATCACGTTTTTTTATGTATTTCTCATTTTTCATGTAGCAGGGTCTAACAAAAGTATGCAACATGGGTACTCCTTGGATGACGAATTAGATTTTTCATCCAATGAGTATTCCAAATCGAAATTTGAGTAAACCCTTAGGGAGATAAGTTGAAAATATGAGTTAAAAAAATAGTTTTATTATTTTATTATTTTTTAATCATTTTACTTTTTTACTCCAAAAATGGTGAATCACCCCCCATGGTTGACGTCATCATCTTGAATCCTATTGGTTCTTATTAAAGTTTATTTTAGTTGTACATTTTTCTTAGGAGGCCATTTTAAACCTCAAAATTCCCCTAATGGACTTGGGGTTGTTAAGATAAATTTTTGGGCATAGAAGTGAAGAAAACAAAAAATGGTATTTTTATTTCTCAAGAAAAGTATGTTGCAGACATTGTAAAGAGGCTTAATATGCAGAAAAACAAGTGAGCAACAACTCCAATAGCCATGGGGTTGAAGTTGAGCAAGGAAGATTGCAGTAGCAATGCCAATCCGACATTATGCAAAAACATGGTTGGCAACATAATGTATTTGACTACAACTAGGCTTGATATAATGTATGCAGTGAGTTTGGTGTTGAGGTTCATGGAGACACCCAAGGAGACACATCGGAATGCAGTGAAAAGAATTTTAAAGTATGTCAATGGGACAAAGGAGTATGGCATTTTGTAGTCCACAACAAATGATTTTAGGCTACCCTGATAGTGACTGGGCAGGAAGTTTTGGTGACAGAAAGAGCATGTGAGGATATGTTTTTAATTTGGATTTGGAATCCATTTCACGGGCTTTGAAGAAGCAACTGATAGTGTCATTGTAAACAGCAGAAGCTGAGTATGTCGCAACCACTATTTTTTGTGATAACAGTTGAGCATATGTTTACTTTTCATAATTCATGAAGATGAGCATATGGTTACTAGTCTAGATTTACGTTTTCTAGGCAAGACATGTTCTGCTTCATCAATCTCTTAACTAGTCCGTGATGAAATTGTGTACGTTGGGTCTAGATATGGAGATTCGTAGCTTATAATATTGCACATTCAACCAGCTAATGGTGCTACAAGTAGTTCAAATGTGAAATTTGTGTAAACATTTGTAAACATCAGTCCCATCATGGACTTTTGTGTTGCTGATATTGATAAGAGACCAGGTGCAACAGGGGCCCAAATTGTAACTTATTCAGGAGTATACAACTATGGTTCCCTTAGCGGACTCAGATATGGCATTGGATTCAACGTAAAGGAATATCAAAACATTGCAGGCATGAAGGGAATATGGTCATTAAAACCATCTTGAACTCTTGACATCTTTGATTGTTTTTTGGTCGTAAAAAGAAAGGTCATTTAGCCACACATTAGCACCACAATTTGTAAAGGATTTGAGAAATCTTTACTTTTCAAATAGTGGTGCAAAAGTGGTGATAATTTGGAGATATGCAAGTGGTGCTATGCTTTTTGGTGCAAAAGTGGAGTTAATAAAAAATGTTAAATTTGGTGTTAAATGCCGGCATTCCGTGGTGTATGGTGCAAACCACCAAAAACCAATATGACGTGGATCAAGATATTGTGATGCAAAGCACAGAAACTAATTTTAAAAAAATTAAAAATTTATCATATTATTATTATTATTATTATTATTATAAATTGTATATGGTGCAAAGCACCATAAAATAAAAAAATGGTGCAAAAAATACATTTTTTTTATTATTCTAATAAAATTGTATACGATGCAAAGCACGATAAAATATGAAATGGTGCAAAACAAAAGATCCTCCTTTATTTAGAAAGGTTATATATTACATGTGGTGAGTATGCTAGGAAGAGTTTTATTTTATTACGAAAGAGAAAATTTTCACCATTTTCTTATGCTTAGATCCAATTACCATAAATATATTTAATCAATATCAAATGTATTAACACAATTGAAGTATCTCATAGTTACATCCAAAAATTTTAATTCATTGTGTACAATAAGACTATGGTAGATTTTTTTGTGCTTGGCTACATTATGGAAAGTATCAATTACAAGTAATGGAAGAGTTTCTCCATTGAAACATTCACCTGATTCCAAGTTGATGGGCATAATAAATTTACATACATAATATCACTACTGATCATTTTGGTCAACTGGTATTGATCATGTAGATGAATCATTTCAATCTTTGAAAATTAAAATAAATAAATAAATAAAAGTTCTAAGCAGTGTCATTTCAATTCCAAGCCTCACAGAATTTTGTTTGAGTGAAAACATCAAGATGACATGATATTTCAAAAACTTTTGTTTTTCTAATCTATTACATATCTTTCTAGTTATGAAAAAATATATTAAATGGATATCTTTCACATTAAATGAATTTATTACAAATTAATAACAATATCTACATATGCTAAAATTTTAAGTATATTATGCAACAACCAAAACGATGAGTATATAAAAAGAGATAATTTAATTAAAGAAAATAAAAGTTATACATATGTTCCAACATTGATTATCAAAAAATCACTTTTCATTTATTAATATAATGAAATGTCTTAGGTCTTGAAATTTGTTTATTATGAGATATGAAAAAAATGAAACTGATAATTCATTTGAAATCATCTATATTGTTCATCCTTAAAAGTAATTTTGTTGCCGCCTGCATGGAAAAATCATAAAAATAAAATTATAAACATAAGTTTGTGAATAAAAATACATAAATGAAATAAATGGAGAAAAACACAAACAATAACTTCAATTGAATTGAAATAAACCATAAAAAGTGTGTGCATTTAATGGTATTTCATAACTAAAGTATCCTATTGATTTAAAAAATAATTGAAGTGAACTAACCAAACATATGGTAAGGTTGAAGCATGATTCAAAGTTCAACTTCATCTTCTCTTTCATCATGTTGATCAGTTATCTAAGACACATATAAGATAAGATCCACACAATTATAAATTGTATTAATTGAAACTTTCATTTTCATATACTTATTTCATATTATAAAAATTTATCAAGAAAAAATAAAATTATAGGTTAAAAAATACCTCATAATCTGTAATAGGATTAAATCCATCTTTAATATTTTGATGAATGAGAGAAGATACACCATAGCATGAAGAAAAATCTTTGTCATCTTCATACATTTTAATATTGAACACCTACAACTATATTTTAAATACCAATGAAATAGTTAGAAATTTGATTATATAAAAAATAAATTTTCCTTAAGCATAGTAGTGTATTAAGCTTACAATTTTTGCGTCTGTAGATAACATGCCACCTTTCCCGAAACGATGGTGTGTGGACAACCTAAAGGCTCGTATAGTATGTGCATATTTGTCTTTTCCAACCAAATTTCCATTTTTCATTTTTTTCTTAATAGCAATCTCATCCAATAACCTCTTCCACTCTCCTTCTCCTATGAAGTGCAGCTTGACTACATTTTTGTTTCTTACCAATTCTCCTCTCAAAGCATTCCTGGTATTTTTAATATATTTAGCAACACTATGAAGAATTTTTTTTGGAGGTACAATTTCCGATACTTTATGCATAAGAGATAATAACTCGTCCTTCTTAGATTTATCTATGAAATACAGGTAGAAAGTAAATAATCCATATTAAAAATATTAAGGTTTCTAGTATCATAGTAATGAAATTTAGGGAATGTAACACTAAGTACAATATATAATTTTTTTTAATATGAAACATAAAATGTTAAGTATATAGTTTATACTACATAAATTAAGCATGCAATTTATGAAAAAACATAGTATGTGTGTTTTACCTTGATGACGGGAATCTTTGGTAATTTTAGGACCAAATGATCTCAATGCTTCATAGTGAAGTATGTCTCTCCATGTTCTCCCACCTTCATCATTTAACACTTTCCCTTTTTCATTTAATGTGATTGTGAATGGCATACCATTAGTTGCCTCTCCTTTAACATATTCATTTGGATGTTTTAAGAGAGGTTGAAAAGATGTACCAATAGATGGTATAGTTTGTTCATCTGATGGAGGAGATTGATTTTGTTTTCCATTGGTGTTAGTGTCTTCTTCAAGAACATTGATATTACTCCTGAACATTGAGATATAATATATTATTAATAATCATATGTTATGTAATTACAACCCTAAAGTTTATAAGTAAAATATAAATGACTATTCACCTTAGTATACCATCAACTATTGTTTATGTATATGTTGCATTCTCTGTGTTAGAGATAGATGTTTTGTATGGTGCATGAATTGCATCTCTTATGACTGGATCAACATCATCTTCATCAACCACTCTCTATATGATTGCAATCTATCAATTTCAAATCCAGTTTCAAGTGTAGGCTCCACATTATGGCAAGTATCAATTACTACTGGGACATATACATCATCTGTAAAATCTAAATGGGAAGATGGAATTGTAGATAAATTACTTCCTTTGGAAGGTATCTCATAAACACATATGACTGCAGAAGGTGTTTTCCTCATAAATTCATTTAAACTCTTTGTCCGAATAGACTTTGCTCTTTTTCTTGTTCGCATATTGAATCAATATACCTAATTCAATATTACACATTTCCCAAGTTAGAATGAGTTTTATATACTTCATTACGTTAATCCAATAATGAAACAAGTGCAATATATATATATATATATATATATAAACCTTTGATTATATTAAGTGGAATAATGAGTATATTATAAAATGAAAAGTATGCAAATAAATTAAAATACATACAAGAAACAACAAAAAATAGTAACTCATAATCAAATGAAACATTTTGAAAATATTTTAATCATAAAATATCATTTTGGAGAGTAAAAAAATCTTAACAAATCCTCTAATATCTAAATTTCCCTTGTAAAAAATAAGTTTTCAATTCTATAAGATAGAAATTCATTAATTATTATTTTTTCTAAAAAAATAACGAGAAAAAAAAACTAAATGTACATAATGATAATATATATAACATTGTTATCATGTTATAGTTCTCTGATATGTTTAACATTGAAATGCTATTAATTTTTAGATTATGATAGGTTTGATTCTTCTAAACAAATCCATATAATATATTTAAATGAAAATACAACTCTAATATAGAACTACTAGACATTTACATTTTCTTGAGTAGAAATATTCATAGAATTTGACATTAATCATCAAAATAATTTGAATAGCCATTGTACATTTGACGCATGTCTTCTTGCCCATTAAATTCATCATCTGAGGTACCATTAGATGAAAATTCTATAGAGATAGGTTTTTCTTCATGTGAAGGTTGGAAGACTCTTATTGATCTAGGATTATACTCAATGACGAATGACTTTGATCATTCTGTAGGATGACAACATAAAAATATTTTCTCACATTGGGCAGGAAAAACATATGGTTCATCTGTTTTCTCAAACATGGTATGATTGATGATGCAAAAACCATTCTCATGCATATATGTTGTTGGGTGATTTCCAACTACAATTCTAAACCACTTAGCTTCAAATAATACCACCTTGAAAGATCTGAAGTTAAGCTCTAAGATATCTTTGATTAATCCATATTATCTAAAGGTGTCAATTTTTATGTTTCCGTCACAAACATGTGACTGAAAATCTACTATAAAATATGCAGCAATTCCGTAGTCAAATGTTTGTCGATTTTCATCTAGCTTCCGAACACAATAATGACGACCCTTGCACCACAACCCCTTATAATGAGTCACCTTATTCTCTTCTAGTCCTTTTATAATGTCCAATACATGTGTTGTAACTCTTTCATCATTATTTCTACATGCCCTTGCTACTCTATCTCTCAAATATTTTAAACTCATAGCTCGAGGCCAATCCTTTTCAAATTTTCTCATTATTGTTGAATGTGAAGATGAATTATGACCACCTTGAGATACATATGACAAAAAACGTCTTTTTTTGGCATCATGATGTCTTTGATATTCTTCCCTCCATATTTTTGTGTGTTCACTGTTTCTTGCAACATATAATAATAAAGCCTCCATTTCAACAACATCTGCAATCATAAACATAAAAAACATTATACCATCATAGTCACAAATCAAATTCGTGAACCATATGTAGATATAAGTTTAATAACCTTTAATTTTCCTAGTTTTTTCTCATCCTGTGAATACATGTCCTTCAAAATTTTCACTTTCTTTTGAGTCCCATAGTCGCAGCCCTTTAATATTTAATTCTTTGTACAATTCAGTGAGATAAACTGTGGATTTGAACAACATGTACCCTTGAAGCATGGAACCTTCAGGACGAGCCTTTTGCTTTACAAACTTTTTCAAAACCTTCAAATAACGCTCAATAGGAAACATTGTCCTTGTTTGAACTATTCCACACAACTCTATTTCATGTAAGAGGTGCACAGTGTACTGTTCCTGTGCATTGAAGAAACTTGTTGGGAATTATTTTTGCATGTCACACATCAAAATGGGGAGTTATTTCTTCCACATATTTAAGTATTTATTGTGTATCTCTGTTGAAGTGACCCACCTAGAATAGAATTAATTAAGTTAAGCCCATGATTTGTATAAAGAAAAAAAAATATTATAGATGAACAATTTTATAGTATATCACATTGTACTTGAAGAGACCTTTTTCCTTATATAGGTCATGCATCATACCTAAAAAATCTACTTAGCTTGTAGATTGTCTTCCTAATGTTGTCATCGAGATTATTTGGAAAGCTGGCAGGTAATAAATACTACAATTAGAATGTTAAAATTAATCAATTACTCATGCTATATAATTAATTTTTAAGTAAATAATTTTAAAATCACATAATAGATAACATATTTAATGTCGATCAATGTGCACATACCCTAAGGAAATTATGCCAATCACGGGTCTTCATTCCAACAAGTTCTTTTCATTTTGAGAATGCATTTGTTGGGTATGTGTTATATTCTTTCCATGACTAATCATGCCCCCCCTTTGCGCTAGGTGCAACGGGGGGGTCAAAGGGGGAGCAGTCTGCGCCCATGTTTTTGTTCATGGTTTTGCACATGATTTTGGGGTACGATGGTTTTCGGCCCCTGGTATTTTGTAGATTGGGTCAAGGGAACTACGGTTATGATCTAATCCAGGGTTAATGGATTAGGGTTTATGTATGCTTCGGCATGTATATATATGTGTTGTAACACTAAAAGGAATATAATGAAATATCAAGTTGGTCATCCCGATTTGGGATCTAGGGAAAAATCTCTGTGTTTATCTATTTTATGTTTTATGCTCTTGCTATTGTTTATTTTCTATTATAAGATTCATGTGTAGATAATTTATATTCAGGTTTAAAACCTACATTTGGTATCAGAGCTATTTCGGCTTCAAGGGGACGCCTTTGCTGCTAAGGGTTTTTTGCTTGGGCCTCAGGTAGACCCTGTTCAGTGGGAGATCTGCAAGATCAATTCTTGCGGTGAAAGAAGATGGCAAGCGATGGTAAGATAGATATAGAGAAATTTAATGGTCAGAGTTTTGAGTTGTGGGAGCTCAAGATGGAGGATCTGCTGGTGGATAAAGATCAGCGGATCGCGGTATATCCAGGTACTAAACCAACGACAATTTCAGATGAAGACTAGAAGACACTGGATCAGAAGGCTAAGAGTACAATACGGTTTTGTGTCTCAGATTTAGTATTTTTGAATGTATCTGGGGCAACTACAACGAACAATTTGTGGGAAAAAATTGAGACTTTGTACCAATCTAAGTCTCTGGTGAATAAGTTGTTCCTACGGAAAAAGCTGTATAACCTAAGGATGAAGGATGGAGACTTGGTGACAGAGAATCTAAATGCCTTCAATACTGTGGTAAGTCAGCTGTCATCTGTTGATATTAAAATCTCAGATGAAGATAAGTGCATCAGTTTTTTGTGTTCTCTACTAGACTCGTGGGACAGCCTGGTTATTGCAATAGGTAGCAATACAACTACCTTGAATTTTGATGACATTGTCTCAGCCTTGTTGTCGGAGGAAATGAGACAGAGAAATATGGAGGGCCATAATGGAGATGCCTTATCTGTATGAGGAAGGTCCCAAAATAGAAACAAGAATAAGGTTTCGAGTGGGAGATCCAAATCTAGAGGGAGATCTAAATCTCCTAGAAAGTTTGTAAAGGTATGTTGGAAATGCAAAAAGGAGTGCAGATGTAAAGCTCTTGAGAAAGGAAAGGGATCTAATGATGCTCCTTTTGCAGAGGAAAAAACCACCTGGATGAAGGTGGGGATGTGTATTTGGGTTCTTCTTAAAATACGCATGTAGATCATGAGTCATGGTTGATTGACTCAAGTGCATCCTTTCACTTCACTCCCCATCGGAAGTGATTCTGTGAGTATGAAAAATATGATGGTGGTGATGTATTCCTAGGGGATGATAGGAAGGTCAGAATCGTCGGACATGGAAAGGTCAAGATGAAGCTACAAGGTGGAAGGATTAGAAAAATTCCTGGTGTTCTGCATATTCCTGCATTGGCTAGAAATCTAATTTCTGTAAGCAAGATGGATGATGCAGGTGTAAAAAAGTGTTCGAGAAAGATGCCTGCAAGATGGTTTGGGGAGCACTGGTATTAATGCGGGGAGTTCGGACTGGAACTTTATACAAGCTACAAGGTAGAACTGTTATTGATAGGTGTAACAGTTATGTGGTTCCTAAAAGTGGAGCGGAAAGCCTAGCGGTCTCTGGAGAAAAGACCATGCTATGGCATCAAAAGCTTGGACGTATTGGAGAGAAGGGCCTTCAGATACTGCATAGAAATGGTATGGTAGAAGGTATGTCTAATTTCTCTTTGGATTTCAATTTCTGTGAAAATTGTGTATATGGGAAGCAGAATCGGGTGAGTTTTCCTTCTGGTGCTAAAAGGACGAACAAGATATTAGAACTTGTGCACAGTGATGTGTTTGGGCCTGTGTCAGTTCCATCACTGGGGAAGTCTGTGTACTATGTTTCATTCATAGATGACTTCTCAAGGAATACATGGATATATTTCTTGAGGAAGAAATCTTATGTCTTTGATAGATTTAAAGAATTTAAGGCTTTGGTGGAAAACCATACAGAGAAGAAGATAAAGGCGTTGAGGACAGATAATGGTGGGGAGTTCTGCAAGAAGGAATTTGAAGAGTTTTGTAAGAAGTGTGGTATAGCATGGCAGAAGACTACTCCATACACACCTCAGCAAAATGAAGTTGCAGAAAGAATGAACAAAACACTAATGGAAAATCCAAGAAGCATGCTCAGTGGTACTGGGTTAGGACAAGAATTCTGGGCAGAGGCAGTGGAGACTACATGCTATCTGGTTAACAGATCACCTTCATCAGTGTTGGAGGATAAGACTCCACATAAGCTATGGACTGGTAAGAAACTCTCTCTTTCACATCTAAGGGTATTTGGATGTGATGCATATGTACATGTTCCAAAGAAGAAAAGGACCAAGTTGGATAAGAAATCTGAAAGGTGCATCTTTATTGGGTGTAAGGATGGTTTAAAAGGTTACAAGCTTTGGAACCCGAAGACAAGGAAGGTTGCGTATAGCTGAGATGTGGCGTTTAGAGAAGTGAAAGATGTTGTTAGACATGAAGTCCTACCAAAGGAACCTGAGAAGATAGAGTTTGAGATAAGGAGGATAAATCAAACTCTACAACAGAAGAAGACTTATAAGATGAAGAGCCACAAACTCCATCTATTAGAAGATCAGTTAAGGAAAGAAGGCAACCAGAAAGGTATAGTCGATCTGCTTTCTATTCATGTTTTTCCTTAACTATAACTGATGATGGTCCCAGAAATATCAGGGAGGTAGTAGATTCAGAGGATGGAAAACTCTTGAAGGAGGCCATGGTTGATGAAATGGAATCCCTGCACAAAAATGAGGCATGGGATCTGATGGAGTTGTCGGCCGAAAGGAAGCCCATCGGGAGCAAATGGGTGTTTAAGAAGAAGATGAATGTAGAAGGTAAGGTGGAGAAATACAAATCTCGGTCGGAAGCAAAAGGTTATTCCCAAGTGCCGGGAATTGATTTTGGTGATATTTTTTCCCCTGTTGCCAAAGTTACTTCTATTATATTACTTTTATTTGTTTGTGCTGCAGTTGATTTTTGGATAGAACAAATGGATGTGAAGAAAACATTTATTCACAGGGATCTAGAAGAGGAGATCTACATGAAGCAACCTGAAGGCTTTATGGTGAAGGGTAAGAAAGAACTGGTATGCAGGCTGAAGAAGTCTCTGTATGGGTTAAAACAGTCACCAAGGATGTGGTATCAGAAATTTGATACCTATATATGGGGACTTGGATTCACCAGAAGCAAAGAGGATCACTGTGCTTATTTTAAATTAATTGGTGACCGTGCTATTTATTTGGTCTTGTATGTGGATGCTATGTTGTTGATTGGAAATGACAAAGAAATTATCCAAGATTTGAAGACCCAACTGTTCTCCAAATTCGACATGAAGGATCTTGGTGCTGCAAACTATATTTTGGGCATGGAAATTAAGAGAGATAGGGAAAAGAGGAAGCTCTGGTTAAACCAGAGGAAGTATGTCGAGACTATATTGCAAAGGTTCAATATGCAGGATAGTAAACCAGTGAATGTTCCTATTCCTGTAGGTGTAAAGCCGTTTACTGAACAGTGTCCCAAGACACAAGAAGAAGAGAAGGATATGTTCCGTGTTCCATATGCATGTGCATTGGGTAGCCTGGTGTATGCAATAGTCTGTACTAGACCAGACATTTCACATGTAGTGGGAGTATTGAGCAGGTTTATGTCAAACCCAGGGAAGGAGCATTAGACAGCAGTGAAGCAGGTTTTCAGATATTTACATGGCACTAGTGATTATGGCTTGTGCTACCGGGAAGACCCGGATTGGAAATAATGTTGGACATTAATGGTTTTGTTGATGCAGACTGGGCTGGAGATCTGGACCAAAGAATATATACAAGTGGGTATGTGTTTAGCCTATTTGGAGGCGCAGTTAGTTGGATGAGTAAAAGATAGTTTGTAGTGGCTCTTTCAATTACAGAGGCAGAATACATGGCAGCCACTCATGCAAGCAAGGAAGAAATTTGGTTGCAAAGATTGTGTTCAAGTATGGGGTTGGTACAAAAAGCTATAAAGATAGACTGTGATAGCCAAAGTGTAATTTTCTTGGCTAAGAACCCTGCTTATCATTCAAAGACAAAGAAAATTGATGTTCAATATCACTTTGTTAGAGATATGGTTGAGGCTAAAAGGGTGTTGCTGGTAAGGGTGGACACTTTGAAGAATGTTGCAAATGCATTGACAAAGTTTGTGAGCACTCAGAAGTTCTCTTGGTGTAGAGAAATAATGGGTGTTGAAGAATTGGGCCAATGACTAAGCTCTCCTGTGGCCCCCTGCAGAAAGAAAACAATAAGTGGGATAATGTTGGGTATGTGTTATATTATTTTCATGACTAATCACGCGCAGGGGGGCAATATCCCCCTGTTTGTGCTAGGCACAATGGGGGGGTCACAGGGGGGGTAGTCTTCGCCAATGGTTTTGTGCATGTTTTTGCACATGGTTTTGGGGTACGATGGTTTTCGGCCCTTGGTATTTTGTAGATCCAGTCAAGGGAACTACGGTTATGACCTAATCCAGGTTTAATGGATTAGGTTTTATATATGCTTTGGCATGTATATATATTTGTTGTAACACTAAAAGGAATATAATGAAATATTAGGCTGGTCGTCCCGATTTGGGATCCAGAGCAAAATCTCTTTTTTTATCTATTTTATGTTTTATGCTCTCGCTATTGTTTATTTTCTGTTATAATATTCGTGTGTAGATAATTTCTGTTCAGGGTTAAAACCTACAACATTCTTAAAATTTACTCCAAAACATATTGAGAATCTTAGTGATTTTATGGATTTAATCATCTTCTCTTTCCCCTCCTTTACGAGAGACCATGGATAAGCTACAAAGTTACCATCATCATTTGGCCAAAGATGAGGCATTCTTCCTACTTCTTTGAGGTCCATCCTCACTTGTAGCTTATTTATTTTCCTCCCATGTACTGAACTCTTCTCAAATAGCATATTATATAAACAAATAAATACATTCTTCCCTATGTGCATTATATCAAACAAGTGAAAAATAGGTAGGTATTCATAATATGGCAACTCTAAAAATATTGTATTTCAAGTCATTCCTAAAGGAAGGGATCCTACCAAAAGGAAAAAGCATAATAAATTTAACAAATCAATGCTTTAGGAATGTAATCATATATCATTTAAAAGGTGAATTACCATTTTTGCTTCTATATGCATGCATCCATCTCCTGGGATTCATCTTTGAAGGTTCTCTAAGAATGCACTCCTTTTCACCAAAATCATCCTTATCTTGTACGAGATATGGATGATCAAGCTTTAGACACATTCTATATTCATCGTATACAATATTTCCCAAATGACTTGATCTTCTTGATGAGGTGCAAGGCTCACATGTTGGGCATCCATAAGATCCCTTAGTCTGAAGGCCTTTCATTTTTATATGCAAGATCAAATAATAATTTAGGATTTTAATATGAAATAAATGAAATCAATTAATACAATATGAGGCTATTAACACCAACTATAACTCACCACAACACATTGATAGCCCTAGAGCATCATGAATTGTGAAAAGGAGCATTGCATAAAATTGAAAGATCCTTGAAGAAATAGGACGAGACACATCCTTCATATTCGTTCCTTGCCAAAGCATTAATAACTCATTTATTAAAGGCTCCAATTATGTGTCCATATGTTTTGGTTGATTTGGACCTGTAAAGACATCAACTTCAATTTTTCATTTGCACCATGAAATTTGTTACTATTACCATGTAGGCTCAATATTAGGAATTTCCATAAAGTATAACCTGGTATGATAAGTGTCAACATAGCATGTTCCTTTCTGGTTGTTAACCATGGGGGTAGGTTGTTGTTGATAGAAATTACTGGACATGTAGACCACTGTGTTAATTGATTTCCATAAGGATTCACACCATCTAATGCTAATAATATTCTTGCATTTCGTGGGTCATCTTTGAAAATTGGCCACTTCTCCTCGATATTACGCCACGCCACTCCATCAGCCAGCATCCTCATAAAACCATATGTGCTCCTTCCCCTCACATGATAATCCATGAGCTGTGACATTTCCTTACATCCAAATAACCTCTCAAATTGTGGGGCTAAAGGTATGTGATGTAGTACCTTTCTTCCTACCTTTTTTGATGATGTACTTATATGGTACCTTTTCTCACCACATTCTAGAAATTCATCTAAGGATTCCTTACCATCTCCATAATATAGGATGCAATCATTGGGACATGCATCATACGTCTTGGAAGCATCCATACCTAAATCTTTTGCCAATGACATGATCTCATTTTTTGATTTAGGCAATTTGCTATTAATTGTAAGGAGTAGACCTGATAACAACTTGTGACAGTACCATCAACAATGATAAGTTATAGTTTAGAGTGGAATTATATTTTTGGAAACATCTATTAAAAAAAACATGAAATTTCCATTTTGTATAAAAACACTTACTGTAGAAGATCAGTGAAACTATCGTTTGTCCATCCATGGGCAACTTTTAAGTTGAGAAGGGGTAACACAGCTTGCAATATGGAGCATTGTGCACCAGGGTATAGTGGTGTCCTTTCCATATGTATAATATCATTATCATGAGGTTTTCCATCAGCATGTATATTAATTGAATCTAGAATTTCTCTTGCATTAGATTCAATAATTATTTGTTCTTCTACATGTGCATGGTCATCGTTAGAACCATCCATGTAATCATTATGTATACTATCATTATTAGGGCTATGATTAACATTATCTTCACCAATGATGTTGGGTAAACCGTTACCACTTCCAATTGTTAAATCATTATTTTGAATTCTTGCAGACATTTCCATATTCATTTCTTCGTCATTCTCCAAAAAACCTTGCATGGGACAATTTAATGATAAATGGTCCCTCTCAACATGTCGTTTTTGGTGTCTTCTACAATAGCAGCGATTGCATGAGCAGTAGACATCCATTTTCCACCATTCATATGTGCCATATTCAGGGTTGTTCATGTTTGACACTGAAACCTAAAAAAAATTCAACAAAGAAGCTTACACATATTAATCTCATAATATATAAATATGTGGTATCAAAGGTTTTCAATGAAATAAAATAGTCTAATAAATAAATAAAATTAAAATTTCTTAGAGAAAAATAGACTGCATAGAATCTCAAACTATTTCCTCTCTCCTAAGATACATTTAAGAGTTAAAAACAATCCATCAAGAGTTATGAGATAATCCATCAATCTAAAAGAAATGATTTAAATTCATCAATACACATTAATTCAATTCAAATATGATACACCCATGATTTCTACTCAACATATTTAATACCAATAGGATAAATCCATTATTGTTTCTTCTCCTCTGATGATTAAAAAACAATGCCTCCCGAACCTATCTCAGTTGCTCTTAATGATTTCATGAGATCATGGTGGCTTTTTTGGTATAAAAACAGGCTAAAATACCACCTGTGGTAGCGCCCTCTTCAAGCAAGGATGAACATAAGATAAATTTCAGAAGAGAATTCAAAGGGAGTGCCCAAATCTGATGTATAACAAAATCAAAGTTGCATTCTAGATCATTATCTACACCACTGAAATAGCCCATGAAAAGAGTTGAAAAGGCATCCAATAAAGTGCACTGGTTGTGACTAATGTTTTATACATAAAAGCATGATGATGTTAAGGTAGGTGCCCAAATGTTCAGAATCCTTCCAATGAACACAACAATGAGTTTGGAGTTCATGATTATGTGCAGCTTGATAGCTTAATGCCCACCTCAGATATTAGTCATAGGCACAAAGAATTGAGCAGGACAACTTGGTCTGAGTGCAAGGCCTAATGGAAGCTTGCAGGTCCCACTATAGCTGCTACTATCTTGCAGTACATGTTTACTGTTGTGGCAGAATTTATGGCAGACCACTTGGGGAAGTTTGAGTTGGATGCATTGGCTCCTAGTCTTGACGGCCGAGGCAAGGGTGTTGACCATTGTAAAATGGATGATGATGTCATATTGGGGCTAACTAGGGCTGAGGGGGACTAGCTGTTGATATTGGGGAAGTGTGGGAGAAAAGCAACCCCACATTTTTTCCATCCAATGTTGTTCCACTTTATTACCATCCAAGGTTGAAGGAAAAAAATTCTGGAGAGAACCCTGACTATTTGGCTGAATCTAGGGAGCTAAACTGAATTTCGCACCCCGAGAAACTGTCAAAGCAGAACTAGCTCAGGTAGGTAAAGCATTTTTTTCATGAAGTTTGAGCAACGCTTGTAACATGACCTCTTCTTTGTTAATCAAGGTTGTCATTGATTTAAATGTGGCTTTGACCAAGATGTCAATATTCTTGAGATGTCTGGCTCAATATGATGATGTCATGCCATCAATGAAGATATCAAATCACAAAGAAGTCAAACCACTAATGAAAGAAGCCCTAAGAAGTCCTTGACCTTATGTTGCATGCACTTGATGATCTAGATCTTAATCCTTGATGTTATGTGATGATGTCATACACTTTGATACTTGATGATGACATATGATGATCATGGTTGGAGATCATTTGAGGGTTGGAAAACTATTTTTGGAGTTCTCCTAATAATGTTTCACTATAGCATATCACTACATTATGTGATGACATGGGTGATGCACTCATTGCTGGACATTATCATGATGACATGGATGTCCTACATGTTCCTATTATGATGAAGAAGCCAAATAATGGAGAAGACAAACAATGGAGAAGCCAAACAAAGAAGCCATACTGTACTAATCATTTTCTGCACTAAATAATTCAAGGGCAGTCACAAAGAAAAAACAAAATTCACCAAATTAGAGGCAGATTTTCAAAATGGATCCTATACCATCTTGTAGAGTATATTTTACCCTTTCTAATGAGCTCTTACTTGCCTTGAAACTCCAAATAGTTTGGGAGTTATTGATTTTTTTAAGTTAAGGAAATTAACTATGACATTGAGCCAACCTAAGCTGACTTGTGTAGGCATGAAATGTCATCCAAGAGACATGTCTCTTCGTCAAATGTCAAACCATTATAAATAGAAATCCATACTCTTCATTTTATTCATTTTATTTCGGTCAAAATTTCAGAGAAGAATCCCAGAAGGTGAACTGAGGGCGAGGAGAAGTGTATTAGATGGGTTAAATCTATTTTAAGGGTTTAAAACATCATAACAAAGGAACTAGAGTTGAAAAATCCTAAGCAGAACTCAGACAGTTGATTGTGGAGACAAACCTTGCTAATTGCAAACCTTAAGAGTAGTCATCACTTGAGCTCGAACCAAGTCCTGGACTAGTGGAACAGTCCTATGCAGGCATAAACGCAGAGAAGAGTTCAAAGGAGGCCAAGGAAGGAAGGTTGTTTAGGAATTTTCAGTGTTAAGGTTCAAGCTCGGACTTGTTAGAAAGGTTCATACAGAACAGTGATTGCAGAACTAACCTGTGGATAGAACTGACTATTTAAAGGCCAAGAGGCCTAGTCTAAGGCTCTCTCTTCAAGCCACAGGTTGATAGCCCACCTGAAGGCTCACTACAGCTCAGAATTGCAGGATCAATAAGACAGTCACATTTGAAAAGGGTTTAGCCTGTTTGTATTTGATTAAGGTTTCCTCCGTTACAGCAGTAGACAGGTGTGAGTTTCTTGTGGGTGTAGAACTCAAAGAATAATCACCCACACTAATATCGTTGATCTGCACCTAGACCTATAGCTTGTCATTACAAAAGTTTGTTGCTACTACAGTGAAGACTTGTGTACATTCACTCACCTTGGACTATGGAAGAAACATGATTTGGGTAGGCTAGAAGGCTTAACACTTATACTCTCTGACAAGGCTGAAGTATGGAATCTTGGATTGAAGTGTAGAAGTTGACAGTCCCTAAAGGGAACTCAGACTATACTTTGACCATTGGATACTTAGCCTTTAAAGGCTCAGTCCTATATCAAACCTTTTTTTAAGGGCACTTTCAAAATCCCTCATGAAGTAGTCTTGGAATAAACAAAAGAAATGGTTGAAGTACTTGCTGGAGTAACAACATTATAAATCACTTGGAACAGTCATCTCCAAAGAAAATATTTGAAGATACCTTGAAGATATTATGGGACATTCCTTGATCTAAGTGTTGAAGCCTTGTGAAGACTAAACTTGGACAAGACATTGGAGCAACTCTTTGAAGTTTCTTGGAGAAAAATTGATATACATATTGAAGTTGGTCTTGGAGATATTATTGGAGACCATGATGCATTGAAGCCATCATGAGGTGACTTTGGAGATCATTGGTTGGGTATCATGAAGAGCAATGGCGACATTGTATTGGACATTTACAACTTCATTGTGTATCAATGCCATTACATTTATATTGTTTTTTGTAAAAAACAAGTCACTGTGGCAGTTTTTTGGCTTTGTTATTTGTGTTTCTAAAGGTGACAGGGTTATCAAAACAAGAAAAGAGCTAGCTAAACCAACCAAGCAGACCAGTTTTGGGGTTTTCTAGGTAGAATTTCGAAGAGAAGGAATGCAATCACAAAGAATGTATCCAACTTTCCATCAAGCAAGGGATTGTTAGAATTCTAGTTTGGGAATATGTCAGAGTTGGGCTCAATAACTCATAGCGGCTTCAAATCAAATCTGAAAACCATTATTACAGAATCCTCCTTTAACATCTAATGGAATCAGCCATCAAAGAGGGGAGAAGATTCAAGACTGTTTATGTGAAGTAGGAGGAACTACATCTATAAAAGGAACATAAATTATCATTAGAATTTGAGACACAGTGAAAAGAGATGAATTATCTGCCAAGTTTGATAAGGCCTATACTTCTAAACTTTGATCATCAGATCTTCTTGTAGAAAGATCTATGTCAATCCCCTTATAGAAGTGCATCCAAAATTTGGAGGAACATATTTTCTACTTCAAGTTTAGGGATTATTTTGGGGTAAGTTTCCATAAAATGGCCTAAGCCATTGCAAATCGTGACCTTGAAAGGGATGTTTTAATAGTCCATCTTTTGAGTCCATGGGAAGCCCTCAAGATAGAAATGATTCTATCCAACAAATTATTATTTGAGCTTAGTCCAACACAATCTAGCACACGTGAATAAACCTCCCCTGTTTCTGCTATATGAGCCTAGATATCCACACATAGGGTTGCTAATTTCTCCCACAACGTCTTCCTTCCAGAAGTGAAGGGGAAATTCACAAGCCTGATCCTAATGGTATCGGTGGTAATAGTAAAGGTGGATCTAGTCACAGGGCTGTCTAAAGCTAAAATGAATATGTATGCACTTTTTAAACTTAAAAGTTAGTGCCCATTTAACTTGAGTCTGCAACAGAAAAAAAACATTGTCAATAATTTTTTCCTTATTGCATTGTTGGTGGGTAAATTTTTTAGTGGCATTTAAGATGAGTAATCCATTCGGTGAAACAAGTCTTGAAGAATGAATGTCATGCACAATATACCGTAGGGTATGCCTATATTTTTGTCATGCAATGCCCTCTTTGCATCGTCATGGTATAATATGTTTCTTAGTGTTGTTTATCATCATTATGGAATCATAGTATGCTATGTTTTTCTTACATATTGGTCCTATTAAATCCCCCCCCCCCCCCATAAGGCAATGTTTATTTTGGAGTGCTTTCGTACCCCATTTGTTTGCAAAAAAAAGAGAGGAAAAAACAGAGAGGCACATTCCATGGCTAGACTGAAACTCTAAAGAGAATTCTAAAACCAAAATAAAATGTTAATTGAATCTATGCTATAACCTATAATGGTAGCCTTGCAAACTTGAATCTATAATTTCAAGGCTACCATTCTGAAATTTCCAGGGAGAAATCAATATGATTCCCTGTTATCTACTCAAACCTTTAGAAATAACCTATTATAACACCAAAAGGTGAGTGATAGAATGCCCCTACCAAACGTCAGAAAATTTCCTTGAGTTACCTTTTTATAAGTGACTGAGAGTGGACAAATATGTTGCTGTCTTGCACTTTTCAGACATCCAGAAGTGGAAAAATTATAGAAAATTGACAAGCAAAATTTCCCTTCGAGGCCACCCACATGTGTCAAAACACACTAGATCAATAGATCTGTGGGTGGGGAACCTTGAGCATCAAGTTAATATCTATAAAAATAACCAAACGAAGTTAAGATTTGCAAGTAAAAATGAAATTAATATCTATAAGTAAAAACGAAGTTTTCAGCTATTTGTAAGCTACATGCAATGGAAATGGATTGATTCCCCCTAGGGTCAAAACCCAGAAATTTATTTCAATAATAAAATAAACTTTATAATAGCTATGAATGTCTATTATTACCCTAGAAAATTTATAATAAGCTATAAATTGAGATTTGGAATAAAACAAAGAGTTAAAACTTACCACAGTCCTATTAAATCCCCCCCCCCCCCATAAGGTATTGTTGATTTCAGAGTGCTTTCATACCCAATTTGTTTGCAAAAAAGAGAGAGGCAAAAATAGAGAGGAACATTCCATGACTAGACTGCAACTCTAATGAGAATTATAAAACCTAAATAAAATTTTACTTGAATCTATGTTATAACCTATAATGGTAGCCTTGCAAACTTGAATCTATAATTGCAAGGCTACCATTATGAAATTTCCAGGGAGAAATCAACATGATTTCCTGTTATCTACTCAAACCTTTAGAAATAACCTATTATAACACCAAAGGGTGAGTGATAGAATGCCCCTACCAAACATCAGAAAATTTCCTTGAGTTACCTTTTTATAAGTGACTGAGAGTGGACAAATATGTTGCTGTCTTGCACTTTTCAGACCTCCAAAAGTGGAAAAATTACAAGAAATTGACTAGAAAAAGTTCCCTTGGAGGCCACACACATGTGTCAAAACACACTAGATCAATAGATCCATGGGTGGGGAACCTTGAGAATCGAGTTAATATCTATAAAAATAGCCAAACGAAGTTAAGATCTGCAAGTAAAAATGAAGTTACGATCTGCAAGTAAAAACGAAGTTTTCAGCTATTTGTAAACTACATGCAACGGAAAGGGATTGATTCCCCCTAGGGTCAAAACCCAGAAATTTATTTCAACAATAAAATCTACTTTCTAATAGCTATGAATGTCTATTTTTACCCTAGAAAATTGATAATAAGCTATAAATTAAGATCTGGAATAAAAAAAAGGGTTAAAACTTAAAACGTAATTTATACCTACTCAAACCCTTAGATGAAATCTTTGCGAGATCTGTCGAAGAAATGCTGTAATAAAGTAGATATCCTGCCATTTCTTTTACTTCCAGAGTGTTGGATCAAGATTACAACTCTATCTTTGTTAGCTATGCATTTTGGATTAGAAAAGGGGATTGGAGTCTACGCGATTATCACATCCCCATCTAGTCTAGAACATTGATACAATTTGTGTATTTTGCAATGAAAGATCCCTCTTGGTGAGAAGTTCTCCAACCACTAGGCCAACTATGAATGAAATCACTTCCTTACTGAAGGAACCCTCGATAATGCTTTGTCCAAAAAATGGATTTGACAAACACTTGGCATTGGCAAAGGGGAGACGAGGTCTAGCACCTTGATCCCTCCTTCCACGTGGCAACATTGACACTCAATGGATTCACCCAATAGCCTTGCAATAACCTAGAATTTGAATTAGAATGGATTCACCCTATATATGCTATAACCTATAATGGTAGCCTTGAAATAAACTTACAAAATGGAGTAGCTTGTGCTATTGTAGAGTGTTGAGGGTAAAATTTGAATTGATCTGACTATTTAGGTCTGCAAGATAGTGCCCACTTTCCATTGTGGACCTCTTGAAGGCTTGTTGAGGTTAGATACTGTAATTCATTCTCTGAGATCATCTATATTTATTAAAAATAAGAAAATAGTTTTCTCAATAGGTTCTGTTCTCAAGCAGGACACTTTGAAGCAGCATGTCAAAGTTCAAACTGGATCTCAAAATGAGGTTCAGGTAAGTGCCCCTGTTGCTTCTTGTAATATGTTACCATTGCAGAAACGAAAAATCCATTGAATATGCTTTCACTGGCTACAAGTTTCAGCTATGAAACCAATTAGTAGAATGTTGTTATCCTTATGGATGTTTATTATTTTCCCTAACCACAAAAACAAGAGATGTGCAAAGTAATTAAAATGTATGTATGATTACTGGAATATTTATGGTTAATATCATTATCTATCTATCTGATCAAATACAGACCAAGTTCACCTTTTTAGGGTTAATACATTCACAATTGGGCACAATGAGGAGCGCAATGGAGCCAATTAACCAATATCTCAAATTCTGCAGACTAAGTGCAACAGACTCTAACTCACAAAATTAAAACCAAAATATGCTACAAAAACAAAAATGGCCAAACATCACTCGGAGTGAGAGGGCACAAGAGCTAGATTTCACAATCATAAGGAAAATGTCTAAGCATTCTAAGTCTAAAACCCTACTCACCCTCTTGGGAAGCCACTTACTGATTTTTGAGATTGAAATAATTAGCCCATGAGGAGGTAACCAATTGTGACATGGTTGTCCTTAATTTCTATTTCTTAGCATTTTCCTTCCTAATATTAGGAGGTTACTAATTGTGACATGGTTGACCTTAATTTCTATTTCTAAGTGTTTCCTTCCTAAAATTATCCTAGCCCGTCATCCTAATTTTTATCATCACTTATTCATACTCTGAAACTAGGGGATTCTCTTCTTAAAACAATTTTAGGGCCTTGTTTAGGCATGATAAAAGTGCATTAAAAAGGAAAATTATCCACATTAATATACAAGTATATTTTCTCTTGCAGGTGGCATTGAGAGCTAGCACTGAGAAAATTATGGTACTTGGATTTGAGATTGCAGCGTAGTGATTGTATTTATCATATTTTGAAAAGGGGAATCAAGGTATCTTGGAGAATTATTCTATGTTCAAACGTGTCAAGGAGTGTTTTCATCCTATAGTCCCTTCATAATAAAAAAATCAAGTTTTTTGGCAACATCTCTTTTGTCTTTTCCAAGAAGTTATCAATCTATAATTTTCATAGACTTTACTTGCTTTTAGTTTTATCTTGATATAATTTCAGTAGTAGGAATAGGATAATTTTGTCCTACCTATTCACTTTTCTTCAATACATCATCTTGAATCCGTAAGGCACTAATTGCTATGTTTAGTCTTTGATTATTTAGATAAACACAAAACCACTTCTTTATCTAAACATTTGTGCATCTTAGGGATCTTACACAAACCAGGCACTCTTAGCTAGATTTATTCAATTTTTTGTTAAATTGCAAGCTTGACTTGCTATAATTTCCTTTTTTTATGAAAAAGTAGAGAGGAAAATTTTTCTCAATTTCTGTGCATTGGAAAAATATAAATACATTTTAAAGCATAAAATATTAAAAACTACTTTAAAACAACATTTATTTTAGAAAAGACAGCATTAAAACAATCATTAGAAAAAAATCATATTATGTAAATGGAAAGACAATCCCAAACAGTCATTGGATGAGGAAAATTATTCTAGTAGACACAGGGGCTTTGGGCCTGTCATATAACTTTAATGGAGTTATTATTATAGCACAAGACTTGATACAGATCACTAAACACTAGCCATCTTGATGCGTAAGCTATTAGGAGAGAATGGGAGCTCTATTCTGCTAGATGTCATGACATCTTTTAGAGTTAACATCTGTTATAAATCTTCAACATCTGAACCTTCCTATAGTTTGATAACCTTGCTATGAAATGATTTATGTAATTTTGTTTCAGATCTATATATTAGATTTTGTTTGACCATCATATGCCATGTTACAACTATTAATTTTCCATATTTTTTTTGACAGAGTTGTTCTTTGATTTATCAATTATTTTCATTAAGAGTCTTTTATTTAGTGCTTATAGTGGTCATATTATTTATCAAAATGTTTTCCTTTTTTTCAGTGATAATTATTTTTTGGTGTCTGCTACAACAAATTATAGCATCCACAAAGTGTAAAGTCCCAAGCATATTCTTGTGTAATGTAGCAAGGCTACCCACTATCACCTCAATATCTCTTCCTCTTACATTTGGCTGGCTCTTCTCTGAGATAAGGGGGGTATCCCTAAGTAGGATTGCTAAGGCAATTGAGTGAATGCTAATGAGGGGGTGTGCTCCATCTAAGTGTTGTACCATGTAAACAAAAAATGTTCATTATAGCTAAACTCCCCAATGATACCAAAATGAAAACAAAATATAAGCTCTATTTAGGCTTGAACCCATGTTGCACCACTGTTAAGGGTCTAATAGATCATCCAACCTTATAAAGAGAATTACTTTATCAAGAAAGATCTCAGCCCAAGAATTATTAGATGAGGAAACTTATTAGATGTGAAAAGTAATTAAAATATATGTATGATTACTGGAATATCGATGGTTAATATCATTATCTATCTATCTGATCAAATCCAGACAAACCTCACCTTTTTGGGGTTAATACACTCACAATTGGGCACAATCAGGAGCGCAATGGAGCCAATTCACCAATATCTCAAATTATGCAAACTAAGTGCAGCAGAGTCTAACTCACAAAATTAAAACCAAAATATGCTACAGCAACATAAATGGCCAAGCATCACTTGGAGTCAGAGGGCACAAGAGCTATATTTCACAATCATAAGGAAAAATGTCTAAGCATTCTAAGTCTAAAACCCTACTCACCCTCTTGGGAAGCCACTTACTGATTTTTGAGATTGAAATAAGTAGCCTGTGAGGAGGCAACTAATTGTGACATGGTTGTCATTAATTGCTATTTCTTAGAATTTTCATTCCTAATATTAGGAGGTTACTAATTTTGACATGGTTGACCTTAATTGCTATTTCTAAGTGTTTCCTTCCTAAAATTATCCTAGCCTATCATCCTATTTTTTATCGTCACTTATTCATACTATGAAACTAGGGGATTCTCTACTTAAAACAATTTTAGGGCCTTGTTTAGGCATGATAAAAGTGCATTAAAAAGGAAAATTATTCACATTAATATATAAGTATATTTTCTCTTGTAGGTGGCATTGAGAGCTAGCACTGAGAAAATTATGGTAATTGCATTTGAGATTGCAGCGTTGTGACTATATCTATCATATTTTGCAAAGGAGGATCAGGTTATCTTGGATAATTCTTTTATGTTCGAACATGTCAAGGAGTGTTTTCATCCTGTAGTCCCTTCCTAATAAAAAAAATCAAGTTTTTTTGGAAACATATCTTTTGTCTTTTCCAAGAAGTTATCAATCTATAATTTTCATGGACTTTACTTGCTTTCAGTTTTATCTTGATAGAATTTTAGCAGTAGGAATAGGATAATTTTGTCCTCCCTATTCACTTTTCTTCAATACATCTTCTTGACTCCATAAGGCATTGATTGCTATGTTTAGTCTTTGATTATTTACATAAACACAAAACCACTTCTTTATCTAAACATTTGTGCATCTTAGGGATCTTACACAAACCAGGCACTCTTAGCTAGATTTATTCAATTTTTTGTGAAATTGCAAGCTTGAATTGTTGTAATTTCCTTTTTTTATGCAAAAATAGAGAGGAAATTTTTTCTCAATTTCTGTGCACTGGAAAAATATAAATACATTTGAAAGCATAAAATATTTAAAACTACTTTAAAACAACATTTATTTTAGCAAAGACAACATTAAAATAGTCATTAGCAAAAATTCATATTATGTAAATGCAAACACAATCCCAAACATTCATTAGATGAGGAAACTTATTCTAGTAGATATAGGGGCTTTGGGCCTGTCATATAACTTTAATGGAGTTATGATTATAGCACAAGACTTGATACAGATCACTAAACACTAGCCATCTTGATGCATAAGCTACTAGGAGAGAATGAGAGCTCTATTATACTGGATGTCATAGCCTCCTTTAGAGTTAACATCTATTATAAATGTTCAACATCTGAACCTTCCTACAGTTTCACAATATTTTTATGAAATTATTTATGTAATTTTGTTTCAGATCTATAGATTAGATTTTGTTTGACCATGATATGCCATGTTACAACTATAATTTTTCCATATTTTTTTTGACAGAGTTACTCTTTGATTATCAATTATTTTCATTAACAATATTTTATCTGTTGCTTATAGTGGTCATATTATTTATCAAAAGGTTTCCCTTTTTTTCAGTGATAAATTTTTTTGGGTGTCTGCCACAACAAATTCTAGCATCCACAAAGTGTAAAGTCCAAATCATATTCTTGTGTAATGTAGCAAGGCTACCCACTGTCACCTCAGTAGCTCTTCCTCTTACATTTGGCTAGCTCTTCTCCCAGATAAGGGGGGTATCCCTAAGTAGGATTGCTAAGGAAATTGAGTGAATGCTAATGAGGGGGTGTGCTCCATCTAAGTGTTGTACCATGTAAACAAAAAATGTTCATTGTAGCTAAAATCCCCAATGATACCAACATGACAACAAAATATAAGCTCTACCTAGGCTTGAACCCATGTTGCACCACTGTCAAGGGTCTAATACATCATCTAACCTTATAAAGAGAATTACTTTCTCAAGCAAGATCTCAGCCCAAGAATTATTAGATGAGGAAACTTATTAGATGGGGAACGGTTTTCCTTCATCTTCCAATGATACCTACTACATGGTCTCTATCAATACTAGTGCAAGAAAAATTAAACAATTTCATGGTGTAGAATTTGTGAGCAACCAAGAAGAGATTGATGAAAAATAAAACCAAAAAGCATTAGTTGAATAATTTGGCAATCTTAATTCAGTTTCCAAGAAGGAATCAATGCAGGAAGCTCCAAGTTTATAGAAATAAGAGCTTCCATGTTGTATTGCTTGGCTGTAGCTAAGTAGTGACCAATGAACACTATGACCCTAACTAAGCACTTACTCTACATGATCTTGTAAGTTCCAACAATTAAAGTAAATAATACTGGTTCAATAGTGATTGCTTAAATTGTTATTCAGGTTTTGTAGCAAGCCGACTAACTTCCTTGTTAATCCACATCCCAATACATACATCCGAATACATACTGGAAGATGGGATTAGGATTGTTACGTTATGTGGCAGATCTTTGTTAAGTTCGAATAGTAAATGGAAATAATACTGATTCCGTTGTAATTGGTTAAATTGTTGTTCAAGTTTTCTAGCAATCCCATTAGCATCCTTGTTAATCCACATACCAATACCTAATTGAAGACGGTAATTGTTCTCCCAATTAGTATTTCTAAACTTTTTCATGCTTCTCCTTGTAGCATTTTGTTCTTGGATTTCGTGCATGAAATGGATAAGGCTTGGTGAGTTGATTTTTTGTTGATATGGGCATTGTTAGATACCATTGCAGATACTCACACGCATGAAAGAAAGGAGAAAACAAAAATTTTACACATTTTTCACTACTTATTGTATTAGACATATATAAGTGTACATTAGTATTTCTTACTTATTTTAAAAAGAATTTCCAGGTCATGTTCGCAATATTCACTTCCCCTTTGACATTGATTCTGACACTGCAATGAGTGTTGCAAGTGAAATGGTGACAAAATTAGATCTATCAGATTAAGATGTGACAAATATTGCATCCATGATTGATACAAAAATATAATCTCTTGTGCCAGAATGGCAACCCGCAATACCTTTTGTGGATACTGCTGAGGAGGAGATGAATATTGATTATCCTAGGTCTACAATTGAAGATGATGCTTTGGAGATGCTCAATGATAATGATAGGCCCTCTAGTGCATTTTTACTTGAATGCCTTCCTTCAGGTCGCAAGTATTGGTCTGATTCCCAAAAGTCTTTAGTTGCAGATTCTTACATGAAGACTGCCTTAATGAATGCTTCTTCTAAAGTAGACGGGCCAATGCATGGCATATTTGATGAAGTGAACCATGTTCAGTCTGCCTCAAGCAGTGCTAAACATCATCATAATGAATTCGATGATCACAATAACAAAGGGGATGGTTCAGATATAAGTTCAAAGTTTCCCAACTCTGTAGGGAGAGGCAACTTGCAAGCAAATGTTGTGTTGATTGATAAAGAGAAAAACCACTCAATTTATGAGGTCATAAAGAATACTATGGTGGCTAAGGGGAATATTTCAGTTGAATATATGAATACTGACTGCAGTACTCAAGAGTGGTTTAAGAGAATGAGCCAAGAGAATCTACAAATGGAGGATTGCAACATTGCTAATGCTTTAGACTAGAATGTAATTGCAGGAAAGCATGATGGTAAAATTGTTTCTTCAGAGTCTGATGTGACTTTGGTAGACTATACCATTTATTGGCCAATGAGTTGGAAGATGAGAATAGTGTAACCCAAAAAATCAAATTGTTATTACTTAAGCATCAAGAGGAAATAGAGGAGCTAAGACAAATCATGAACAACTATTGCAGGAATTTATAAATCAACTGCCACAGAAGGGTTTTACAGAGAGGCACATTCCATGGGGGTGGAGGTGTGTAGAGATGCATTTTATAGCCCAGTTGGTGAACTTGTGGAGGTGTGTGTAAGAGTGGATTGGGCACATTGGATATGAATGAGAGCAATGAGCACCCATTTTGTTTTGGGTTTCACACTATTGGATTTAAAGCTATTTTTATTCAACAATGTAAACCCAACATATTGAGCACCATAGCCTAGTAAATATTAATTACTAGATATGGATAGCCATTTAATCCATGGTCTAATATGCACTTTTAGGTGGCCAAGCTTTTCCAGTTGGCGTATCTCTAGTTCCACGTTGATTTTGTGAACTTGAGATATGCATACACATCTTTGCAACCTCAAGGTCGATGTCAAACCTGGGTATAGATGTGTATGTGACAGTTTTAAGAAGAATTTTGAGTGTTTTCTTCTTTGATCTCTATTTTACCTCTCTAATTTGTGACATCTCTGGGTTGGGTCTCCTTTTTGTATTCGCTTAATCAATTTATACAGATACACTTCGCAAGTTTTTATTGCATCAAGACTGCCACCGTTTCCTTAAATATTGTTCCTTTCCTGGGATTTACAGGTTTCCACTGCAGTTGTAGAACCATATAACAGTGTATTGTCAACTCATTCTCTCTTGGAGCACATAGATGTGTCAGTTGTTCTGGACAACGAAGCTATTTATGACATATGTAAGCGATGTCTAGACATTGAAAGACCTACATACAAAAACTTGAACAGATTGATCTCATAAGTTATATCGTCATTAACAAGCTCTCTGAAATTTCAAGGAGCCTTAAATGTAGACATAAATGAGTTTCAAACGAACCTTGTTCCCTTTCCTAGAATTCATTTCATGCTTTCATCTTATGCACCAGTAGTGTCTAAAGAGAAAGTATATCATGAAGCATTGTCAGTGAAAGAAATAAAAAATTCTGTGTTTGAGTCCAGTAACATGATGACTAAATGTGATCCCAAACATGGAAAATACATGGCCTGCTGTCTAATGTATAGAGGAGACGTGGTGCCCAAAGATGTGAATGCAACAATTTCAATGATCAAAACAAAACGAGTTGTGCCTCTCTGTTTTTTCCATGGAATGTGCCTCTCTGGTAACTACTAAATAGCTCAAACATTGTAAGCTATGTGTTTAAAGCATAAGAGCCTTGAAAATTTTAAATGTATGCGATTGACATATGATTTAGAATTTGAATTTTTTTTTCTAGTGGTCTTAGAGCAGACAATTTCTATGTGAGATATAAATGTGTGTTCATTGATATTATCATTGTGGTATAGGAACATTCCAAAAATCAAGAATGTCTTTGCACTTCAAAATATTGGAGTGAACTCTCTGAAGACTTGTACTCTACATGTTTAGGCTGAAAGGTGGAGCAGAGCAGAGCAGTAAATGCTACTAGGCACTTGAAATTTGCACTGAATTGCAACTAAGGTTTGGTTCCCACCATGTGAACAGAAGATTTGATATCCCATTTCCAATAGTGGGCCTTGTCCCTCCATATAACTAACATCCCATTCTAGCAGTCCCAATCTGTGTTCCTGTATTTTGTTGTGCAAATGCCATGATATGTTCTTCAATAAATAGGAAGAAAATGCACAGAATAAAAAAATTCATAATATTAGTATAAATCACTTAAAAATGAATTAAAAGGACATTTTGATGTCTAGTAGATGAATAGCCATCGAGACTCAGCCTGTGTTTATAGTGAGAGGAAATTTGTGACAGGAATTTCGATACAGTACCCACTTACAAAGAGCCACCTCACTGCCCTCATGTTCAAAGTAACAGGAACAGTGTAATGATTATGAAGATTTCTTATGAAGGGTTTGTATTTACAAGGCTGATGGAAGGTGCTGCTACAACAATATGAGGAGGAGGATTTGAGAGGGCTGAGAGGTCTAGAAGGGACAACCTTCCCTAACCACGGTGATCTCAAAATGTTGTGTAGGAAATCAGAGTAGTTACTTGTCCTAGAAGGAGATTCTCTTTCTGCTCTAGGCCACAAAGAAGGATTTACTTCTATAGAAACTTGGAAAAGTATGTCTTGAGTCCTAGTTTAGGACACATCCATCCTAACATACAATACAGTTAAGATCAAATATATTTTGGTGTAATCACTTGGTTAATCATACACAATACAACCAATATATATTAAGGGAATTTCGTTTCTAACATACTCTCTGTCATTTTTGTGACCATGGTTTTGGAGCTATAAAGGCTACAAATATTTCCCCAAGGATTTTCTTTTGCAGCTAAAAAGGCTGTGGAAAGAATTTTACATATGTTTTGATGAAGCATTCAGATGTGCACAAGGAGGGACTATATGTTTATGAAGCATGTGGTTGGAAATTTCTAGACAGCTCCAAGACAACAATTTTTCACAAGCTGTTGTTCAAGGATCAAAGAAATACAAACCACCAGCTTATGAGTACTTTTAATTCAACAGTTGAATTCTACGAAGGTTTTTGCAGCCCGAAACAAGTGGATCTACAATACAAGATAGCTCTTGAAATAGATGGATCTGCTTATGAGTACTTTACTAGCTCCCGAAACATAGAAAAAAACCTTCGTACATTAAAAGCTTATATAATGTTTGTTACAAAAATGAATTTATGGATGTTGCGTCAGCAATCGCAACAGGTAGTGTCTTTATATTCATAATTTTTGATGTACCTTTTATTATCTAGTAGTGAAATATAAGACACATTTTACCCAAGGGAGAAAAGGGGGAAAAGGTGACCATTATAAGAACCAGTCACTAGAGAGGCCTCAAATATTGAACACTAGAAACAGAAAAGTCAAATTTTAAATATAAACAAAGAGAATGTAATCTAAGCAGCTACAACAGGGACTCGCATCCATGATTTATCAAATTATCAAGTTATAGAAAAAATTATAAATCTTTAAGTGAAACTAAGCATAGCCAACTATGGCATTTAAATTTCCTAGCTATTCTCCTTTGTCCTCCATTGTACTTTGAACTTATGTTTATGCATTAAAATATCTTGGCATGTGACTTACCAGATCACTGTAGCACCCTTTTTGGTATAACTATTGCAAGTTTCCCAACTGAATCATACCAATGTTGGAAATCCAAATACTGGATGTTTATTTTCTTCCAGCTAGGCTTTTGTTTCAGAATCTGTACACAAAATTGGCTTAGAGAAATAGATATAGGACTTGAGGGCATAAGAGGAAGAATAAATAATCACTAGTAACAATTAAAATTTATGATAGGGAAAGAAAACGCAAAAGAGAATATACCCCCTAGATATCTTGAGCCAAAGTATACCACAGGGTGTTCACTAGCTCCCGCAATAAAATATAAGCAGATTCCATGATAAAAGCTGTAATTATATAGAAAAAAATTCCCAGCCCTGAGAGCAAAACATTTGGCGCCAAATAACCAACACATCCACTTTGGGTAAGAACAACCAGTTTTCCTTTGTTCTTGGGCTTTCATACGGTTTCAAGTTCGACTTTGAGGACTTCGGAATGCCCTAAAAAGCTCAACCTCATCTTCCTGAACAGTCGAACAACGAGTTTTATTGGGATTTCTTACGGTGTCAAGTTCTACTTTGGGCTTTCATACGATGTCAAGTTCGACTTTGAGGACTTTGACATGCCCTCAAAACCTCAACCTTGTCTTCCTGAATAGTCGAATAGTGAGTAGCTCAACCTCCTCTTCCTGAACAGTCAAAGAGCGAGTACCTCAACCTTGTCTTCTTCTTCTTGAAAAATTGAACAGGGGATTCGAACATGGGCTTTCTTATAATTTGGGCTTTTATTTGTTTTAATGAAATCGAATAGGGGCTTTGAACACTTCAGGCTTTTATTTTTTTTAATGAAATTGAACAAGGGCTTCAAATAGGGGCTTCGAACACTTTGGTTTTTTATTTGTTTGAATGAAATCAACCCATGACATCAAACTTTTACAAATCTTGAAACGATTTTTTTTAATGAATAAAATATTAATATTTATTATTTTAATTATTAATTAAATATTAAATCACAATATATTTAAAATTTAATTTTATATAATATAATTAAAACAACTAAAATATAAATATTGATAATTAATGTTTTAATAAATTCAATAAAATATAAATATTTTAATGCCATTGACCTACTTTTCTAGTTAATTATGGACATTTATTAAGATTAAATTATCTATTCTATCATATCTCAAGAACAATTAACCAATGCTAGCAGCATTTCCCTAAGTCTCTAGTATGAAAGATCAAACAAATAGCATAACCCTGCACACCTAACAATATAAATCTGCTATTGATATCATGATCTTCAAGTCCCAAGGAAAATGAAAGCATATATACTCTCATAGGTTACTTTTAACATGCCCCTTCAAAGCAAGGTCTCATGGGGAACCAAGGCCTAGACCCTAGGTGTTAATGACCATTTGAATCACCCCAAGGTTACATTGGGAACCAGGTGCATAATCAAAAGGGACTTAAGCAAATTAAAGGCCAAGTTTTGAAATATATATATATATATATATATATATATTGGACTCACTTTTATCCCATCACCTAACATGCCCCACTCATCCCATGCCTAATGTTTCTCAAATAGTATTAGACATAACCATAATCATCACCATTTCATTACAAATAACTGCATCACATTTACCATCTTTGTTGCAAGGGATCCCAGTTACGCTAGTGTTCACAGAATTTCTGCTGTGGGATAATAGTTGAAATTTTGAACCACGCACAAGTAACAGCGCAAAAAACCACGAACCAAGAAAGGCTTCCTTTATTTATAGAGGGTGGTAATTCCTCTCTTATTTATAAAGGTTGATGATAAGAATTTCACAATGGAGATTTGGCTTACTCAAGCCAACCTAAGGAGACCATAGTTTGAACTAGGAAAATCAAACTCTAGAGTCATAGAGGTGATGTGCCTACTAACCATGTGGGAAAACTTCATTGTCTCACAAATATATGCCATCTAACTCAAAGGAAAAGGAGTCCACCTAGGATTCACACCACCAAGAACCCAAATAGGCTGGAATAAACAAGAAATGCTCTTAGTGGTACTGAGTCTGGAGAGGCCATCCAAAGTAAATTTTATAGAGAGAATTGACTCTTGAAAAGATAAATCTAGGCCTCTCTAATCATATCGATGAGAGAAAGTCATAAGAGAACCTTTTGAGTCCCAAAAAAAACAACAGAACCTCCCCAAAGAAAGTGATCGTTAAAATTGATCTCATGGAGATGGCATAGCTGTGATCCTGTCAACCCTAGGATGTAATGAATCATCTTAATCGATGGATGTTAGGAGAAAAACCCACAAGTAGTCAAGTGTGATATGAAGACCATGAACCCAATGACATCGTATGTAATCAACATGGACAATGGGATTGTTGAAAATTGTAGCAAGAGAAGGTCTTCTCTGTTGTGTTCCTTAGCCAAAAAGACCATGATTTGTCTTCCTTTTCCCATGGACAAGTTCGTGGAGATGGTGAATTCATGTGTAGTGTTGGAGGATTAGTTACATGGACCTTCTTCAATTTGAATACAAGTTTGAGAGGCAGTTATAAATTTAGAAAAGGACGAGTTGGGAGCTTCAATCCTTGATTGAAGCAAGGACGAGTTAGAGAACCAGTTAGACTCTGTTCACTATTCAATCAAATCACATGTTATAAATTTGTAACTTGCCAATTTTAGCATGGATCGAATCAATAAAGGAGTACAAAGACACAAAGTTTCATAGTTGTTTTGTGCATAAAATACTGCGACAAGACACAACTCTCGAGATTGTGAGAGAGAGCACAAAATTGTGTGAGAGATCTTTGTTGTGAGTGCGTGTCTTGGAGGATCCAATACGCAACATTGAAGAGAGATTTTCTCATGGAAGAATTGTGCTAGGAAATAGGGAAATTCTACGCTAGGAAATAGGAGTCAAGCCCTAAAGAATAGGGAGTCCTCTACACTAGGAACTAGGAAACCTATGCACAAGGAAATGGGGACTATCTGAGTGCAAGAAAGTAGGAGCAAGGTTCTGTGTGTTTGCAAGGTCAGTCTAGCTAGGAAAACATGAGGACAAGAGTTTTTTTAGGGTGATAGTTTGAAGAGCAGAGCAGAGCAGTTCCTTGGATAGCAATATGTCGGTCCTAGGGCTAAGGTCAAATCAAAGTTTAGAAGGAGACTCAAATTTACGTGCATGGAAGAAGCAAATCACAGTAGTGTTGGAAGATAATGGGGTAGCAGAGTATGTCAAGTAGGTAATAGTGCCACCCCAAGTTCCCCAACGGTTGGCCCAACATACTAAGAATGACACCAAGGTAAGAAGGATCATTCTAGAGGGGGTTAGATATCATATTATTCCTCATCTCAATGAGAAGAAGACCATTTATGAGATGTTTAAATTTAAAGCCATCTTCAATTTGTTTCAGGCTTCTAGTGATGTCACGAAGCTTTTTCTCAAAGAGAATCTAAGAAGTAAGTAGATGAGAAAAGATGAGCCCATCATCACATATCTTTCAAAGTTCACTCAGGTTCAAGATGAGCTAGGTGGTGTGGGTGTCCTTCCACATGACCATGAAAAAGAAGTATTTCAGCTACCTGAACGAGAAGGACATGCAATTTTAGATTGAGCTAGGAGATGGAGGTTCCTTCTGACAAAGTCTGAAGATGGATTCATTCCCCCATTATATGTCTAGAAGCACCATTATCAATAACCCATACATTCTCATTCTTGAAATTCCTAGACAAAGCAGAAAATAAACTTCCATCCATTACTTCTAGCTTGGAAATGATCTTCAAAATGAAACCCTTGATGAATGTAGTGAGATTCCCAACAAACTTGAAACCCTTGTTTATAACCCTTTCCATAATTCCAACTAGGATGTGATCTTCAGTCTCTTTCTTGCACCTTAGCTCTGATACTATGTTGGAAAAATGTTTTAACACGTTCGGGTCACGTTCGACCTAGCCCAACCCTGATGAATGAATTTCACACCTTCTAACATTGTTCCACATGTCCTGAACATGAACGCGCTGCACAAACCCGAATCGACCTGAACGTGCCCACCCTGAACACTGTTCTGCATGAGTCCTGGGGAAGGACCCCGTGTGGTCACAACTTATAAAATTTGATACGGGCGCCCTTAAACGAAATGACCCGACCCAAACGTGTTTGGGCGGTTGCCCTCAGTCGACATGACTCGACCAAAATGCATTTGGGCGGGTGGCCTCAACCGAAAAGACCCCACCCAAACGGGTTTGGGCTGGCGCCCTCAAACGAATCGACACTGCGAGCCTGACCGAACGAAGGAACAAGGGAGAAAATGGAAAATAGGCTGCAAGAACATGCACAAGGCACCCATGCGGTCACAAATTAGAAAATTTGATATGGCCGCCCTAAAAGAAAATGACCCAACTCGAACACGTTTGGGCGGGTGCCCTCACATGGCGCGACATGACGCGCATGACCAAACGAAGGCACAAGGGAGAAACTAGCAAACATGCTGCATAAATGTGCATAGGGCACCTGTGCAGTCACAACTTAGCAAATTTGATATGCGCACCCTCAATCGAATTGACCCGACCCAAACGCGTTTAGGCATGCACCCTCAACTGAAACGACCCGACCCGAACGCGTTTGGGTAGGTGCCCTCAACTGAAACGACCCAAACCGAATGAGTTTGGGTGGGCACCCTCAAATGAAATGACATGGCGTGCCAGACTGAATGAAGGCACAAGGGGGGAAACGGAAAACGGGTCGTGCGAACGTGCACAAGGCACTCATGCAGTCACAAGTTAGAAAATTTATATGGCCGCCTTCAAATGAAATGACCCGACTTGAACGCGTTTAGGTGGCTGCCCTCACACAGCATGACACGACATACACGACCGAATGAAGGCACAAGGGAGAAAATGACAAATGGCCCGCACGAACGTGCAAAAGGCACCTGTGCGGTCACAACTTTGCAAATTTGATACAACCGCCCTCAAACGAAATGACCCGATATGACTTGAATGCGTTTGGGTGGGAACCTTCACATGGTGTGCCCGACCGAATGAAGGCATAAGGGAGCAACCAAAAAACATGCCACACGAACGTGTATAGGGCACCCGTGCGATCACAACATAGTAAATTTGATACGGGTGCCCTCAACCGAAATGACCCATCCCAAATGCATTTGGTTAGGCGCCCTTAACCGAAACAACTCGGCCCAAAAATGTTTAGGTAGGCGCCCTCAACTGAAACGTCCCGACCCGACATGATCTGACCCAACCCGAATAAGGGAGCAAAGGAAAAGCAGGCCGCACGAACATGCACAAGGCACCCATGCGGTCACAACTTAGCAAATTTGCTATGGCTGCCCTGAAACGAAACGACCCAACTCGAACATGTTTGTGTGGGCACCCTCACATGGCATGACACGGTGCGCACAACCAAACGAAGGCATAAGGGAGAAAATAGCAAACGTGTCGCACGAATGTGAAAAATGCACTTGTGCAGTCAAAACTTAGCAAATTTGATATGATCGCCCTCAAACGAAACGACCCAACCTGACCCAAATGCATTTTGGCGGGTGCCCTCACATGGTACACCCGATCGAATGAAGGCACAAGGGAGCATACGAAACATGGGCTGCATGAATTTGCACAAAGCACCCATGCGGTCATAACTTAGCAAATTTGATACGGTCGCCCTCAAATGAAACGACCCAACCCAAACGCGTTTGGGTGGGCGCCATCAAACGAAACGACCCGACCCAACCCAAATGCGTTTGGCCGAGCACCCTCAAACGAAATGACCCAAATCGACCCAAACGCGCTTGGGTGGGTTCCCTCAAATGAAACAACCCGACCCAACCTGAATGCGTTTGGGTGGGTGCCCTCAAACGAAACGACCCGACCCGACCCGAACGCGTTTAGGCGGGCGCCCTCAAATGAAACTACCTGACCCAACCCAAACACGTCTTGGCAAGTGCCCTCAAATGAAATGACCCAACCCAAATGCGTTTGGGCGGGCACCCTGACACGGCACACCCAACCAAATGAAGGCACAAGGGAGAAAATGACAAACGGACCGCATGAACATGCAAAAGGCACCCATGCGGTCACAACTTAGCAAATTTGATACAGCCTTTCTCAAACGAAATTAAAAAAAATAAAAATTTATTGATGATATTTAAGAAAAAAAAAAAACTAAACCAAATATTTTACTTTTTAACATCCACAATATTCCTCAACACTAAGATCTCAGCCTACAACATTTCATGTCAACCCTTAATGTATCCCACCATATAATGGTGAACTATGAGATCAAACAAACCCTATCTATTGTAAAACAAAATTTCAAGATAAAACAAAAATTTGTTGAGTGATGCATTAATTTAAATTCATTCTAGGTATTAAAGCCTACATTCTCTATAGGCTTTTGAAATGCATAGTCACAATGTCTATAATTATTTTTTTAACTTAAGTACATCATTGAATGTCATGTGTTTTTCGATATGTAGTAAATTAAATGCTACCCCCCAAAAAAAGTACAAATCAAATTATTTAGCTTGAGAGTTGTAATATAAACTTTATCATAGGCCTTAAATGTTGGTATTCCGACGGTTTTTCCCTCAATGTCACAAGACCGATGGTTTCCTTAAATGTCGCAAGACCGACAGCGGTCTCCTAAACGTCACAATACAGACGGTTTGTCCTGTAACGTCAGTATTCTGACGGTTTGTCATGTAATGTCAGCATTCTGACGATTGTCCTAAACGTCGTTGTTCTGACGATACTCCAAATACGTTGCTAGAGAAACGGTTGTTGGTGCGATTTGAAAATTTGATAAAAATTGGGGAAATTTCCGACAATACGTCAAAAGTGTCGGAACTAAATTGTTGGAATTTTGACCAAATTTACTAGTGTGCCTTGCAAAATGGCCATAGCCATGACAGTGCCTGCATTTAAATGGAAGCTTCTCATAATCCAGCTCCTGGATATGGGTCCAGTCAACAACTGTTAGTTTGATAGCTTTAGGTAGCCCAACTTCCAAATATAGCTCGACACATATAAGTGCGCATGAGTATTGATATTTTCTCACTACTTGATCAATATATTTTCTGAGGGTATTGCCAATGGTTTGAAGAGACTTCTAGTTCCATCAATGCAGTGGGAGATGTGGGAGGCTTACCCACAATAGAAAAGTTGAAGGTGTATATTGAGCATGATCTAAGTTAGCGATCCATATATTTAAGTATAGTCCCTTAGGACCCATAAAATATGGGTCATTCCTGAAGATGAGGCTTCTGTCTTCCACATTCTCAAAAACAAAAACAAAGTATCCTTTTCCTATGAAGTGGATTTTGATGCCTTCCGAGACTAAAGGAATCCAGTTCCTCTACACCCAGTCTTCCAGAGCTTTGGGAGTGTTGGAAATACTGAGAGGGGGGGTGAATCAGCATTTTTTTCAATTAGAGCATCAGTTAATCTTCAATTATTATCAGTTTTTGTACAATGATAGCAACAAAAAAGAGGAACACAAATGCACACAATTTTTAAGGTGGAAACCCACTCCGGGAAAAAAACCACCTAATGCTTTTCTAATAATTCTTTTCAACTCCAATTGAAAATAAATCTCCAACTTCCTAGAATCTAGAAAATCATTCTTCTCCAGCTCCCACTGGATGGATGCTCCAACGCTCAAGATTCTTCAGTAGTCACTGAACGGATGCACCAACACCCAATGAGCTACAACTCACCCTAGCACCACCCTACCACCCTATAGAAGAATAAAATAAGAATGGACTCTCGTACCAGAGAAAATGGTCCACTTTACAATGATATAGAATGATGTAAAATAAGAATATATACTAGAGCATAACCCCAACTTTGACACAACCACTGCCTCTTCAACCCTTGGCAGATAGACACTAGTACAATTTGTACAATAATGTATTTACAATGACTAAGTACAATGATTGTATGCAGTGCTGCCCACTTGAAGACTTCATATGATGAACTTCTTGATGTTTTTATGCACCTTGGTTGCTGATCTTGTCATGCTACTCTCTGCTGCACCTTTCTTTGCTTTGTTGCCGTAGAAAGCCTGGTCCTTTGAAACCCTTGAAAACACATGATTTAGCTTTTTCTTGCCTTCTAGGAGCTCGATATTGAATCTGGTGTACCTATGTTATTTCAGATCGTCAATATATAATTTTCAGTCCTATAGTAGTCCTCTGAGTCTTCTTTCCAATGCCATAGGTCTGACCCAATTTGGATTCTCCAAGAGAGAGTTATACCCAATTCCTCACACTGCCCTAATTATGGACTGTTTCAGTAGAGCGTACTTGTATGGCATGCCACATGTCACCGTTTATTCATTTATCTCTGAAATTGATAGAGCACAAATTAAAGATTGTGTACTATTCATAAATTTTTACAGTATTCCAATCCGATACTCAAAGAGGGAGTTATGACGAATTTACTGAGGTCACTTCTTTGAGATGAATTTCGGAGCCTTCAAAAACCATTAATTCCACAGATCATGTCTCCAAAAATATTGTGCAACTTGATCTAAAATTTTTACTTCAGCGTCCTCAGGATTTCTGCTTTGCCTCATAAACATTTCAGCTTCTGCGCCTTCATAGAAAAAAATTTAGAGTGAAAATTCCACGATGACCTGTTTCAAATGGCCGAATCCCTTGCCTAAGGAGGAAATGAAGATCACAATATATATGAATGCTTAAGTTGAGAGGGGCTTCAACAAGTGAATGTGGGAGGGATTTTAGTAGCTTAGAAAATATTAATTATGAATTTTCAATGACCCATGCCCCAACCCCATGGGCTTTTAGCCCACTAGCTGGGGTACAAACTTCAAACATGAATATCTCTCAAACCGTGAAGAATTACATGACGTGCCATATATCAACGGAAACATTTCGACAAGGAGAAACCATGAGAAGCATTATTGACGCAAAATATATTAATTTGGTAGGTAAAACTTCTCATTCAATATTGGGTTAGCCCTTGGTGCTGCCTGGGTTGACATCAATGACAACTGCTGATCAGCAATCTCCCCCTTTGGCATTGATGGCAACACAAGTACTCCCCCCGCGATCATGACACCTCTTCCTACAAAATTCTCTCCCCCTTTGAAATCAATGGCAAAGGGTAACTCCCCCTGAAACACAACCATCCTGCAGACCTATACACACTTTCACTTGCGCTGACACACAACCGTCCTGCAGACCTGTACACACTTCCACTCATGCTTTATATTCTGAAAAGGAAAATCTAATGAGAACTTGGGAGAATCCGAAGCTTCTGGTGAAGATATTCCAACGCTGACGAATATTTGATATGTGATTATTTTGGTGCTGCTTGGAATCTTGCTACTTTTCCAACAGCTTGCATAACATCTGGTCGGGAGGCTATTACATATAGAAGACTACTAATCATAGATTCGTCTATGCTCAATTTGCAACAAAGTAAAGACATCTCGAAATCACTTTGGACCTTTGTAGCAAAATTCTTACTTAGTCGATCATCATTGCTACCAATTATTGTATCATCCTCTTTAGCTATTAGACATGCTTTAGTTGCTTCATCCAGAACATATATGTCGTTTGGAGCTCGACTTGCTGTAGCCACAATTTCACCATACACGCCTTTCCTGATTTCACATTTCGTGGAGTTGAATAGTATTTTGTGTCCTTGATCACACATTTGTCCAACACTGAGAAGATTGTGATTCATGTTTTCAACCAGTAGAACATTATTGGCTAGAGAATCTTTGCTTCCAAGAGTGACAGTACCTGATCCTATAACATTTGAAGATCCATCATTTCCAAAGGACACGGTTCCATCCTTCTTCTCTTTCAGAGATACAAATTTATTTCTATCTCTAGTCATATGCGTTGAGAAACCGCTATCAACATACCACACATCTTTGTTCTTTTGAGCCTTGAGAGCGAGAGCACAATTATCATTCTTCTTCTTCTTCCATGTTTGTTCATTCTGTGGCTTCGAATATTCTTCTGGAGGATTTTCAAGTCTGCAGTCTTTGGCTATGTGTCCAAAGTTTCGACATTTGTAACATTCAATATTATTTCTTAAATGTTCAAATCTATTGATGTTTCGTTGAGCCCTAGGAGGTTCATATTTGACAGATCTCCTGGAATTGTATTCATTCCTAGGGTACGTGTGACATTCTACAGCTTTATGACCAAATTTTCCACATGAATAACAGTAGCCATAAAAAATATGTTGGTACTTGGATGGAAATTTTCATCGAGGAATTGTCTTCCAAGGCTGTTCTTGCGAATCTTGTCCAATGAAGTCTACATGCATGTCAGATCTCATAGGTTCATTGTATTTTGTTGTAGAAGGTCTTGCTTCTTCTTCTTTGTAACCGATGCTAGTTTTGTCATTGTAAGATCGTTGATTGTTGATGAGTTCTTCCAATGCCCTTGAGCTGTTGGCATAGTTTTGGATAGTTTTTCCTTTCTTCACTTCCTCACGCAGCGAGACTACTTGGGCTTCTAATTATTCCCTTTCTTGGTTACTTTCTTCCAACTTCTTTTGAAGTGACTCTTCAATGCATTTGTGTTCTTCAACTTCAATTTTGAGACCTTGAACTTGTTCCTCAAGAGTTTTGGAACGAATCTTCTCCGCCTTGAGATATTTCATAAACTTGATTACTTCCTCATAAAATTCGTCTATGGTCTATCCTTCTTCTTCGCTATTTGATACCTCTTGCTTATTGTGCTTGGGTTTATTGTGCTTGGCCATAAACAATACTCTCTCATTGGCTTCTTCTTCACTATCATTGCCTTCATCGGACATTGAGCTATCTTCTTTAGAGAGAAAGTTCCTTTTGGATCCTTGCTTGTTGAACTTCTTAAAGCCTTTCTTTATCTTTGAGTTGCCATTACTTTTTTTTGGACATTTTGCTGCAAAATTCCCAACCTCATTACAGCTGAAACATATCAATGGAATTTTACCTTTGAATTGTCCCTTACCAAATTGTAGTTTTGTCATGAAGTAAGCATATTCTTCATCTGAAAGAGCTTCTTCATCATCTCCCTTTTCTTCACACTTGCAGGTGCATGTCTTTTCAATTGAAGGTTGTTTATCCTTATTGGTTTTCTTAAATGGAACGAATGCAGTTTCTAGATGCGAAGTACCTTCTTCTTCATCAAGTCTCATTTCATATGCTATGAGAACTCCATGTAATTACTCTTTGCTGAGTTTGTCTAGATATTCACTGTATTCTAAGACCGATACATTTGGGTTGAATCTCCCTCGTAACGTTCTAAGAATCTTCCATATAATAGTCTTCTTTTCAACTAGCTCTCCCAATCCTTCCAAAGTATTGGTTATTTCATCAACGTATTGAAAGTATGTAGCAATGTTGCAATCTTCTTTCATTCTGAGTTGCTAAATTCTTTCTCTATAGATTTGAAGCTTTGCTTCTTTGAAATTTGAGTCACCTGCATATATATTATCAAGCTTGTCCCATACATTTTTTGTGGTTTTGAAACCCAACACCTTATGATAAGCAGATTCAATAAGTCCACTGATAATAATATTCTTTTATTTTGAATCATTTACCATATTATTCCTACCTTGTTCATCTGTGGTTGATGTAAATCCATTTTGAACAGTGTCCCATAATTCGTAACCTTGCACCAAGAGATAGACCTCCATTCTTCCTTTCCAAAGTGCATAATTATTTTCACTGAATAGAGGTACACCATTCTTGGTATGCTCCATGACCTCCTTCTAGCTGTTAAACTGCTATTGAAGGAACCAAGCTCTGATACCAATTGTTGGAAATACTGAGAGGGGGGGTGAATCAATATTTATTTCAATTATAGCATTAGTTAATCTTCAATTATTATTAGTGTTTGTACAATGATAGCAGCAAATAAGAGGAACACAAATGCACACAATTTTTAAGGTGGAAACCCACTCCGGGACAAAAACCACCTAATGCTTTTCTAATAATTCTTTTCAACTCCAATTGAAAATAAAGCTCCAACTTCCTAGAATCTAGAAAAGTATTCTTCTCTAGCTCCCACTGGATGGACGCTCCAACGCCCGAGATTATTCAGTAGTCATTGAACGGATGCACCAACACCCAATGAGCTACAACTCACCCTAGCACCACCCTACCACCCTATAGAAGAATAAAAGAAGAATGGAATCTCGTACATGGGAAAATGGTCCACATTACAATGATATAGAATGATGTAAAAGAAGAAGATATACTAGACCATAACCCCAAATTTGACACAACCACTGCCTCTTAAACCCTTGGCAGATAGACACTAGTACAATTTGTACAATAATGTATTTACAGTGACTAAGTACAATGATACCTTTACAATGATTGTATGCAGTGCTACCCACTTGAAGACTTCATATGATGATCTTCTTGTTGCTATTATGCACCTTGGTTGCTGCTCTTGTCATGCTACTCTCTACTGCACCTTTCTTTGCTTTGCTGCCATAGAAAGTTTGGTCCTTTGCAACCCTTGACAACACATGATCTAGCTTTTTCTTGCCGTCTAGGAGCTTGATATTGAATCTGGTGTATCTTTGTTATTTTAGATCCTCAATATCTAATTTTTGGTCCTATACTAGTCCTCTGAGTCTTATTTCCAATGCCATAGGTCTGACCCAATTTGGATTCTCCAAGAGAGAGTTATACCCAATTTCTCACACTGCCCTAATTATGGACTGTTTCAGTAGAGTGAAATTGTATGGCGTGCTACGTGTCACCATTTCTTCATTTGTATCTAAAATTGATAGAGCGCAAAGTAGATACTGTGCACTATCCGTCACTTTTTATGGAATTCGAATCCGATAGTCAGAGAGGGAGTTATGACGAATTTACCAAGGTCACTTCTTTGAGATGAATTTCAGGAGCCTTCAAAAACCCTTACTTCCACAGATCATATCTCCACAAATATTGTGCAACTTGATCTGAAATTTTTATTGCAGCTTCCTCAGGATTTCGGATTCGCCTCATAAAAATTTCAGCTTATGAGCCTTCGTAGAAAAAGTTTTTAGTGACAATGCCACAATGACCTCTTTCAGATGGACGAATCCCTTGCCTAAGGAGGAAATGAAGATCACAATATATATGAATGCTTAAGGTGAGAGGGGCTTCAACAAGTGAACGTGGGAGGGATTTTAGGAGCTTATAAAATATTAATTATGACTTTTCAATGACCCATGCCCCAACTGCATGGGGTTTTAGCCCACTAAATGGGGTACAAACTTCAAACATGAATATCTCTGAAACCGTGAAGAATTACATGACGTGCCATATATCAACGGAAACATCTCGACAAGTAGAAACCATAAAAAGTATTATTGACCCAGAATATATTAATTTGGTAGGTCAAACTTCTAATTCAATATTAGGTTAGCCCCTGGTGCTG
>CM076572.1:1108926249-1109153831 GCA_034641835.2 Pinus albicaulis | reverse complement strand
TTGGGTTGGCATCAATGACAATTGCTTATCAACAATCTCCCCCTTTGGCATTGATGGCAAAACAAGTACTCCCCCTGCGATCATGACACCTCTTCCTACAACATTCTCTCCCCCTTTGACATCAAAGGCAAAGGGTAGCCCCCCCTGAAACACAACCTTCCTGCAGACCTGTACACACTTCCACTCATGTTGACACACAACCGTGCTACAGACCTGTACACACTTCCACTCGCCCTTTATATTCTGAAAAAGGAAAATATAATGAGAACTTGGGAGAATCCCAAGCTTCTGGCGAAGATATTCCAATGCTAGTGAATATTTGAAATGTGATTCTTTTCGTGTTGCTTGGAATCTTGCTACTTGTGCAACTACTTGCATAGCATCTGGTTGGGAGGCCGTTACATATAGAATACTACTAATCATAGATTTGTACAACCTTTGATCCACATCCTTACATGAGTCATATATGCTCAATTTGCAACAAAGTAAAGGCATCTTGAAATCACTTTGCACCTTTGTAGAAAAATTCTTACTTAGTCAATCATAATTGATACCAATTATTGTATCATCCTCTTTAGCTATTAGACATGCTTTAGTTGCTTCATCCAGAAGATATATGTCGTTTGGAGCTCGACTTGTTGTAGCCACAATTTCACCATACACGCCTTTCCTGATTTCACATTTCATGGAGTTGAATAGTATTGTGTGTCCTTGATCACACATTTGTCCAACACTAAGCAGATTGTGATTCATGTTTTCAACCAATAGAACATTCTTGGCTAGAACATCTTTGCTTCCGAGAGTGATAGTACCTGATCCTATAACATTTGAAGATCCATCATTTCCAAAGGACACGGTTCCATCCTTCTTCTCTTTTAGAGATACAAATTTATTTCTATCTCTAGTCATATGCGTTGAGCAACCGCTATCAACATACCACACATATTTGTTCTTTTGAGCCTTGAAGGCGAGAGAACAATTATCATTCTTCTTCTTCTTCCATGTTCGTTCATTCTGTGGCTTCGAAGATTTTTCTGGAGGATTTTCAAGTCTGCAGTATTTGGCTATTTGTCCAAAGTTTCGACATTTGTAACATTCAATATTATTTCTTAAATGTTCAAATCTATTGATATTTCGCTGAGCCCTGGGAGGTTCATATTTGACAGATCTCCTGGAATTGTATTCATTCCTAGGGTACGTGCGACATTCTACAGCTTTATGACCAAATTTTCCACATGAATAACAGTAGCCATAAAAAATATGTTGGTACCTGGATGGAAATTTTCGTCGAAGAATTGTCTTACAAGGTTGTTCTTGCGAATCTTATCCAATGAAGTCTTCATGCATGTCAGATCTCATAGGTTCATTGTATTTTGTTGTAGAAGGTCCTGCTTCTTCTTCTTTGTAACTGATGCCAGTTTTGCCATTGTAAGATCGTTGATTGTTGATGAGTTCTTCCAATGCCCTTGAGCTATTGGCATAGTTTTGGATAGTTTTTCCTTTCTTCACTTCCTCATGCAGCGAGACTACTTGGGCTTCTAATTCTTCCCTTTCTTGGTTACTTTCTTCCAACTTCTTTTGAAGTGACTCTTCAATGCATTTGTGTTCTTCAACTTAAATTTTGAGACCTTGAACTTGTTCTTCAAGATTTTTGGAACGGATCTTCTCCTCCTTGAGATATTTTATAAGCTTGATTGCTTCCTCATAAAATTCGTCTATGGTCCATCTTTCTTCTTCGTTGTTTGATACCTCTTGCTTATTGTGCTTGGGTTTATTGTGCTTAGCCATAAACAATACTCTCTCATTGGCTTCTTCTTCACTATCATTGTCTTCATCGGAGGATGAGCTATCTTCTTTAGAGAGAAAGTTCCTTTTGGATCCTTTCTTGTTGAATTTATTAAAGCCTTTCTTATTAAAGTACCCTCTTCTTCATCAAGTCTCATTTCATATGCTATGAGAACTCCATGTAATTACTCTTTGCTGAGTTTGTCCAGATTTGCATTATATTCTAAGACTGATACCTTTGGGTTGAATCTCCCTGGTAACGTTCTAAGAATCTTCCGTATAATAGTCTTCTTGTCAACTGGCTCTCCCAATCCTTCCAGAGTATTGGTTATTTCATCAACGTATTGAAAGTATGCAACAATGTTGCAATCTTCTTTCATTCTGAGTTGCTCAAATTTTTCTCTATAGGTTTGAAGATTTGTTTCTTTGACATTTGAGTCACCTGCATATATATTCTCAAGCTTGTCCCATACATTTCTGGCAGTTTTGCAACCCAACACCTTATGATAAGAAGATTCAATAAGTCCACTGATAATAATATTCTTTTCTTTTTCATCATTTACCAAATTATTCCTACCTTTTTTATCCGTGGTAGATGTAAATCCATTTTGAACAGTGTCCCATACTTCGTAACCTTGCGCCAAGAGATAGACCTCCATTCTTCCTTTCCAAAGTGCATAATTATTTTCACTGAATAGAGATACACCATTCTTGGTATGCTCCATGACCTCCTTCCAACTGTTAAACTGCTATTGAAGGAACCAATCTCCGATACCAATTGTTGGAAATACTGAGACGGGGGGTGAATTAGTATTTCTTTCAATTAGAGCATTAGTTAATCTTCAATTATTATCAGTGTTTATACAATGATAGCAGAAAACAGGACAAATACAAATGCAAACAATTTGTGGAAACCCACTCCGAGAGAAGAACCACCTAATGCTTTTATAATAACTCTTTTCAACTCCAATTGAAAAATAAAGCTCCAACTTCCTAGAATCTAGAAAAGCATTCTTCTCCAGCTCCCACTGGATGGACACTCCAATGCCTGAGATTCTTCAGTAGTCGTTGAACGGATGCACCAACACCCAATGAGCTACAACTCACCCTAGCACCACCCTACCACCCTATAGAAGAATAAAAGAAGAATGGACTCTCATACCAGAGAAAATGGTCCACTTTACAATGATATAGAATGATGTAAAAGAAGAAGATATACTAGACCATAACCCCAACTTTGATACAACCACTGCCTCTTCAACCCTTGGCAGATAGACACTAGTACAATTTGTAAAATAATGTATTTACAATGACTAAGTACAATGATACCTTTACAATGATTATATGTAGTGTTGCCCACTTGAAGACTTCATATGATGAACTTCTTGCTGTTGTTATGCACCTTGGTTGTTGATCTTGTCATGCTACTCTCTTCTGCACCTTTCTTTCCTTTGCTGCCGTAGAAATTCTAGTCCTTTGCAACCCTTGACAACACATGATCTATCTTTTTCTTGCCTTCTAGGAGCTCGATATTGAATTTGGTGTATCTCTTTTATTTCATATCCACAATATATTATTTTTGGTCCTATAGTAGTCCTCTGAGTCTTCTTTGCAATGCCATAGGTTTGACCCAATTTGGATTCTCCAAGAGATATTTATACCCAATTTCTCACACTACCCTAATTATGGACTATTTCAGTAGAGCACACTTGTACGACATGCCACATGTCACCGTTTCTTCATTTGTCTCTTCAATTTATAAATCGTAAAGTAAATACTATGCACTATCCGTCACTTTTTACGGCATTCCAATCTGATACTCAGAGAGGGAGTTATGACGAATTTACCAAGGTCACTTCTTTGAGATGAATTTCAAGAGCCTTCAAGAACCCTTACTTCTATAGATCATATCTCCAAAAATATTGTGCAACTTGATTTGAAAATTTTATTACAGCTTCCTCAGGATTTTGGCTTCGCCTCATAAAAATTTCAGCTTCTAGGCCTTCGCATAAAAAAAGTTAGAGCGAAACTGCCACAATGACCTATTTCAGATGGTCGAATCCCTTGCCTAAGGAGGAAATGAAGATCACAATATATATGAATGCTTAAGTTGAGAGGGGCTTCAACAAGTGAACGTGGGAGGGATTTTAGGATCTTAGAAAATATTAATTATGACTTTTCAATGACCCATGCCCCAACCCCATGGGGTTTTAGCCCACTAACTAGGGTACAAACTTCAAACATGAATATATCTCAAATCGTGAAGAATTACATGACGTGCCATATATCAACGGAAACATCTCGACAAATAGAAACCATAAAAAGAATTATTGACCCAGAATATATTAATTTGGTAGGTCAAACTTCTCATTCAATATTGGGTTAGCCCCTGGTGCTGCTTGGGTTGACATCAATGAAAATCGCTGATCAACAATCTCCCCCTTTTTCATTTATGGCAACACAAGTACTCCCCCTGCGATCATGACACCTCTTCCTAAAACATTCTCTCCCCCTTTGACATCAATGGCAAAGGGTAACTCCCCCTGAAACACAACCATCATGCAAACCTATACACACTTCCACTCGCGCTGACACACAACCTTCCTGCAAACCTGTACACACTTCCACTCCCCCTTGATATTCTGAAAAAGGAAAATCTAATGAGAACTTGGGAGAATCCCAAGCTTCTGGCGAAGATATTCCAATGCTGGTGAATATTTGATATGTGATTCTTTTGGTGCTACTTGGAATCTTGCAACTTGTCCAACTGCTTGCATAAATTCTGGTCGAGAGGCTGTTACATATAGAAGACTACTAATCATAGATCTGTACAACGTTTGATCCACATCCTTAGATGAGTCGTTTATGCTCAATTTGCAAAAAACTAAAGACATCTCGAAATCACTTTGCACCTTTGTAGCAAAATTCTTACTTAGTCGATCATCATTGCTACCAATTATTGTATCATCCTCTTTAGCTATTAGACATGCTTTATTTGCTTCATCCAGAACATATATGTCGTTTGGAGCTCGACTTGCTGTAGCCAAAATTTCACCATACACGCCTTTCCTGATTTCACATTTCGTGGAGTTGAATAGTATTGTGTGTCCTTGATCACACATTTGTCCAACACTAAGCAGATTGTGATTCATGTTTTCAACCAATAGAACATTCTTGGCTAGAACATATTTGCTTCAGAGAGTGACAGTACCTGATCCTATAACATTTGAAGATCCATCATTTCCAAAGGACATGGTTCCATCCTTCTTCTCTTTCAGAGATACAAATTTATTTCTATCTCCAGTCATATGCGTTGAGCAACTGCTATCAACATACCACGCATATTTGTTCTTTTGAGACTTGAGAGTGAGAGCACGATTATCATTCTTCTTCTTCTTCCATGTTCGTTCATTCTGTGGCTTCAAAGATTCTTCTGGAGGATTTTCAAGTCTGCAATATTTGGCTATGTGTCCATAGTTTCGACATTTGTAACATTCAATATTATTTCTTAAATGTTCAAATCTATTGATATTTCACTGAGCCCTGGGAGGTTCATATTTGACAGATCTCCTGGAATTGTATTCGTTCCTAGGGTACGTGAGACATTCTACAGCTTTATGACCAAATTTTCCACATGAATAACAGTAGCCATAAAAAATATGTTGGTACCTGGATGGAAATTTTCGTCGAAGAATTGTCTTCCAAGGTTGTTCTTCCGAATCTTGTCCAATGAAGTCTTCATGCATGTTAGATCTCATAGGTTCATTGTATTTTTTTGTAGAAGGTCCTGCTTCTTCTTCTTTGTAACCGATGCCAGTTTTGTCATTGTAATATAGTTGATTGTTGATGAGTTCTTCCAATGCCCTTAAGCTGTTGGCATAGTTTTTGATAGTTTTTCCTTTCTTCACTTCATCACGCAGCGAGACTACTTGGGCTTCTAGTTCTTCCCTTTCTTGGTTAATTTCTTCCAACTTCCTTTGAAGTGACTCTTCAATGCATTTGTGTTCTTCAAATTCAATTTTGAGACCTTGAACTTGTTCTTCAAGAGTTTTGGAACGGATCTTCTCCGCCTTGACATATTTTATAAGCTTGATTGCTTACTCATAAAATTCGACTATGGGCCATCCTTCTTCTTCGTTGTTTGATACCTCTTGCTTATTGTGCTTGGGTTTATTGTGCTTGTCCATAAACATTACTCTCTCATTGGCTTCTTCTTCACTATCATTGTCTTCATCGGATGATGACCTATCTTCTTTAGAGAGAAAGTTCCTTTTGGATCCTTGCTTGTTGAATTTCTTAAAGCCTTTCTTTCTCTTTGAGTTGCCATTACTTTTGTTTGGACATTTTGCTGCAAAATCCCCAACCTCATTACAGCTGAAACATATCAATGGAAGTTTACCTTTGAATTGTCCCTTACCAGTTTGTAGTTTTCTCGTGAAGTAAGCATATTCTTCATCTGAAAGACCTTCTTCATCATCTCCCTTTTCTTCACACTTGCAGGTGCATGTATTTTCAATTGAAGTTTGTTTATCCTTATTGATTTTCTTAGATGCAACGAACGTAGTTTCTAGATGCGAAGTACCCTCTTCTTCATCAAGTCTCATTTCATATGCTATGAGAACTCCATGTAATTCCTCTTTGCTGAGTTTGTCCAGATTTGCACTATATTCTAAGACCGATACCTTTGGGTTGAATCTCCCTGGAAACGTTCTAGGAATATTCCGTATAATAGTCTTCTCGTCAACTGGCTCTGCCAATCCTTCCATAGTATTGGTTATTTCATCAACGTATTGAAAGTATGCAGCAATGTTGCAATCTTCTTTCATTCTGAGTTGCTCAAATTTTGCTCTATAGACTTGAATCTTTGCTTCTTTGACATTTGAGTCACCTGCATATATATTCTCGAGCTTGTCCCATACATTTTTTTCGGTTTTGCAACCCAACACCTTATGAGAAGCAGATTCAATAAGTCCACTGATAATAATATTCTTTGCTTTTGCATCATTTACCAAATTCTTCTTACCTTGTTCATCTGTGGTTGATGTAAATGCATTTTGAACAGTGTCCCATACTTCGTAACCTTGCACCAAGAGATAGACCTCCATTCTTCCTTTTCAAAGTGCATAATTATTTTCACGGAATAGAGGTACACCATTCTTGGTATGCTCCATGACCTCCTTCCAGCTGTTAAACTGCTATTGAAGGAACCAAGCTCCGATACCAATTGTTGGAAATACTGAGAGGGGTGGTGAATTAGTATTTCTTTCAATTAGATCATTATTTAATCTTCAATTATTATTAGTTTTTGTACAATTATAGCAGCAAACAAGAGGAACACAAATGCACACAATTTTTAAGGTGGAAACCCACTCCGGGACAAAAACCACCTAATGCTTTTCTAATAATTCTTTTCAACTCCAATTGAAAATAAAGCTCCAACTTCCTAGAATGTAGAAAATCATTCTTCTCCAGCCCCCACTGGATGGACACTCCAATGCTGAAGATTCTTCAGTAGTCACTGAACGGATGCAAAATTTATAGTGACAATGCCACAATGACCTGTTTCAGATGGCCGAATCCCTTGCCTAAGGAGGAAATGAAGATCACAATATATATGAATGATTAAGTTGAGAGGGGCTTCAACAACTAAATGTGGGAGGGATTTTAGGATATTAGAAAATATTAATTATGACTTTTCAATGACCCATGCCCCAACCCCATGGGGTTTTAGCACACTGACTGGGGTACAAAATTCAAACATGAATATCTCTCAAACCGTGAAGAATTACATGATGTGCCATATATCAACAAAAACATCTCGACAATTAGAAACCATCAAAAGCATTATTGACCCAGAATATATTAATTTGGTAGGTCAAAATTCTCATTCAATATTGGGTTAGCCCCTGATGCTGCATGGGTTGACATAAATGACAACCGCTGATCAAAAATCTCCCCCTTTGGCATTTATGGCAACACAAGTACTCCCCCTGTTATCATGGCACCTCTTCCTACAACATTCTCTCCCCCTTTGACATCAATGGAAAAGGGTAACTCCCCCTGAAACACAACCATCCTACAGACCTGTACACACTTCCACTCGTGCTAACACACAACCGTCCTACAGACCTCTACAAACTTCCACTCCCCCTTTATATTCTGAAAAAGGAAAATCTAATGAGAAATTGGGAGAATCCAAAGCTTCTGGCGAGGATATTCCAATGATGGCGAATATTTGATATGTGATTCTTTTGGTGCTGCTTGGAATCTTGCTACTTGTCCAACTGCTTGCATAAATTCTGGTCGGGAGGCCGTTACATATATAAGACTACTAATCATAGATCTGTACAACCTTTGATCCACATCCTTAGATGAGTCATAAATGCTCAATTTGCAACAAAGTAAAGGCATCTCGAAATCACTTTGCACCTTTGTAGCAAAATTATTACTTACTCGATCATCATTGCTACCAATTATTGTATCATCCTCTTTAGCTATTAGACATGCTTTAGTTGCTTCATCTAGAAGATATATGTCGTTTGGAGCTCGACTTGCTGTAGCCACAATTTCATCATACACGCCTTTCCTGATTTCACATTTCGTGGAGTTGAATAGTATTGTGTGTCCTTGATCACACATTTGTCCAACACTAAGCAGATTGTGATTCATGTTTTCAACCAATAGAACATTCTTGGCTAGAGCATCTTTGCTTCTGAGAGTGACAGTACCTGATCCTATAACATTTGAAGATCCATCATTTCCAAAGGACATGGTTCCATCCTTCTTCTCTTTCATAGATACAAATTTATTTCTATCTCTAGTCATATGCGTTGAACAACCGCTATCAACATACCACACATATTTGTTCTTTTGAGCCTTGAGAGCGAGAGCACAATTATCATTCTTCTTCTTCTTCCATGTTCGTTCATTTTGTGGCTTCGAAGATTCTTCTGGAGGATTTTCAAGTCTGCAGTCTTTGGCTATGTGTCCAAAGTTTCGACATTTGTAACATTCAATATTTTTTCTTAAATGTTCAAATCTATTGATATTTCGCTGAGCCCTGGGAGGTTCATATTTGACAGATCTCCTGGAATTTTATTTGTTCCTAGGGTATGTGCGACATTCTACAGCTTTATGACAAAATTTTCCACATGAATAACAGTAGCCATAAAAAATATGTTGGTACCTGGATGGAAATTTTCATCGAGGAATTGTCTTCCAAGGTTGTTCTTGCGAATATTTTCCAATGAAGTCTTCATGCATGTCATATCTCATAGGTTCATTGTATTTTGTTGTAGAAGGTCCTGCTTCTTCTTCTTTGTAACCGATGCCAGTTTTGTCATTGTAAGATCGTTGATTGTTGATGAGTTCTTCCAATGCCCTTGAGCTGTTGGCATAGTTTTGGATAGTTTTTCCTTTCTTCACTTCCTCACGTAGTGAGACTACTTGGGCTTCTAATTCTTCCCTTTCTTGGTTACTTTCTTCCAACTTCTTTTGAAGTGACTCTTCAATGCATTTGTGTTCTTCAACTTAAATTTTGAGACCTTGAACTTGTTCTTCAAGAGTTTTGGAACGGATCTTCTCCGCCTTGAGATCTTTTATAAGCTTGATTGCTTCCTCGTAAAATTCGTCTATGGTCCATCCTTCTTCTTCATTGTTTGATACCTCTTGCTTATTGTGCTTGGGTTTATTGTGCTTGGCCATAAAAAATACTCTCTTATTGGCTTCTTCTTCACTATCCTTGTCTTCATCGGATGATGAGCTATCTTCTTTAGAGAGAAAGTTCCTTTTGGATCCTTGCTTGTTGAATTTATTAAAGCCTTTCTTTCTCTTTGAGTTTCCATTACTTTTGTTTGGAAATTTTGCTGCAAAATTCCCAACCTCATTACAACTGAAACATATCAATGGAAGTTTACCTTTGAATTGTCCCTTACCAATTTGTATTTTTCTCGTGAAGTAAGCATATTCTTCATTTGAAAGACCTTCTTCATCATCTCCCTTTTCTTCACACTTGCAGGTGCATGTCTTTTCAATTGAAGGTTGTTTATCCTTATTGGTTTTCTTAGATGCAACGAACGCGGTTTCTAGATGCGAAGTACCCTCTTCTTCATCAAGTCTCATTTCATATGCTATGAGAACTCCATGTAATTCCTCTTTGCTGAGTTTTTCCAGATTTGCACTGTATTCTAAGACCGATACCTTTGGGTTGAATCTCCCTGGTAACATTCTAAGAATCTTCTGTATAATAGTCTTATCATCAACTGGCTCTCCCAATCCTTCCAGAGTATTGGTTATTTCATCAATGTATTGAAAGTATGCAGCAATGTTGCAATCTTCTTTCATTCTAAGTTGCTCAAATTTTTTTCTATAGATTTGAAGCTTTTCTTCTTTGACATTTGAGTCACCTGCATATATTCTCAAGCTTGTCCCATACATTTTTGGCAGTTTTGCAACCCAACACCTTATGATAAGTAGATTCAATAAGTCCACTAATAATAATATTCTTTGCTTTTTCTTCATTTACCAAATTCTTCTTAATTTGTTCATCCGTGGTTGATGTAAATCCATTTTGAACAGTGCCCCATACTTCGTAACCTTGCACCAAGAGATAGACCTCCATTCTTCCTTACCAAAGTGCATAATTATTTTCACTGAATAGAGGTACACCATTCTTGATATGATCCATGACCTCCTTCTAGCTGTTAAACTGCTATTGAAGGAACCAAGCTCCGATACCAATTGTTGGAAATATTGAGAGGGGGGTTGAATCAGTATTTCTTTCAATTAGAGCATTATTTAATCTTAAATTATTATCAGTGTTTGTACAATGATAGCAGCAAACAAGAGGAACACAGATGCACACAATTTTTAAGGTGGAAACCCACTCCGTGACAAAAACCACCTAATGCTTTTCTAATAATTCTTTTCAACTCCAATTGAAAATAAAGATCCAAATTCCTAGAATCTAGAAAATCATTCTTCTCCAGCTCCCACTAGATGGATGCTCCAACGCCCAAGATTCTTTAGTAGTCACTGAACGGATGCACCAACACCCAATGAGCTACAACTCACCGTAGCACCACCCTACCACCCTATAGAAGAATAAAAGAAGAATGGACTCTCGTAACAGAGAAAATAATCCACTTTACAATGATATAGAATTATGTAAAAGAAGAAGATATACTAGACCATAACCCAAAATTTGACACAACCACTACCTCTTCAACCCTTGGCAGATAGACACTAGTACAATTTGTACAATAATATATTTACAATGAATAAGTACAATGATACCTTTACAATTATTGTATGTAGTGCTGCCCACTTGAAGACTTCATATGATGAACTTCTTGCTGCTATTATGCACCTTGGTTGCTGCTCTTGTCATTCTACTCTCTGCTGCACCTTTCTTTTCTTTGCTCCCGTATAAAGTCTGGTCCTTTGCAACCCTTGAAAACACATGATCTAGCTTTTTCTTTCCTTCTAGGAGCTCGATATTGAATATGGTGTATCTCTTTTATTTCAGATCCTAAATATCTGATTTTTGGTCCTCTAGTATTCCTCTGAGTCTTCTTTCCAATGCCATAGATCTAACCCAATTTGGATTCTCCAAGAGAGATTTATACCCAATTTCTCACATTGCCCTAATTATGGACTGTTTCAGTAGAGCGCACTTGTACGGTGTGCCATGTGTCACCGTTTCTTCATTTGTCTCTGAAATTGATAGAGAAAAAATTAAATCTTGTGAACTATCCATCACTTTTTACAGCATTCCAATCTGATACTTAGAGAGGGAGTTATGACGAATTTAGCAAGGTCACTTCTTTGGGAGGAATTTCAGGAGCCTTCAAAAACCCTTACTTTCACAGATCATATCTCCACAAATATTGTGCAACTTGATCTGAAATCTCTACTGCAGCTTCCTCAGGATTTCATCTTCTCCTCATAAAAATTTCAGCTTCTGAGCCTTTGCAGCAAAAAATTTAGAGCGAAACTTCCACGATGACCTGTTTCAGATGGCCGAATTCCTTGCCTAAGGGGGAAATGAAGATCACAATATATATGAATGCTTAAGTTGAGAGGGGCTTCAACAAGTGAACGTGGGAGGGATTTTAGGAGCTTAGAAAATATTAATTATGACTTTTCAATGACCCATGCCCCAACCCCATGGGGTTTTATCCCACTAACTGGGGTACAAACTTCAAACATGAATATCTCTCAAACCTTGAAGAATTACATGACGTGCCATATATCAACGGAAAAATATCTACAAGTAGAAACCATCAAAAGCATTATTGACCCATAATATATTAATTTGCTAGGTCAAAATTCTGATTCAATTTTGGGTTAGCCCCTGGTGCTGTCTGGGTTGACATCAATGACAACTTCTGATCAACAGGGAGAGGGCCAGAGGCTAGTAATTTGTCCAATGAGCTCTCTTTCCACCAGGGTCAATGTAGATCGACAAGTTTCTTTGATTTTAAGGGCCGCCGAAGGGATGTTATCCAACTTCTTCACGAACATTTGTTGAGATCCACTCAGAGGGCGCTTGTTGTTGGCTACTATCAGTTTCTTGAATGCAAGGACTTCTAGAGGAGGAGGAAGGGGAGCCTCGGGTCCCCCTCCTGATGCCATGGTGGCTAGGAGGTCGCAGGTAGGTCAGCTTGCTCTTGACCTGTTAGAGCGCGTTCTAGCTAGTACAATAAAATCATATAGTTGTATATTTTAACCCTAGACTAAATTAGTCATTTTTAGTTCGGTCACTTAAAATTGATCAAATTTAGTAGTAATTCGCTTGAAATAATTGTGGTGACTAAATTTTTTCGTCAGCTAGTCACTAATTTCATAATTTTCTACTAGTGCATCCTCTCGGAGAAATGTCTGCCAGATGATTGGAAAATGGCTCCTTAGGAAGAATGAATTCTCTAGGGCCTCCACCTAGCGCCTAGCATGGTCTCCCCAGCTTCTTGGAAAGATATCCCTGAGATAGGGGATACCATCAAGATCTTCAAACCTCCTCTAGAAGGATTAATCAAACTTAGCTTTGATGGAGCCTCGAAAGGAAATTCGGGGCAAGCAGGGGTTGGAGGGATTTTTCGAGATCATCATGGCACAACAAGATTCATATATGATGACTCTTATGGCTTTTCCAGCATCAATGAAGCATAATTCATAGGAGTGCACCAAGGTCTCCTCTTGGCCATCAGGATATGATACAGAAAGCTAGTAATTGAAGGAGACTCTCAAATGTTTACAAACACTCTCAAAAAGCTTAATCAAGGAAATAAGTGGGGAAAACTAAGCCAAATATGGCATACTTCTTCACATGTGCAGGGATTGGAGGATACAAATAAGAAATTTGATTATATCATTATCACCCATGTAAGGAGAGAAGGAAACAGAGCAGTTGACCTCCTGGAAAATTGTGGTTGTGCTCACCTGAATGAACCTATTGAATTAAGCATTCCTCCTAATCTCGGGGAAGAATGATGGATCAAGCTACAGAGAATCAAAGAGCAGGACAGGTTGGAGGGCAGAGCTCACCCACAGTTCTCAGACTCAGCTCCCCGATCGGGGTGTAACGAAGAAGATCGAACCTCCCATCAGTGTTAATGGTAGTGTCTCTGGGTTTGAAGCCAACCACCTTCCACATGAGTGGCAAGGACAGCAGGTTGTACTGTCGCATGCATCATGAGGTGAGGTAGTGAGATAGAGGCTTGCACATGGAGCTTAAAACAGGGTGGAGGAAGGTGTGGGGGTTTTGTTATGACGAAAGACATTGGTGCAGGAGTGACAACGGGATAAAAAACCTCCATTTCACTTACACCACGATGAAACTCAGGTATGTGCTTGGTTTCCTCTCCCTTGTTCATGCCATGTTTATGTTTTATGATTTGGGCCGGTCTCTATGGGAGCATAAGGTGATTAAGTTGTACTGGTATAGTCTTCTGCTGGGTAGGAGAGAGAAGAACCATTACGACTCTGGTTGGGGGAAGGTTGGGGTTCTTTTGGGTCTCTGCCTCTATGTTAGAGTGGGAATTGGGCATGGCCTCAACTTGCACCTGAGTGTGAGTCTGTCAGGTAAGGGATGCCAACAAGATGGAGTGGTGAGGGGTTGGGCAATCATGCTAGGGTATAGAGTTAAGGAGAAGTCATGGATTGTGTTTATTTCAAAGGATTTTTTGGTTTATACCACCTTCAGCTATTTGGGCTCAATGCGCATGAGGAATGGGAGAGGGAATTCCACCCAGGCCTGAGCAATGGCCAACAATGCCTCCTTTGTCAATTTCGAGGGTGGGAGGTATGAAAAGAGAGAGGACATCAGAAGGGAGGTTAGGAGATTGAAGGAAGGCATGAGCTCTTTGGTTTATGGGGGCAATTTATGGGGTGTGTGCAACTATCAAGGACAGGGGGTGGCAGAAATTAAGTAGGGTATGAGGGCGATGGGTCTGCAGAGGGACGGGTAGGGAAGAAGTCCTGGGAAGAGGCCCCCGAGTCACCTTTCTTCTGATAACTGGGATGCATGGACCTTTGATAATTTTCATTATAGGGAATTATGCCTTTGTTTGATTGTGTGGACAGGTCATCTACTCAGAAACCTAGTCAAATATTGTGGGATGGCATGCTCCAAGAGTCATGCAACTCGCAACCATTCCAAGAACCCTGCAGCTTGAGGCTGTGGCTGGAAAGATAAAGGGAAAGCGGTAGAAGCCCAACCCATCTCACCCCCGAGTAAGCCGAGAGGAAGGAGGCTTGCAATCGATGTGATCCAAGAGGTAGCGAAAGCATACCATGAGAACACATCAAAGGAAATTCAAAATCTCATTGAAAAATGGGAAGTTGACATAAATAGACATGCAGAGACAAAGATGGATACTAAGGAATGGAGAGGTTTAATACCAGATTTGGGACAAACAAGGGGCAGACTAACATAATTCAAGCGGACACTATATCTTTATTGGTCTAGAAAGAGCATCCTTGGTAAATCCTTGGAGCAAATCTCTATGAGCCTGGTGAAATTAGCACAAGACTTCCAAAACTACAAGAGCGAGTTCGATAAGATCAAGTTCCAGCTAAGGAAAAGAGTTCGAAAATATTTTGAAAAGATCAAGTTCGTATTGACGATGGAGCTACATAGTTTAATTTAGGGTTTTATTTAGTCCTAGATGGACCTTTTAAAAGCTTTGATGGAGGCCTTAAAAAATACCCTCACAAACATACATTTTCAACCTTTGGAACAGAAGTTCTTCCAAAAAAGAGTAACCCAACTCCATCGAATTCACCCTTATTTTATTTTGAATTTACAATAATATAAAGATATTTATCTTAATTGGCTTAGTCATAAAATAAATAATTATGTAATATGGTTTTGTGTATTTATTTTCTCGTGAGAATAAAATAAAAAGTAAATAATTGAAATAAAATATTTAGAAAACAATTACTTTGAATTTTTTGTATTTATGGTGCAAAATGAGAATAATATAAAAATTAAATAATTGAAATAAAATATTTAGAAAACAATTATTTTGAATTTTTTGTATTTATGTTGCAAAATGAGAATAATATAAAAAGTAAATAATTGAAATAAAATATTTAGAAAACAATTACTTTGAATTTTAGTTTTACATGTAAAAATGAAAAACAAATAAATGTTATAAAATAAATATTTGTGAGTTTAGTTCTAATTTATATATTCATAATATAAATATTTGTAATTTTTTTATAGTTATGGTGACAATTCGCATTAATAAATCCACTTGTACATTCCAACATGGCAAACACAAATTTAACTACCCTACTTTATAGAACTTGAAAATATAGCATACACCACTTCTTTAAATATATGTGATTCCAATAAGATCAATAAAAAATTATTTCACTTTAACACCACATAGTAAGAATGGTGTTAAATTATCCATCAAATATGGTGATTATATACTTCATTTTTAATATGATACATAAACATTTACACCACATTAACACCACATAACGTAAGTGGTGCTAACTTATGGTGATATAATCATTTTTAATATAATACATAAACATTAATACCACATACCAGTTAGGTTGAGTCGTGAGCACCAGTTAGAATGTTCTAAAGCCCAAAGACCCCAAAGACCCCAAAGACCCACTACTATCACTATATGTTGTTGGTTGTGATTAGTGTCATTTCATGTCAAAGTAATCTTAAAGTACAGTAGTTGAGTTTTTGAATTTGAATTTCAATGGAAGAACAAAGAACACATAGGAGACAAATAATTGACAACATTCCACCTCGCTTTATCCAGGCACATGAGCTTGCTCAGATGATTCAGGAGCGGGTTGAATGCATCCACCACAATTATTACCTATCCCATGGCTATAGGATTGAAGAAATCCCCAACAATCCTGTGTTATTATAATCATTGTAGTCATGTTTACTATTAAGTGTTGGTTGTTTCTTGGGTCAAAGTGCATATTGTATTAGCCATTGCTAAAGACATTCACAATTTTAGTATCATGAAATATTGGAAGTATAATATAATCTAACTTTGAACTAGAGTGCCAGTAGCTCCTCCCTAAGAATTATGCTCCTTTACTACCAGGAAAATAATGATAATGTTTCATATATTTACTCCTCAACCCAAGCAGTGTCATTTTAGCTCTGGGTACAGGTCCAGTATCCACTGGTACCTTCTACTTATAATTTCCTTTACCTTCTGTATTCACCTTCTAGCCATTGAAAAATATAACTATTATCGATCTTCATAATTTCATTTAAGTCATAATTTAAAGTCAACATGGGTCACTATAAGAATAATTTTCCCAATAATTATAAGAACAAGAAGAGTGAAAGGGACAAAATTAATGTTGATACTAATGATAATCCTCAAAATAAGTCTAAAAATGAAGACCCTAAAGTTAAATACTTATTCTATTAAGTCTCATATATCCTTTACTTATAGTATAGGCTATTGTATTGATTCTTGTACAATTTCTCTTATGCTTGTCTCTAGGATCAATCTTTTTTATTTCAAGAGTTTATAAATTTAATATGTTTTTGTTCTTAAGTTATTTTCATGGATTAAAAGAATCCCTCATAATAATATGATGATGTAAGATCAATAGGGATCTTCCCCACTTTTACACAAAAGCTCTTTCTCTTTTCTTTTCCTTTGAAGGAAAGTTTGCAGGTATAATCTAAAAGGTACCTGCAAGAAGGATTGTGACTAGTTTCAGAGGGAGACTCCCTTACAGAGAAAGAATCTTTGTTACAGAGAGATCCCTTCAATTGGAAACCCTACAAGGTTTGTGAAAGGATCAACTCAGGGTATTTCTAATATTACAAGATTTGTTGCAGATATTCTTCATATAAGAAGGTAATATCATTTTGTTTTTAAAAGTCTTATATTACTAATTCTCTCATGTCTAGGGTTCTGAATCATCAACATTATTATTTAGGGTGAATAATATTTCAATAAAATCAACCCTTATTTCATTATCTATGTTTTGTTCATTTTGGTAAAACCCTAAACTTTAGGGTTCACTACAAAACACTAACTTTTTAAGGTTTGTTGATGATATCTATAACATATGATAATACCTTATCTCTTTAAGGTTTAGTGAATTAGGGTTTATGAAAAAACCATTATAACAGTTAAAGTAAAATTATAGGAATCAAACCCTAGGTGTATATGATATTGTATGATTGAAACCCTAACTTGGCTATTATATTAAAGTTTTGATAATTGTATCTACGGTTTGCAATGAAACCTTAGTAGATATTCTAGAAACCCTAGAGGTAAAATGATTTTTCTATGATTGAAATGCTAACTTAATTAAGTTTTTTAATATTTAAAGTTTATTTTTATGGTATTTAGGGTTTTTGACATAACCTTAGCAAAATATTGTTGTAAAAGTCTAAAGCATGAAAATGTAAATCTAGTCAATTACTTCTCTTTTGATTATCACATTTAGTTCTTGGTTATACTTACTGTTGAAGATTTGCAGGTATATAATATTCAAGATATTGAATATTCCAACCTACCTCATATTTTTTGATGACTTAATAATGATGTTGAGCATGATGGAAAGATGGAACTATAAGAATATTAATGACATTGAAGATTAATAGATGACCTGGTTGACATATGAATATAGAAGGAATGATGTTATGAAGATTCAAGTTCTCTTATGATATAATAATGTGAAAGAGAGAACTTATATGGCTGAATTGTTGATAGTAAATAATAATCTTGCATAACTAAAGTGTATATCTCCTTAGTAAAGAAGGACGGAATATTGTGACAACTATACTAAAGACTTTGAGGAAAGAGTAAGATTGAAGAAATGATAAATCGCTATAGATGATTACTTATGATTTCTGTAGTTGTGAACAAGAATTGGATGTCTTGGAAGTGTTGAGGATGGGTTTGGTGTTGCTGTAAAAGTTCAAGAAGGAAGCTTTTACCAAGATGTGTTTGGATATTTTGCTAACCAAACAAACATAAAAATAGTTGAAAGACCCAAAGATTGTACTAACATACAAGAACATATAATTTAAAAGTTTTAATATTTATTGGCGTCATGAAGCTATAATACATGCCAAAATATTAACAAGTAGCTGATGAATTGACAAAATATATTCCCAACAAGAATTAGTTTATTTATGAGCACACTTAGATTACTAGATATCTATGATTTTATTAAGAGGGAGAGATAAGTATCATAAAACTTCCTTTGTGATGATACTTGGGAGGACATCATGGTTTGGTTAAAATTGAGATCACAATTGATTTTAAGATCCTAGAGGGAGGGTATGGCATGGAGCTCTAGTTCAGTGTTGATACTTGGATATCTATAAGGGTTGATGTAAGGACATGGAGGCTTAGATGGAATCCATATCCTATTTTATGGAAACCAAGGATGTAGCTTGATGGTACCTATACTGCAAATTTTCTATATGACACCTTAGTCCCTATTGGTAGGATACATCGGCAGTGAGGGGATCCATAACATTGTTTATTTTGTTATACTCTTCTTAAGAACAATTCAAATTGAGGTCATCCTTATACCGATTTAACAATTATGAATACCTCTCTAGTTAAGAGGGAGTGTGTTGAAATGTAACTAGTATTAGTCATCATAATTGTATTTAAGTCATAATATAAAGTAACTCCTTTGAACTAGAGTGCCAGTGGCTCCTCCCAGATAATTACGCTCCTTTTCTGCCAGGAAACTAATGAGAATGTTTCATATATTTACTCCTCAACCTAAGCAGTGTCTTTCTAGATCTGCATACAGGTCCAGTATCCACTGGCACCTTCTACTTATAATTTCCTTTATATTTTGTATTCAACTTCTAATTTTTGAAAAATATAACTAGTATCGATCTTCATAATTGCATTTAAGTCATAATTTGAAGTCAACGTGAGTTACTATAAGAATAAATTTTCCAATAATTCTAAGAAGAAGAGTGAAAGGAATGAAGCTAATGTTGCTACTAATGATAATCCTTAAAAGATGTATAAAAATAAGGACCCTGAAGTTAAATTCTTGTTCTATTAGGTCTCATATATGCTTTACTTATAGTATAGGCTATTGTTTTGATTCTTGTACAATTTCTCTTATGCTTGTCTCTAGGATCATTCTTTTTTATTTCTAGGGTTTATAAATTTAATATGTTTTTGTTCTTAAGTTATTTTCATGAATTAAAAGAATCCCTCACAATAATATGATGATGTAAGATCAATAGGGATCTTCCCCACTTTTACACAAAATTTCTTTCTCTTGTGTTTTCCTTTGAAGGAAAGTTTGTAGGTATACTCTAAAATGTACTTTCAATAAGGATTGTGGCTAGTTTCAAAGGGAGACTGAAGAAGCTTTGTTAGAGAGAGAGCCCTTCAATAGGAAACCCTACAAGGTTTATGAAAGGATAAATTCAAGGTATGTATAATATTATAAGATTTGTTGCGGATACTATTCATATAAGAAGGTACGATAATTTTGTCTTTAAAAGTATTATATTACTAATTCTCTAATGTCTAGGGTTATGAATCATCAAAATTATTATTTAGGGTGAATAATATTGAATACAATCAACCCTTATTTTATTGTTTATATTTTGTTCACTTTGGTAAAAATCTAACCTTTAGGGTTCACTACAAAACACTAATCTTTTAGGATTTGTTGATGATATCGATAACATATGATAATACCCTAGCTCTTTAGGGTTTAGTTAATTAGGGTTTATGACAAAACCATAATAATATTTAATGTAAAATTATAGGAATCAAACCCTAGGTGTATATGCTATTTTATGATTGAAACCTTAACTTGGTTATTATATTAAAGTTTTGATAATTGTATCTACCGTTTACAATGAAACCTTAGTAGATATTCTAGAAAAGTTAGATGTAAAATGATTTTGATATGATTGAAATACTAACTTAATTAAATTTTTTAATATTTAAGGTTTATTTTTATGGTATCTAGGGTTTTTGACATAACCCTAGCAAAAGATTGTTGTAAAATTCTAAAGCATGAAAATGTAAATCTAGTCAATTGCTTCTCTTTTGATTATCACATTTAAGTTCTTGGTTATACTTAATGTTGAAGATTTGCAAGTATATAATATTCAAGATATTGAAGATTTGAACCTACCTCATATTTTTTGATTATTTGATAATGATGTTGAGCATGATGGAAAGACGAAAATATGAGAATCTTAATGACATTGGAGATTAATAGATGACCTGGTTGACATATGAATACAGAAGGAATGATGTTCTAAATATTCAAGTTCTCTTATGATATAATGATGTGAAAGAGAGAACTTGTATGGTTGAATTGTTGATAGTAATTAAGAAGATTGCATAAATAAAATGTATATCTCCTCAGTAAATAAGGAAGGAATATTGTGACAATTATACTAAATACTTTGAAGAAAGAGTAAGATCGAAGAAAGAATAAATCACTACAAATGATTACTGATGATTTATGGAGTTGTGAACAAGAATAAGATGCCTTGGAAAGTGTTGAGGATGAGTTTGGTGTTGCTAGAAAAGTTGAAGAAGGAAGCTTTTCCAAAGATGTGTTTGGATATTTTGCTAACCAAAGAAACATAAAAATAGGTGAAGACCCCAAAGATTGTTGTAGCATACAAGGACATATAATTTAAAAGTTTTAATATTGATTGGGGTCATGAATCTATAATACATTCTGAAATATGAACAAGTAGCTGATGAATTGATAAAATATATTCCCAAAAAGGAGTTAGTCTATTTAGGAGCACACTTAGATTACTAGATATCTATGATTTTATTGAGAGGGAGAGATAAGTATCAGAAAACATCCTCTATGATGATACTTAGGAGGACATCATGGTCTGGTTAATATTGAGATCACAGTTGATTTCTAGATCCCAGAGGGAGGGTATGGCACAAATCTCTTGTTTAGTGTTGATACTTGGATCCCTATAAGGGTTGTTGTAAGGGCATGGATGAAATCCATATCCTATTTTATGGATACCAAGGATGTATCTTGATGGTACCTATACTGGAATCTTTTTGTATGACTCCTTAGTCCTTATTGGTATGATACCTCAGCAGTGAGGGTATCCATAACATTATGTATTTTTTTATACTCTTCTTAAGAACATTTCAAATTGAGGTCATCCTTATACCGATTGAACAACTATGAATACCTCCCTATTTAAGAGGGAGTGTGGAGAAATGTAACTAGTATTAGTTGTCATAATTGTATTTAAGTCATAATAGAAGAGGCCAGTAACTCCTCCAAGAAAGTTATGTTCCTTTCCTGCCAGGAAACTAATGAGAATGTTTCATATATTTACTCCTCAACCCAAGAAGTGTCATTTTATCTCTTGATATGTTAGGTGAATTTTGAGGTCTAAAATGGGCCTCCTATGGAAATTATAAAATAAAAGTGGAAATAATAAAATAATATTTGACTATATCATCAAATTTTAGAGGGAAAAAAGAAAAAACTACTTTTTTAACTTGTATTTCAACTTATCTCCCTATGGGTTTACTCAAATTTCGAGTGGGAACATGCGTTGGATGCATAATTTGATTACTCATCCAAGGAATACCCATGCTGCATACTTTCGATGGACCCTGCTACATGAAAAATTAGAAATACATGAAAAACATGATTGCAATCACGTTGTTTCGTGTTTTTCTCATTTTTTTGTGTAGGAGGGTCCATCGAAAGTATGAAACATGGGTACTCCTTGGATGAAGAATTAAATTATGCATCCAAAGAGTACTCCAACTTGAAATTTGAGTAAAATATTAGGTAAATAAGTTGAAAATACAAGTTGAAAAAGTAGTTTTATCATTTTATTATTTTTTAATATTTTTTTCTTTTTTACCCCATAAACAGTGAATCATCCCCCATGGTTGACATCATCATCTTGAATCTTATTGGTTCTTATAAATTTTATTTTGGTTGTACAATTTTCTTAGGAGGCCCATTTTAGACCTCAAATTTTCTCTAATGCAAGTCCACTATCCACTTACAACTTCTACTTATAATCTCCTTTATATTTTGTATTCACCTTCCACTCGTTGAAAAATATAATTAGTATCGATATTCATAATTGCATTTAAGTCATAATTTAAAGTCAACATGGCTCACTATAAGAATGAATTTCCAAATAATTCTAAGAACAAGAAGAGTGAAAGGGACGAAACTAATGTTGAATAAAATCAACCCTTATTTCATTATCTATAGTTTGTTCACTTTGGTAAAACCCTAACCTTTAGGGTTCACTAAAAAACGATAAATTTTTAGGGTTTGTTGATTATATCTATAAAATATGATAAAACCCTATCTCTTTAGGGTTTATGAAAAAAGCATTATAATAGTTAATGTAAAATTATAGGAATCAAACCCTAGGTGTATATTCTATCATATGATTGAAACCCTAACTTGGTTATTATATTAAATTTTTGATAATTATATCAACAGTTTACAATGAAATCTTAGTAGAGATTATAGAAATCCTAGATGTAAAATTATTTTCCTATGATTGAATTATAATTTAATTAAGTTATTAATATTTAAGGTTTATTTTTATGGTATCTAGGGTTTCTGACAGAACCCTAGCAAAAGATTGTTGTAAAAGTCTAAAGCATGAAAATGTAAATCTAGTCAATTGCTTCTCTTTTGATTATCACGTTTAAGTTCTTTGTTATACTTATTGTTGAAGATTTGCAAGTATATAATATTCAATATATTGAATATGCAAACCTACCTCATATTTTTTGATGACATGATAATGATGTTTAGCATGATGGAAAGACAAAACTATAAGAATCTTCATTACATTGAAGATTAATAGATGACATGGTTGACATATGAATATAGAAGGAACGATGTTATGAAGATTCAAGTTCTCTTATGATATAATAATATGAAAGAGAGAACTTGTATGGTTGAATTGTTGATAGTAAAGAAGAAGCTTTCATAATTAAAGTGTATATCTCCTCAGTAACGAAGGATAGAATATTGTGACAACTATAATAAAGAATTTGAAGAAAGAGTAAGATTAGAGAAAGGATAAATCATTACAGATGATTACTCATGATTGATGGAATTGTGAACAAGAATTGGATACCTTGGAAAGTGTTGAGGATGAGTTTGGTGTTGCTAGAAAAGTTGAAGAAGGAAGCTTTTACCAAGATGTGTTTGGATATTTTTTTAACCAAAGAAGCGTCAAAATAGTTGAAGACCCAAAATATTGTGCTAACATACAATAACATATAATTTAAAGTTTTAATATTGGTTGGGGTCATGACGCTATAATACATGCCAAAATATGAAAAAGTAGCTGATAAATTGACAAAATATCTTCCAAAAAAGAAGTTAGTTTAGTTAGGAGCATGCTCAGATTACTAGATATCTATGATTTTATTGAGAGGGAGAGACGAGTATCATAAAATTTCCTCTATGATGATACTTGGGAGGACATCATGGTCTAGTTAATATTGAGATCACAGTTGATGTCTAGATCCCAAAGGGAGGGTATGGCGTGGAGCTCCAGTTTAATGGATAAATATAAGGGTTGTTGTAAGGGCATGGAGGCTTAGATGGCATCCATATCCTATTTTATGGATACCAAGGATGTAACATGATGGTACCGATACTGGAAATTTTCTAGATGACACCTTGGTCCCTGTTGGTCGGATACCTCGGCAGTGAGGGTATCCATAGCATTACGTATGTTGTTATACTCTTCTTAAGAACATTTCAAATTGAGTTCATCCTTATACCGATCGAAAAATTATGAATACCTCCCTAGTTTAGAGGGAGTGTGGAGATATGTAACTAGTATTAGTCGTCATAATATAAACTATTTTTCAAAAGAAAGAATAATCAAAGTATTTGTAAAATAAAAATTATTTATAAGCATGTATATCATGTTTTCTTTATTTTTTTTCTAGATTAAAGCCTCCATTGAAAGCTTCTATGGTTTATGTCAAGAGTCATATTCATTTTCATTATGACCTAGAGCCTTACTGGGAAAATTATGTCTAAGAAGAAATTTATTTTTATGTAAAAGGAGTCATTTCTCACACCTCCACCAACTCGGTCTGACCTATAGTTAATTCAGCCTCATTGAGGGAAGTTGACCACATTAAAAATTATCAAATCAGTGTTATTCAACCTCATTTGGACACCAATCAAGTAGCTTTTGTTCTACAGTTGCACGAGAAAGAAAGGTGTGCAAAATACCGAGGAAAGAAGTAGAAACCCTAAATCAAAGAAGGAGGAACCCTGGTGAAGGATTATAAGATAAATTTTCTCACTTTTCTACCACACGTGCTAGGAGGGATGATGTTGCCAATTTGCAGCAGGGAAAAAAATTGAAGTAAGTGGGTTGGAATCTAAATTGTTGTAGGATTGAAGAAATTGTATTTAGAGTTGACTGTTGAAGTTTGAATAAGTATTTTGGGAGGCTGAATTGGTGGATTGAAGTAGGTATTTTGGTCTAGTCAAAGGTCTTGGTTATCTCACTTTATTTGATTCTAAAAGAGTACAAGAGATTTTTTTGGGTTTTCCCCTACAAGGGCAGTTTTAGCCCTTGCTAAGAGCCTATATCTACCATGTTGATCTTCATGTTTTTAATAGATACTTGATGATAAGAAAAATAATAATAATAATAATAATTCAAATGTAATCACAAGTAACTATCAAAATAAGAAAATAATTTTGCTTCTATGATTTCCTTACACCACCCATGACATTTATATCCAATCATGTTAGGTTTTCATGGATATATCAGCCAAATAGTATTATCCTTCTTGGAAAAATAGGATATTTTTATTTTCGTGTGTCTTTATGCCCCTTATTCAACCATAATTGCTTTTAATAATTTCTTGGAAGTTAGGAGACTAATCTCTTATAGGGTGCCCCCCCTTGTATTTTTTATAATAATAATAAGAAAACCACTTTCATTATATTAACAAAAATGCATATCTCCATTCTCATAAAGGATGTTCAATTTTCTTCTTTTTGGTCACATGTCATCATAAAATTAATTTAAAAATGGATATACCACTTTTCCTTGACATTGTTTGTCAATTTGCGTTTTTAAAAAAAGAGTAAAATTAAAATTTGCAATTTGGTTTCCAATATTTTTATACCTACCCAAAGAAGATTATATTGTTTTTTATTTTCATAAGAAAAGCGTTGACTTTAAATTAGTTTTGGAAATTTGAAATAAATTATATGAATTTTATCAATTTCTTATTATGTTAAACTTTGTATATTGTTATTAGTATTATATTAATTTAAAATTATTTTAAAGTATATTTAATTTAGATGTAACTTTCAACTGGTATAAGGTCGGATTTTGTGGCTTATGAAGCCCATATCTATGAAAAGGTTGAGGGCTTGGATCTCTCCTTGATAGAGACAACTTGAGCGTAAGAAAAAAAACATAGAGAGGGTAAAATATGAGTGGTGTTTCTGAATTCATAGAAACCAATCCCCAAAAACAATCGGTTATGGCAAAATCAAAGGTTGAGATAAATGCATTGTTGATGTTTCCCATTATGGACAAGATATTTTCAAAAGGATGGAGGAATTGGATCTCTCTTCGAAAGAGACAATTCAAGCACTTTGAAAAAAACATAGAGGGTGATAATATCTCAGAAACTAACCCAAGATCGAAATGGTTATGAGAAAATAAAAGGATAAATATAAAGATAAATACACAGTTGATATTATGCATTATGAAGCGTGAATTTGTGAAAAAATGTAGGACTTGGATCTCTTCCCTATATAGAAATTTCAAGTGCATGAAAAAAACATGGATACGGTGAAATTATAGAGTGTGATGTAGGATGTAAGGAAATATAAGAGGCTGCCAAGAAATTATCAAAATGGAAAACAAGCCAATCACCAATATTGTGATTTCTTCTATCTGGTAGCCTCGGGAGTACGTGGAACTATATATGTTGTGACTGCGCACAAGCCTACCCCTGTGAGCCATTCTATCACTGAAAACTTCTCAAGACATTAACCTCATCATAGAAAAATGTACATGAATTCATATTCATTTTTTCTTCACCCACAAAGGTTTACAACAAATTCTAGAAGTACCAATCTATGGCCTAATCATGATGCTCAAGCTTCTAGACCTATTATCTTTTCATTTCAAGAGAAAATATAAGTTTTGTGTTGTTCATTGGGATGTTGAATCTGGTCATTTTATGTCATAGATCCTATTAAGTGCCTTTCAAAGAATTATAATATTGGCATCATTGAGTCTTATTACATGGCCATAAGATTCCACACTTATGATGGTCTCGTCAAAATTATAATTTTGGATGAAAATGGAAAACTCTGTGACACCTTTGATATCAAGCCTCATGAAATTGCATTCTTGGATGTCAAGTTCTTATATCATTGTTTAAAAATCACAATTGTTGTGTTCTACCAAGAATCAATTATATCTTTTCCTAATAATATGATGAACTCCATGTGAAGACATATGAGGTTGATTTGAATGGAAAGAAATTTAATGAGGGGCCTTGGTCACAAGAAAAGGTATATTATGGTGTTGGTATTGCAGTGAAAAACATGTTTCCACAACAATTTCTAGGAGAAATAAATGTATGAATATTACCAAAGCTCATGGTAGAGTTGATGGTTGTAGATACCTATTGGGTGACCAAATAGGAAATCTCTAATACTATCCATAATTCATGAAAATCATATGGTTATTAGTCTTGATGTACGTATTTTGGCTGAGACATGTGTTGCTTCAATAATATCTTACCTAGGTTATGGAATTTTGTACCTTGGGTCTAGCTACGGAGATTCACAGCTTATGAAACAACATCTTCAACCTAATACTACACATAGTTCAAATGTGGAAGTTTTGGAAACATTTGTAAACACCAGTCCCATGAGGGAATTTTTGTTTTTGATATTGATAAGAGATGAGGTGCAGGTGTAGGGGCACAAGATATAGCTTGTTGAGGAGGATACACCATGGTTCCCTTCGCATACTCAGAAATGGCATTGGATTCAATGAGAAGGCATCTGAAAAAATTGCAGGCATCAAGGGAATATGATCGTTATGACCATCTTCAATTGTTGACATATTTGATCATTTTTTAGTCATCAACTTCATTGATGAGACACACATATTTTCAATGAACTCGGAGAATGAGCTACAAGAGACAGAAATACAAGGATTTTCCATCGATACTCACACATTATTTTGTCACAATGCTAGACATGACCAACTTTTTCAGATAACATCACATTCTATGAGGTTGGTAACTGCATCTTCTAAAATGTTATTTTTTGAATGGAGAATGACTAATCATGGTTTATCCATAATTTTAGGAGAAACGTATGCTATTCGTGTTTTAAAAAACATTGGAGGGGGGCATCTAGTGTACTTGGAAATTGGAAAAGAGTCACTGGTAGAGATGAAACATTTGGAAATTGAGTTTGATTTATCTTACCTTCACCTAAATATTGCTGGTGATAATCCATTTTGAAGTGAATTTTTATTTGTTGGTCTATGGAAAGACTATAGTATTATGATTTACTCACTTATGAATTTAGAATTTCTTAAAATTTCCACTTTGTAGAAAACATTCCACCTTGGTCAGTTATGCTTTCTATATTTGAAGGGATTCCATACTTGCTATTTGATATTGCTGATGGGAATTTATATGAGTTTATAATTAATATGAGAAATAGATAGAAATAGGGTAAGGATGTTGGTAATATATTTATCCAATTACACCATCTGTGGCATGAGATGCCCCTTGTGCAAAAGAATCACTGATCCTGGGGATGTTAGGGAGAAAAATATAAACATAACCTGATTGGGCATACATCATATAAAACTACAAATCCTTCTAGATAGCCTATTAGTTCATTTGGAGGAAATGGGATGTGATATCTTTACCGATTGGAGTAAGGAGGGATCGTAGGAATCAATCCATGTAAAATCAGTCTTTGAATTTTGGAGCTTTGCATATGCTCCACCTTTTGCACCATTCTTGAACAGGTTCTAAAAGGCGAGTCACAAAGGTTTGACGGAATGAGGTCAAAATTTTGGTACCGATATCATATCAGATAGGTAGCTAGAAGTAAGATAATAAGGCATTGGCAAGGGTTACAAAAACCTTATGGGATCCATAGGTTTGTCTACGTACCACTTCATGGAAGGGCTGGTAAGGGTGCATTGAAAGAGGTACAGACAAATGGAATCCTTTATTATAGAATTATAGGAACACCAGCTGTGAAAATATCTGATGGGGTTAGTGATATCCTCTCTATAGTTTCCTTCGAATTTGGGAATATCATATGGGAGCATGGTTGGAATGGGTGGCCAATTTGGATCGTGGTGAAGAGGTCATTAATGATTTGGTTCAAATCAGGAAGACTCAAATCGTCCATATAGGGAAGCAACAGTTGATTGAGAGTCATTCCTTTTTAGTTTCCCATGTTACCTCCAAGAGGGGGACCCTAAGTATTACTAGTGTTACCACCAATATTTCCTCCACTATTGGTGCCCACATTGGGACCAACATTACCGTCATTGTTGATACTAGAAATGGTAGTGACTGAGGATTGAGAGGAATCAAAATTTGAGGAAGAATTGGAAGAATCATAAAGACTAGAGTATGAAAGTGGAATAGGGAGAGGGACCCTAACTCGTCTAACAGGTGTTAATGGATTTCCTAACAAAAAATGATGATGAATACCACAAAGTCTCTGCAACAAACACCTAAGGGGTGCAAAAATGTCAAGACAAAGAGAATGCTAAAGCTAAAGGAAAAGGACAAAGAAAAAGAACAAAAAAGATCAAGCAAACATTATGTGCAATGGTGCAAAGTGTAAGCTAACTATAATTTATTGTACTCGAATTCAAGAAAAATCATGCTATAAAGAGATAAATGACTCCTAACCTAAAGGTTAGCTACACCTCAAACAAATCCTAGTTTTATGTTTCAATGGCCTTCCAAACAATTTCTTACTTGTAGGGTTTGATGTCCGCAAGTAGAGCATTTAGTGAAAGGTGGGGTAAGAGGGATGGTTGCTTCCCACAACCACCGTAGTAGGGTGTTTTAAACCTAGGAATGGTAACTAGTATGGTTACCTGTGTCTAATGGGGGTAAGTGAATCTCAACTTCTGGGTGATAGTCATGGAACTAGATTCCCAACCATGAAGTGGGAGCTTTAAGGAGAACTGCTACATTACAAGGAAAAGACCTTCTAGCTATGGTTTTGTGAAAGCCCTTATAAAAATAGCTAAAAAATCCATTTGTAGTGGAGGTCACTATTAGAGGTGGGTGGGCAGATGTTTTAGAGGATGTTCTTTGGATGGTGCTTCTAAATGTACAAACGCATCAGTGCTTTACTATCGATAAAAGCACGCAGTTGCATATAACATGATGCACCGTGGAAAAAATATTTTTATGAAATAAAAAAACATGGTGCACTAAATAACACCATGCACCGATGCTCGAATAATTTATGGCACTGATGCCCTTCATGTAGTAAAATGCCCCAGTGCATACCACTAAGTAGCACTGCTATAGTTTTTAAATTTTAAAAAAATGCGGTGTTATTTTTGAACAATGCACCAGTGCCATAAAGGTACTAAAATGCCCTAGGGCATCTATGAAAGAGCACTGCTAAGTGGTCTTTAAATTTTCAAAATAGAGCGGTGTTTTAGTCAGATAGAGCACCAACGCGATACCTATATTAGAACACCTGGGGTGTCCTAAGAAAATAACTGTGAAATATTTTCTATTTTTTTAAAATGTGGCTCTCTTGGATCTATTCTACACTGGTGCAATTAGCGCAATGCATCAGAGGAGGGTTAAATAAAAAAAACTCCTCCCAACCGTAAATTTAATTTTTACCATCTATATTGCTAGACAGATCTGAAGAACCAGTTCCACTCTTGTCTCATGCAAGTGCAAAAAATATTCTCCCTGGATGGTGCGTGCAATTATTCATCTTGTACCAATAGCAGTGCACCCTATAAATTTACATGGTGCACCACATTTCGATGCATGAACATAATGTGTTTGATTTTTGCGGTGTGTTTCATAAATAAAAACACACAGGGAATACGATAAATTGTATGTCAGTTTGTTACTCTCGGTGCGTTTATATTTACCAAATACACCGCAAAAATAATATTTAAAAGTATAGTTATAGCTCATCGTGTTCAATAACCTGAACATTCTGTGTCGGCGTGGAAAGGTTATACATGCGCATCAATGCACAAGTGTGATGCATTGCTATGAAAAAATAATTTTTTGAACCAATAGCAATGTGTCAAACTTATGTCTGCACTAAATTTGGTGTTGTAATGTTTCGTAGCGCATTGGAGATGGTGCATGACTGTTTTTTGAGCGCACCAATGATTTTTTTAAATTTAAATTTAAGTTTCCATATTTATAAATATATGTTTCATTTAATATGAAAAAAATGTATTTTATGTATGAGGCTGATGTATTTTATATGTAAATCATGTAGTAGAGACGTCAGCAGAGGGAGGAGCAGGATTAGCACGCCGACCCACATAATATGGTCCGAACATGGGAGGCAAAAGAGAGGGAGGGGGATTTATAACCTCACCTTATTACTGCAGCAACCTGAGTGCTCTTAATGAATGTAGGCCACCTCAAGTACTATGAGGAGGATACATCCCTGAATTCAAACTCTATCTTATTGGCACATTTGATCTGTCGATTGAGTACCTAGGAGCAGGCTTTCCATGTCAATCCTAAGGCATGGTATAGGCGCACTGAGGAGGACATATACCTTATCACTGGACGATCTAGGAGAGAGGATGATTTTCCCCAGTTCCTTGATTTCCCCCATGGTGTTCCAGGTGAGAGTGATTTTTCCTACACTCAGAGATATGTCATGCCTCATGCGATTCGTCAAACATATTTTCAAGTATGTGGTGGAAAACATCGATTTCTTCTTTTGTCACATAGGAGTTTAGGTTCCTTTCTTTATTAGTCAACACCATTGCACACTTTAGCAGTGATGGACAATACATTAGTTTCCCTCTTTTTTACTATGTTGATTCTTTAATTCGGGCGCCACATTTTATCAGATGGTCTGTCATTTTTCTAAGGTATTTTTGCATGGCTTTAGATATATGGCGTGCATTGAGATAGGGGAGGGTGACCTTCCCTTTCTATTCAGAGCTATTATTTTTTGAGAGGTTTCCAGAGATGAATTATACATTTGACTGTCACCCGCCTAGGATGATCACTGAGGTTTGGATGTGCATGTGGGGGAAAATGATACCTGAGAGGGGCCTTCCAGAGTATCCATCTAGGATTTATATCGAGAAACTGATGCTATTAGCCAATGATGATTACCATTGGTTTGTCACATTGGTGTTTTGTATGTGGGGATTGGTTGGAGACAGTGTCCCAACATCCTCTTCACAGTGGATGAGCCTCCAAATGATAGAGGTAATATTAGTATTTTCTTTAAATTAATTGAGTTTCATTTTCTTATTTTAATTAATCAGAATAAAAGATATTTTGGCACCTTCTTTGCCTTTTTTTATTAAATTATTTAATGAAATTGTCCAATTATTGTTATAATATACATTTTGTAGACATTTGTATATTCAATGGGGACATACCTCCTCCCCTGTCAGATGTAGGAGATGAGGAGATGGGAGAGGGCACCTAAAAGGGTGAGGTGTATCCTCAGGGGCATGTGGGTGTCCGAGGCTGTAGGGCTAGTCTGCGATTTCAGATAGACTATTGCAACATATTGGCTAGAGTTTGGATTGATATGGGAGTTCGCCCTACGAGGGCTTGATATATCAACACGAATCATAAGTTTTTGGATCTGTACAGGAACTTTTTGCATGAGGTTATGTCTCTTATGCATCATATCATTGGAGCTAGTAGGGTACTGGCACCGATTAGGGATGCAACAATAGATACATCAAATGAGGGTGGTGGTGACGATGATGAGGGTGATGATCATGATGATAAGGGTGGTGATCATGATGCTTCTGGTAGTACCACCCTATCGGATCATGTATTTTAGGGTGGCGTTTATGCTTCTAGTACTACATCTCCTCCTTATTCATATGATGTTGAGATGCCAAAGCTAGAGGATGTGACTTATGTTACTCATGATGGAGTACAGAAACCACTACCTCCTCCACCTCAGAGTTCAGCAGACCACGTTTAGACAGTATTTGACCATCCATCGTCTTCTACTGCAGACCATCCACCTCCTCTTGATCCACCTCAGCTGAGTTCAACATACGTTGATGGGGTAATTGATCATCCATCATCTTCTACAACATACTAGGTTGGCACTACTACATTTTTTGTATCGATGGATATTTGATTTCACTTATTTGAATTGATGTAGTTATTAGACTTGTTTGTGTGTATATATATATATATATATATTGCATTTTTTTTCATGTTTATGTACTTAATTTATATCTTAGTGTTGATGTGTATATTGTTAGGTTATATTACATATGTTCATTTGATGTGCTTGCAGATAGATTTGTAAGTGATAGCAGTTATTTGACATGATATTTATATTAATTTGAGGATGTGTTTGGTGATTATGTTAGATTACAATGTTTGTGTTTTGTTAGATGTGATCATGATGATGATGCCTTGTTAAATTATTAGATTTATGTGTTATCTAATGACATTTATATGTGCTAGAGGTATATATAATTAGATGATGGTAGTAAATTCAAATTTGTATCTTAAATGATATTTATGTTTGTTAGATGGTTATCTTCATGATGTTTATTTTTATGAAATAATATTTATTATAGATTATGTATTGGTGAACTTATATCAAACTTTTATATATAAAATTGCATGCAAAGTGACTTACTTTAAAAAAAAATGCAAAGATATTTTTATAAATGACAGTTTAGTATGGTTGAAACTATGATTTTAAAATTACAATAATTTTTTTTCTATTTATTAGATAGTTCGTTGATATTCAATCTAACTTGATTAATAAAATATTTCAATACTCAAAAGGAAAAAATAATTAAAGGTAAAATAATTTAGTTAGTTCTTTATAAGATGAAAATGTGTAACTCATTCAATTTTTAATATAAAATATTATTAATAATAAATTATTCAAAAATACAATATAACTAATTCGATATTGGTTTATAAAATTCAATCTATTATTGAATTTTAAAAACTTGTCATAAATTTTTGTAATCAACCTAGATCCATCTTAACTTCAGATCTACCAAGCGCCTAGAGGAAGAGATTTGATCCCTCTTGATGCTTGGTAGATCCAATGTTAAGATGGATCTTGGCTGGTATAATATATATGTAGTTGAAATTGAAATATGTTGAAATTTGCAACAAGAAACAGTGAAATTGGCATCCGGAAACAACACACAGACTAGTATGGGATCACAAGTCACACAGTGATGGATCCTAGCGACACATTAGTGTGAAGCCAATTTTTAAATAAATTGTAATATTATCTCATAAGAACTTGTAATAGTTTTTTTTTTTTCTAAATTAGTTTATATCTATTAAAGAAGAGAAAATAGTTTACATCTTAGCCGAAGCCTTGTCTTTGCCCAGAAGTGTGGCATGTTCAGTAAAAGAAATAGAAAATTGACTGCCCACTAGGGGAAACCAGTCTAGTCCATACCTCGTTCTACTGTGCTTCCCAAGTAGGGGTATCAGCCTTGGATACCACTGTATATTACATATATGATAGACTGATAGACAAAAATTACTGAGTAACATAGCTAAAAATTCAAGTTCAATCCCTATAGGTTGGGAATCGTAGCACAAAAACCAAACATACTTGGAATAATTAAACATCGTGAGGAGGAGGAGGTTCTTCAATTATGAGGCACCTATAGGCCTCCATGTCATCATCCTCCCTTGACTTGTCTGCAGTGGACGCAACGCTTTTCTTGGAAAGCCCACGCCCGTAGCAAACCTTCTCCTCATCACTTGGAGCCTTTCCTTTGTCCTTGTTCACCAACCGTTGTTGCTTGTACATGTCCTGAGGTGCCTTTGTCCTTGTTTTATAGACTTATTTAGCTTAATAATTTCGAGTTGAGAGTCAAAGGATAGGCATGTAGAGTGATTCTATTATTTACAGGGGCTAGTTTTAGTTGTAGTAACAGTGTAGTGTGGGTGGGATCAGTTAATTCACAATAATTGAGTTAAAATAAGTTTAACTAGTTCTAAATGTTTGATGAGCTATTGGAATATCAAGTGAATTAAAATAGATTTAATTCACCAGTAGTGATCTACCAAGTAACTGATGATTCACTATTTATAGCTGCACGCATGCTAATTCTAGTGGATATCTAGTTGAGACAAAGGTTCAAGCCTAGTAAAATAGCATTTATATTTTAGGCAAACTACCCAGGTGCAGTTATAAAACCATGGGAAGCCCATGATAAATTATGCAATAAAGGAAGGCTAAATTTTAATTCTCTAGGGATTGCGTAAGCAGGGTAGGTTGAGGCTAGGCTGATAATTGGCTATGTGTTTGTCCAATTTTGCCTAGATCAGTGTGAAGCAATTGGTAGAGTGTATGAGGTTGTGGTGATCACAAATACATTGTATTGTGTCATGATTCCTTGGTTGATTATATAATAAATATGGACACGTTTCGAGCAGTTTCTTTCCCTAGGAACATCCAGTGTCATGTATTGATTTAATTATTTCTCTTACTTGCATGTGATCGAGTGATCTAATTTATATTTCACAAATATTGTATAAGGATTAAGTATATTTTTTTAGTACATTACATGATCCGATTAAATCCATTGATATAATTTGTACATGGTAGAATAGTTTTGATAGAGATTTTCTACATGGTATTAGAGAAGGAATTGTTTGGTCGGTGAGATTGCAGAGAATATTTGAAAACCTGGATGCAAAATTTTCCCAAAAAAATAGCATATTTGGATTCCTTGCGAAAAAATACCCAAATTGAAAAAACAAATTGGTCGAATCGGAGCTCAGATGAGGGAGAAATCGTCAATTTAAAATCAGCTCTTTTTTTAGAAAATTTTGCGGTGGAAGGACAATTACAATGTTCATGAGTCAGAAAAGGAAAGAAAGCCAAAGGAAATAATTCCCAAGGAAAAGAGGGCAAGAGAGAATTGTCCAATATTTGATTTTTTTCACTGTCATGAGCATGGGCATTATGCTTCAAATTGTCCATAGAATAAAGTAAGCAAGAATGAGCCTGCACATGCAGCATGTGAAGCATTGGCTTGACATTTTCGAGCTTGATTTTACCCTCATTGTGTGCATGGCCAGCATTGTATTGGGATGCATGTGGTATCTAGACAACAATACCTCATTCCATATGATGGGGAATAGAGATCTCTTCAGTGACTTGGAGGAGAAGGACCTACAGCGGAACATAGAGTTTGGATATGATGGGAGGTATAGCGCGACCGTGATAGGTAAAATTACCTTTCAGAGGGAGTCAATATCCCCTCTCAGAATAACAGATGTTTTGTATGTTCTAGGCCTCAGGAATAATCTTGTCTCTGTAACGGTATTGGAAGATTGTGGTTATGAGGTGATGTTTAGAAAAGGAAAGGTGTTCCTTAAACACATAACCATGGGATAGGTGAAGCAGATCGGTTCAAGTGTTAAGAACATGTATCTTCTCAAGGTAGAGGATGCATGCAAGGATTTGAGGAGCAAAGCAATGGTTAATGATTTAGTGGTTGATAGGGAGAAATTGTCTCTCAACATGCAACCTTAGAAGCGGTCTCAGAAGTTTGTGGAGCAGCCACAATTGGAGAAGCTAAGAGGAGACGGAGTGGAAGAGTCCACTCAATCAGAGATCTCTAGAAGGGGAAAATTTTGAGCCAGATGCACAGAAGGAGTACATGCATCTATACCTCCAGGTGTGAAGTGGGGTGATGTGCAGAATTAATCCTAAGAATAAATTTGGGTAGGTTCCATTGAGATGGTGTGTTTCATGGATCGAACATGGCTACAAGGAGCCCACACTACAATAGTACTAGGAAGGATTAGTTAGATTGATGGAGTCAGATGTCAGGAGGATAGAATTCAGATTGAAAAGTGTCGGATACTGGAGCACAGATCAATTTTTTCAATAGTGTAGAGTGCATGGATGTAGATGTCAGCACTGTAGCGAGTCCAATAAACATGTGTGATAGCTAGCAGTAGTCAGAAGACTTTTATGACAGATGCATTATACTGATTTAGTTGTTGGAGGCTATTTAGTTTCAGGAGAGTTGCATGTGCGAACAACACTACATCAGTGTTGCATGCAAAACATTCCAAAGGTACCGGATCAGGACAAATTTTTCGCTTTCTTGTTGAGAGGGAGTGTTAAAATTTGCAACAAGAAATAGTGAAATTGGCATCCAGAAACAACACATAGTAGTGTGGGGTCATAGGCCACACAGTGATGGATCCTCGCAACACATTAGTGTGAAACCAATTTTTAAATAAATTGGAAAATAAATTGTAGTCTTATCTCATAACAACTTGTAATAGTTAACTAAGTGTGATACACTTAGTTAGTTCAATAATTATGAGATGATGTAGAGTGATTCTATTATTTACATGGTCCAATTGCAATTGTAGCACTAGTGTAGTGTCGGTGGAATCAGTTAACTCACAATAACTGCGTTAAAATCAGTTTAACTAGTTCTAACTATTTCATGAGCTAGTGGAATATCAAGTGAATTAAAATAGATTTAATTCACCAGTAGTGATCTACCAAGTAACTGATGAATTACTATTTATAGCTACATGCATGCTAATTCTAGTGGATACCAAGTTGAGACAAAGGTCAAGGCTAGTAAACTAGCAATTGTATTTTAGGAAAACTGCCCAAGTGCAGTTGTAAAACCATGGGAAGCTCTTGATGAACTGCACAATCAAGGAAGTTTGAATTTCCTATTTAATAGGGGTTTAATTTTCTATAGATTGTGTAAGCAGGGTAGGTTGAGGGTAGGTTAAAAATTGGCTACGTGTTTCTCCAATTTTGCCTAGATCGGTGTGAAGCAATTGGTAGAGTGTATGAAGTTGTGGTGATAAAAAAATACATTATATTATTTCATGATTCCTTGGTTGACTATACAATAAATATGGATGGGGTTTGAGCAGTTTCTTTCCCCAGGAATATCTGGTATTGTGTATTGATTTAATTCTTTATCTTACTTGAATGTGATTGAGTGATCAAAATTTATATTCTGTAAAAATTGTAAAAGGATTCAGTGTCTTGTTTTAGTACATTACATGATCAGATTGAATCCATTGATATAATTTATACATGGTATTATAGTTGTGTTAGAGATTTTCTACAAAATATTTTGTTTATAATTCACGTTCTCCACATTAAAATGTTAAAATATGTCCCCTCATATTTTTTTCCTGTATGTATTCTTTTAATTATTTTTATTGTTAATATTTTCTAAAATAATAGATATCAAATACAAAATAAACATTGAAAAAAATAGAAATATCCCTCACATATTGAATTAGAAAGAAAATATTAATGGAATAAGAATTATCTCAATCTTTCTCACTAAAGTGAAAATATAAGAAAATTTTCAATTTAAATTAATTCATTTTTCTCTATATAAATTATAAATAAAATTTGTTATTTAATAGGGACATTGAAATATTTTAATTATGGTTGACAATAAAATATTTTTTGTTTTAAATATCACATGTAAATGGAAAGTAGAATGAATTACACATAATGTAATATCAGTATCAATATTTCTTGTCACGTGAAAAAATGCATTTCTTCCTTATAGTCAAAAGTAAATTATAAGCTAAATTATTTTTTTTACTTTCGGTTACTTTATATCTCTATATAAAGTTATATAAGATTAAGGTGTAGTTTGAAGTATTGTAATTATGAGTGACATTAATTTCTTTTATTATTACTATTTTATTTTGTTAATTTAAATTATTATTTTACTATTTTTAAATGTAATGTTACGTGACAACATTTCATCCCACCTCATGGCGCCATTAATTTAGATATAATATAACTTAAAATTTTCTTTTTTTAGAAAATTTAATTTATTACTAAAGTTATGAGATTTTCAAGAAATTTAAATTTAATGTTTATAGCAACTCTTAAAAATTTATATTAGAAATTTCTCTCTCTATAGATGAGGATGAAGAAATGTAAATGGAGGCTTGTGAAGTTACTTGTGGTTGGGGATTTTCTCTATTGGAAGTTCTCCCTTAAAAAGGAAATTTTTCCAGTAATAAAGATATAACATTTCGGTGCTATTTTGGCTCTCTATTTGCTATTGTAGTGGTTTAAATTTAACCCTTTTTAATAATACATATGAGTTAAATAATACATAAATGATACTATATTAGATTTAAACTTTTAACAAATAATATATTTGATCATTTCTTAATGAACAACTCAAAAAATATTATCTTTTCCACATACTAATCCATGTTTTCACATTTCTCATAGCTAGTATTACATCATGTTCACAATTATAAAGATATGTCTACTATAAATAATCTAGTTATAAATGCATAAAAATAGATACCTATTTTACATAATCTAAATAGGAAACAAATTCCTCTTCATCACCATCATAGATGTGGTGCACTTTATATCTTTTTCATGCACCAGAGTGATCGTCATGTTTACCAAACACACCAGAAGGTATGGCCTCTATCCACTCTGTGAAGTTGTCTGTGGCTGTAAGGATCCACTTGTGTTGTGCAGAAGAAACAGGGTGTATTTCTCCAATGAAATCTAGGCCCCATTGCAAAAAGGGACCCTTAACCGAAATGGGTTGCAATGGTAATGGGAGGAGATTTCTTTTTCCCTCAAAAATCTGGAATTTATGACAGGAAATTATCTTTTTATGGATGTCATTGAAAAGTGTACGCCAATAATAGCCGGCTCTAAGTATTTTGTTAGTAGTGGCTTTCCAATTCAAGTGGCCTCCACACTCTCCTGCATGGAACTCCTGTTTAATCCTTTTTGCTTCAGTTTCAGGAAAAAATTTAAGCAAAAGGCCATTTGTATTTTTCCAGTATAAACATTCATTCAGTATGCAATAGTTTCTGGCTTTTAGCTTGAGGAATCGGGCCTTAGTTTTTGATAAATCAGGAGGGGCATTGAGGTTTGTGAGCACATAAAGGATATCGGAATACTAAGGAGAGTTTTGATATTGTTTCTCGACTGTAGGGTCAGGCAGTCCTTCCTGCCCATCCAAGGCATCTACCATGTTAATGTCGAGGGCTTGTAAATTCGATTCAGCCATTAATTGAGCTAAACCCTGACCTTTGATCAGTTTTGTGGGTTTTATTTCCAGGTCATACTCTAAAATCACGACAATCCATTTTCCCCTCTTCCCATCCGGGTCTTGGGACAGAATGTCTTTAACCACTATGTTTGGCACCTAGGCTATGGTCTGGGAATGCACTATGTACACTCTAAAGTCGCATAGGCCTATTTTTCCATTATGTTATATTTTAAGGGTGCGTCCCTCAGAGCCTTGTTGAAGAAAGCAATAGGTTGTTCCATTCCCTCAGAATTTTTCTGCAGCAAAACTACAGCCACTGTATGCTTGAAGGCAAATGAAAAGATCAGGAAATATTTTGAGAAGTTTGGGCTGATTAGGACTGGGGCTTGGGTGAGTGCAAGTTTAACTTACTCAAAAGATTTTTTAGCATCAACAGTCCACTTAACCTCTACACCTTTCTTCAACATGTTAGTCATATTCCTGAGATGTTCAGCTAAGTTGGGAATAAACCTCCTTAAGAAGTTAATTTTCCCAATAAAGGACTGTAACTCTTTAATGTTTCTCAGGTGTGTGATCTGTAGTATTCCCTCAACTCTTTGTGGGTCTATCTTAATTCCCTTCTTAGATATGATATGGCCAAGAAGCTTCTCTTCCTGCAGCCCGAATACAGTCTTATTGGGATTTAATGACAGACCGAACCTTCTACATTTTTCGAAAACTCTTCTCAGATGTTTCAGGTGCTCCTCATTAGTCTTGGAGTACACTGTAATTTCATCTAGATAGATGACAATTAAGTGCCCTATTTCATCTGAAAAAGTTATGTCCATTGCTCGTTGGAAGGTCGAACCTGCGTTCATCAATCCAAAAGGCATTTTTACGTACATAAAGGTGCCCCACGGAGTGGTGAAAACGGTCTTGAGTTGGTCTTCTAGGAATACTAAAACTTGGTTGTAGCCTGAAAGACTATCTAACAGGGAGATTCTTTTTTAGCCTACTACCCTCTAAAGAATGTGTTCCATCTTTGGCAAAGGGTAAATGTCTTTGAGTGAGGCTCTGTTAAGGTTCCTGAAATCAATGCACAGTTTGATCTCACATGTTTTCTCTCTCACAGCCACTAGGTTTGAAACCCAATCGGAGAAACTCACAGGTACTATTATTCTGGCCTCGTACATATTTTTTATTTCTTTTTCTACTGCAGGCAACTGTTTTGGGTTAATTCTGTGAAGTTTATGTCTGAAGGGTTTCTGATTTTCTTTCAAAGGTATTTTGTGCTGTATGATGTTTGTGTCATAGGCCTTCAAGTCCTCATAGCTCCAGGCAAACACATCGATGAACTCTTTGAACAAGTCAATATATTTCTTTTTCATGTCTGTGGGTAATGACTTAGCGAATTTAATCATCTTGGGCTTATCTTCTGTGCCTATGTTGCATTCCTCAACATCAGAGTTTGCGTGTTCTATGGTGGGATTTTTCGCTACATCATTGAAATTGAAAAGATATTCTAAAGGTGCCAGACCTTGGGGTATGTTCTTATCTTTGGCCTACAACACTTCTATTTCCTCTTTATTTGCGTTCTCATACTCTTCTATTGGATTTCCAATCTGTTCAGTTAAAGTTTTTATTTCTACGCTATGGGGTGATTTTTCTTCATTCGAGGGCTCTTCACTTGGGAAACTATCATTGGACTTAGAGTTTGAATTAGAGAATTAAAACTCGTTCCTGCCCATCAGGAAGTCCTCAATCTGCTTATCGCCCTCAAAGACCTGCCAATATTTTTCATTATTCGGCACTGCAGGTCTTAATTTGGTCTGAATGATGATTTGTTCATCGCTGGGAGTCTTATGGTATGAACTAGCTATGCAGGCTAATCCATTTGTAATTACGTTCTGACTCCTAGGGACAAACACCAGTTCATATTCTACAAAGGTTTCCAATAAGTCCATAGCGTCATTCCTGTACGCTCTCAGCCTAGGGTGTTTCACTGTGTATTCATCATTCACTTGTTTGATGATTAACTCAGAGTCTCCTTGAACAACTATCCTACGAGCTCTTAATTTTTTCAACAGATTCAAGCCTAGGATGAGAGCCTCATACTCCGCAATGTTATTTGTCCATTTAAAGTTCAGATTCAAGGCATGATTCTCTGCATAGTCACTCTATGTGTTATGTACCCACACGCCCACACCTACAATATTTCTAGTACAAGACCCATCGAAATTAATTTCCCATAAAGGTTCGTACTCGGGTTTATCATTGGTCTCTTTCTTAGCGTTAGCTTCATTGTTACACTACAATGGAGGGTTTTTTTCGTGGTGTGGAGGGTTTTTCTCTTCATGATGCGTATGGAGCTTAGCGAGCTGACTAGTTAGTTGTTTGCATTATTTTTCTTGTTTACTTGGAGTTTCGTTTTTAGTGCACTGTCCACAGGTTTCATCCTCATTTTCCTTTATGTCTAAAGTGGCCATTATGTTGAAATATATGGGCGCTATCTCATTGTTAGTATCTTTGTTTGTTGGCTCCGGCTCTTCTAAGGATTCATCATTGCAAAGGATAAAGGAGTCCAGATCTGTGTGTACAGAGTACAGAGGAGAATTTTCAGGCTTTTCAGGGCTACTGACTAGGAATTTCATTTTTGCTTCTCTATACAGCCTTCTAAGCTGGCTAAAAATAGGGATTGTGGCATATGCCCCATCCATCTGCATTTTACCTTGCAGCTTGGCTCCCCATGATCTCGATAGTAACATGCCATACTTAGGTGGCACATCTGCCACTACAACATCCATGACCATACATTTTTCTAGAATCTGGGTCAAGTTCACACAGAGGTCTTTGATTAGGCCAAGGCACTTTACTCTGCTAGATTCAAATGAATACAGATCTTTATAAGGACAGGCTATCTCTAGGCCTAACCGCTCCATAACTACTTTAGGCATTAAGTTGTGTGATGCCCCAGATTCATGCATTGCATTGTGAAGGATCTTGTCATGGATATTGAGACTGATATAAAAAGGAGGTACCACCCCTTCCTGAAACTTCCCCTCTATCTTTGGACCAAATAGAAGGGCTAGTTGATCATCACTTAGATTGACAATATCACTGTTTTCCCTTAGATTTAAAGCTTTCAAAATTTGGCCTTTATATACATCCTGAGTGGCTAGCTCAGAGAGCGAGACAGAGATTTTAATTTTCGCAATCTCACTCTCCAAATTGAAAGTGGACTGACTCTTTGGGAGACTCAACTCTGTTTTGTTAGCCACCACCTTGGTGGTATAATCAGTGGGCTGATTCTCACTATGTACAGTGCTTGTGGTAGTTTTAACAAGAACACTAGCTGCAGTGCTAGTGCTGCTAGTTGGTTGACTTTGTTTATCGGTATTTTGGTTGTCTTTTCCTTTGTTCTTCCCAGAACTTTCAGCTGCTGATTTACTACTTTCAGCAGTCACTTTAGAAGTTTTCTCAGGCCCTTTCTTGATGGTAGCCTTAGAATCCTTTAGTCTGGAAGTGTCTAGAATCTTTCTGCTTCTAAGTTCATACTTTTCTTTGACCTGCATGATGGCACTTTCAAATCCAAGCCTGTAATCCTTATATTCTAACCTTTCCTCATCCCAATACGAGGGTGAGGTCTGATTTTCTTCTATGGAACAATTATGGATTGAGTTGTCTATTTCAAACATATTTATTGTAGTCCCTTCAGACTCCTCTATGATCCCCTCATCTTTGTCGAGAAATTTCTCTTGAAATGGGGGAATGACTTGCTAGTCTGAGTCCCTTTGCCTATTTGGATCGGTATTGTTCCTCCTAAAGTTCTGGTTCTGGTTATGCTTTTGGTTTCTGTTTTGGTTACTGACTGTGACAACCATTTTTTCCATCATATGTTGTAGCTTTTCCACGTTTTTAGATAGTCGGTCATAATTGGGGTTAGATGTGGAAGCTACGGTGTCATCTCTATATGTTACCCTTTTCTCAGCCCTCATTTTGGCTTTCTTCTCAATCAGGTTAGCCTCTACACTCACTTCTCCCTTTTGCATGTCTTCCAATGTGTTGTAATCTCTCTCCCTAAGCTATTAGGCCATTTTAGCATCAAATCCTTCAGGGTATTTCACTAGGGCCATACCTTGGGGAGGTTTCATGTGTGGAGGAAGAGCATTATAAATGTTGTTAAACCTTGTAGAGTATTCATGGACACTCTCTCCTACGTTTCTTTTAAGGTTCTTATATTATGCTAAGATTTGGAGAGGGTTGGCATTAACTTCCCATTTATTTATGAAGGTCTGATATAGGGAGGGAATATCATGGATTGTATTAGGAGGAGGGCCTTTAAACCATTTATTTACATCGCCTCCTAAACTCTGTGCAAAGATTCTCATCTTGACTGTCTCATCATCTATTTCCATATATTCAAACGAATCTTCCATCCTATCTACATGGTGTTGCGTTGTTGTAGACTCCTTTGCAGTGAAATGTGGGATCTTTGATTGATAATAATTGGGTAAGGGCACTAGGGGTTGAGGTAACACCAGAGGTGCATACCAAGCTACCATAATGGTATTTTGAGGAGGTAAAGGATTAGTTTGAGCAGCTGGTATGTGGATGACAGGAATACTAGGACCAGAAGAAGTCCATTGAGCATATTTAGGATGACAGAGCCCCAAGTTTTGAATGAAATGGATATCGGGAGGTGTAGATGGAGGGGTCTCTCTGTGCCTAATGTGTTGACCACTGTGAGGTCGTGAACCAGGAAGCTCAAGTTCTGGCTGGTCTAGAACACTGAATGACCTAGTTCTCGGTAGACTGCTTGGTTGGTCTAGGTCAAAATGAATGTCTGATAGAGCTGTGAAGTCTTCTGGTGCAGAGTTAGCTCTATGGATGTGTCTAGAAATAGTTGGTATTTTAGGTGTAGGATATTTCCTGAGAATGCTCTCGGGTTTGTCAACTATTTCAAGTGGATTTGGGTCGGGATAAGCTCTTGTGTGAATGACTCTTGAAGCCAGAATTCCGCCTTCGAACAAATCAGCTTAACCCTACTTGTTACTTCTAATATGACTAATGTTGTTATGGGGGCTAGTCTCCCAATGGAGTCTTCTGTGAACCAAGATAATCAGCAGGCCTACTGATCACCAGTGGAGTCTTTTAACTATTGAAGAACTATGGAGTCGCCAGGTGGAAGGTTTAGAATGTGTCGAGGAGGTATACTATCCACCACAGTGATTACTGCAAGATTAACCAGAGATTTTGGTTTTATGAGGTTCTAATGATGTAATAAGATGGAAAACACTCATACATCCCCAAAAAAGTCGCCATTATGTTGTGGTTCCCATGTTTTGGCAAGTTTAGCAATACCAAAATATGAGACAACATCAAAACCACTTTCAAACCTCAAGATCTAGCCCTCTTGGGTCTAGAGAGGGATCTCTCTAAATAAGCAAATGGTATGAGTCTTTGAAGTTTGAAAGTTAAGATATTAGGCTAGTTTTAAGGCGCAAGTTTGTTTGTTTGATTTTTGTTTGGTTGTTGGGAATTAGGAAAGAAGATTTCAATATAAGACAAGGATGAGCAAAGAGGATGTTAGGAAAAGAAAGATAACTCAGAGAATACTCGAGACCATTGGGCAATGGAGTCAAGAAATGGTTTACTTGCTAGTCAATATGTAGGCTTTCAGTTGGGCTAGTCGTTTAAAGCGTTGGATCTTAAAGATAATAGTGTGGCTCGAAATGGTAAGAAAGAAGGTGAAAGGCAAGGAAAACTCCAAGGTGACCTTACAGGAATAAGATCCAGGGACAAGACATACCATTGGACAACCTGTGATCCAAAAACTAAAAGGTTAACTCTTCAGACAAAGGAAATATTAAATATTTAAAAAAAAAGGTGAAAACCTGAGATCAGAGAGAGACTTTGAACTCTCAATGCTTCGGCATCCAGCTTAAGGGAACTTAGAAAGGTTCAACCGATTGAAAAGGACCCTAGTGAGACAGAGATAGAGTTCTAAACTCCCATTATCCCAATTCATTCAACTAAAGCCTAACAAGAACATCGAAGAACAGATTCATTAATTCGTACATCAGCTAGCAGTAAATATTAGCCACTACACTCGTTAAATCAACTTGAATTAGTGCTCAAATAACACATATAGCATAAAAAATTAAAGGTAAGGAGAGCAGAAGCATAGGGTACCATGCGAGGGTATATCCTAAACCATATTTCTGATGCCTACCAAAGAAATGAAATGTGATGAATTAAAAATGAAAACAGAGACAACCTAAGAAAGACATCACCGCTGCTTTAAATAAGGGTCCAAAGAAATGTGCTTGTCATATTAAAGAGCAAAACTAGTCATGTATAACCTTACCAACAACTTGACATTCATTCTAAAAACATCTTCCTCAGCTTATCTTACAACTTTACACAGAGACTATGTCTCAAGAGAAACAACTTGCAATTCACAGATATCTGATCAACCCCCCTTACAATGTTTCTCATGAGTTTTTATATCTGAAAGAGAGGCAGAGGAGGTAGATGGAACACTAATTGAAACATTAAAGCAGAGTAGGAAGAGGGGCTTGAGGCCCACTCTGTTTTAATGTTTATGCATTAAAATTCAGTACTCTTTGGGTGAAAGAGTGGTCTTCGCCAGGCTGAAATTTACTCCAGGTATGTTCTTGATGTACTTTGGCTGCAGTACTCTGCATTACTCTGGTGAATAAAAAAAGGGGTAGATAAATGACTTTGAGGTCTTCCATACTGTGTAAAAAATTCTTATAGCTAGTATTATGACTGTTGTCAGGGCAGAGATCTTCTCAGGAACACGGTATAGAATGAAAGCAGTATGGGTACTTCGTCCTTTCATGGGAAAGAACATTTTTCTGATGGTGACATTGATATATTGTTTTTTTTGCTTTAGGCCTTATCAGGGCTTTTGCGTAATTCAAAAGGTATTCAATCTGGCACATTTTCCCTTTAAACACTGGATTAAAGCTTAAAATCTTCAATACTTAGCATTGAATTCTCTGATCTTTTACTGATACTCTTTGCTGCTCCATTACTGTCTCTGTTAGTGAAATGTGAGCCTTGGTGGCACCGGAGAAGTTTTGCAGAGTTGACATCTATCCTTAATGAAAATTATGCTCTAAGCACCTTCTCAGTCTCTTCTCTATAATATCAGGCTCTGAACCTAGCTTTCTCTATGCTCCATGTCACTATAATAGCGACTGTGAGCAACGACGGTTTCTACCGCCTGTAATCCTGCAAAACACGTAAAAATGTTAAGAAATCCATGCATGGGGAGGGTGGATGCAGTGGAGGGCCGTGAGAATGGTAGCACAACTGAGGTGAATGTGGTGGATGCAGCAGAAAATGACTGAAAAATGTAGTGAAATGGTGAAAAAATGGTCTGGTGAAAGTTTGGTGGAAGAATGCATGTGGACCATCTGATCATATCTGGGGCAATGATTGACGATGGAATTTGACTCACAGAATGACTTTGGAAGGTAGGGCGTTATAACATAAAATTTAATGTAAAAACATTAAAGTTCGACCTTTGAAGGAAATACACGGGGATGTATGTAAATGCAACGATATTACTTTGAATGGTGGGACCCGGTCATGGGCGGAGGGCGATTCGATCAGGAGGAACGGAAGGCGGCTCCATCTGAGAATTGTGATTTAGATCGAAGTGGGGAAGCCAGGGCCATCGGATTAAAAGGGAAATCTACGGAGGGGATTACAATTGGAGGATTGCAATCGCAAAGGGTGGAGGGTGGCACCGTTTATGATTTGCGATTAGCGATCGGGCGACGGTGTAGTGACTGTTAGATCAGAATGAGAATCAATGGTGGAGATTATCATCAGCGGTTCACAAAGGCTGCTGTGGCGCGTGCGAGATTTTTCCGTGGGCCGTCAGATCTTAATAAGATCGACGGTGGAGATCATCCTCGAGACTCACAGAACAATGCCATCGCATCGAAGTTTTCTTTGTTTCACACAGGAATTCACTTCCGTCCGTCTCCCTGATTGTGATAAGCGCCTTACGGGCTAGCACTTGGTCTTAGTGCTGGGGTCATGTGGGGAAGTGGTTTTTGGGGCTGGGCTGAAGGGGGGCCTGTTTATAGAGAAAAATGGGCTTTTTAGCCTTAGAGACAGCATTTTAAGGCCGAAGGGAGGTTTTTGGTAGAGGTAAAAGAGGGATTTAAAATCAAATGAAGGATTTTCACTTGGTTCTAAGGATGAAATGGATGGTTTAGGGGATTTTGGAGGGATTTTGGGAAACAAAGGGGAAATTTTAAGAGTGGGAACAAGATTAATCATGGGGAAATTTGCATAGGTACAAGGGCAAATGGGGGACATTCTGAGCACAATTTTCCACAAGCAGTGAGGCTTAACGAGTGGGAACAAAAATGAGGATATTTTTAAAGACAATGAACACACAGGCGCTTCAAGGATGATGTGTTTTCAGAGGAGATGCATTCCTTGAAGGCTCAAGAACATTTTAGCCACTTGTTTTCTTGACAAAAAATTTATAGGTGCCTAACAGTGGCTCCACATGGGGATGGCATCTTCTTGAAGGTGTCAAGAATTCAGAAAATAATCTTTGAAGTAGGCCAGATTCCTGATCCTTGAAACATCTTCTCTTCTTTGATTTTAGCTGTTGCAAACATGATAGATGTTAATCAGCAGAAAATGTTCCCCAAACAAACTACCTACCCATCCCACAGTCCTAACATTTTTTCTTCGAGGTGCATTTGAATTTGCAGAACTTCTTCATCATTTTTTATTGAAAAAATGAAAACACACTAATCTAATTCTATCCTTATCACTCCATGAGACCAGAGTAAACTGTTGGCCTCACGTGTTTCTCTACCTAATCTAATATCTGTTGGGATTAAACTGTCCAGCAGATTTCTTCTCTACATTCTACAACAGAAATTTAAGAATAGTCAAACTAGAATTAGACAATCTAGTTTGTTATGGTTCCAAGGCATAAAGACAGTTGCTCATGGACTGAAATTGGAGAATTTTGAAAACAAAATCTTGAAGGCTTGAAATCTGAAACTTTGAAGCATCCTTCTTTCCTTTGTGACCCAAGTTTTGAGCTTATTAGAGTCACTTTCTCCTTCATTTCAGCTTTGGTTTTGGGCTTGTTAGAGCTGATTCTTCTTTCTTCCTTTGCTGGTTCGGGTTTTGGGCATGTTAGAAACAGCTGTCTTCACTTCGTTTGGCTCAGGTTTTGACCGTGTTAGAGCCAACCTTTGCACTTTAGAGGTTCATGTTTTGAGCATGTCTGAACCTCTCTTTCTCTCTATTTTTTGAAACATTTTTTCTTTTTCTTTAAAAACAAAACACAGCAATGGTATTTACAATGGGAATGAAAACTGGAAATTAAAAATCAACAGTAGTATTGTTTGAGCACCCTGCCATTGACAGGACCCCCAAATAGCTCTGTACCATCTAGCTCTTGCAGAAAAAAGGCATTTGGACCAACAGTGGCCTGGATGATGTAAGGACCCTGCCACAAACTATCAAACTTTCCATGCTTTCCTTTGTCTTCTCTCCCTGAGTCCCAATTCAGAACTCTATCTCCAATTTTGAAGTCAGAAGCCTTGGTTCTTTTGTCAAACAACTTCTTCATATTTTCCTAAACTTTCAGAACTCTATTATAGACCTCTTCCCTTGTTTGTGGGAGATGAATTGTTCGATTTATCCTCCTCACCATACCATATTCCTCTGCCTGAATCTCTTGGACTAGTTTAATAATTAGTATTCCAAGGCTGGTAGGAAACAATGCCTCTGTTCCATAGACGAGCTGATATGGTGACATGCCAATGGATTTCTTCGTTGTAAGCCTGTCAGCCCACAAAGCATGCACTAACTTGTTATGCTATGAATTCTTATTCCATTCAAGAAGTTTTTTGATGATGGTCACCAAGCTCTTGTTTGATGATTCAGCTAACCCATTACCCTGTGGGTAATAAGCAGTTGAATAACCAAGTGTTATTTGATACCTGTAACAAAATTCAATCATTTTCTTGGATCCAAAAGCAGCATCATTATCAGTGATTATTTTTCTTGGGCAGCCAAACCGAGAGAGGATGTGGCCTTCTAGGAACCTAATGATGACAGAATCTGTGGAATTCCTAGAAGGTATGGCCTCTATCCACTTTATGAAGTAGTCTATGGCTGTAAGGATCCACTTGTGTTGTGCAGAAGAAACAGGGTGTATTTCTCCAATGAAATCTAGGCCCCATTGCAAAAAGGGACCCTCAACCAGACTGGGTTGTAATGGTAATGTGAGGAGCTTTCTTTTGCCCTCGAAAATCTGGCATTTATGGTAGGCAACTATCATTTTATGGATGTAATTGAAAAGTGTAGGCAAATAATAGCCAGCTCTGAGTATTTTGTTAGCAGTGGCTTTCCAATTCAAGTGGCCTCCACACTATCCTGCATGGAACTCCTATTTAATGCTTTCTGCTTCAATTTTAGGCAAAAATTTAAGCAATAGGCCATTTATATTTTTCCAATATAAAAATTCATTCAGTATGCAATAGTTTTTGGCTTTTAGCTTTAGGAATCAGGCTTTAGTTTTTGATAAATCAAGAGGGGCATTGAGGTTTGTGAGCACATACAGGATATCAGAATACCAAGGAGAGTTTTGATATTGTTCCTCAACTGTAGGGTCAGGCAGTCCTTCCTGCTCATCCAAGGCATCTACCATGTTAATGTCGAGGGCTTGTAAATTTGATTCAGCCATTAATTGAGCTAAGCCCTGACCTTTGATCAGTTTTGTGGGTTTTATTTCTAGGTCATACTCTAAAATCATGGCAATCCAGTTGCCCCTCTTCCCATCTGGGTCTTGGAATAGAATGTCTTTAACCACTATGTTTGGCACGTAGGCTATGGTGTGGGAATGAAGTATGTACACCCTAAAGTCTTTCAAGGCCTTTACCAAGGCATAGGCCCGTTTTTCCATTATGTTATATTTCAAGGGTGCATCCCTCAGAGCCTTGCTGAAGAAAGAAATAGGCTATTCCATTCCCTCAGAATTTTTGTGCAGCAGAACTGCAGCCACTGTATGCTCGGAGGAAAATGAAAAGATCAGGAAATATTTTGAGAAGTCTGGGCTGATTAGGACTAGGGCTCGGGTGAGTGCAAGTTTAACTGACTCAAAATATTTTTTAGCCTCAACAGTCCACTTAAACTCTACACCTTTCTTCAGCATGCTAGTCATATTCCTGAGATGTTCAGCTAAGTTGGGAATAAACCTCCTTAAGAAGTTAATTTTCCCAATAAAGGACTATAACTCTTTAATGTCTCTTGGGTGTGTGATTTGTAGTATTCCCTCAACTCTTTGTGGGTCTATATTAATTCCCTTCTCAGATATGATATGGCCGAGAATCTTCCCTTCCTGCAGCCCGAATACAGTCTTTTTGGGATTTAATGACAGACTGAACCTTCTACATTTTTCGAAAACTCTTCCCAGATGTTTTATTTGCTCCTCATCGGTCTTGGAGTAGACTATAATGTCATCTAGATATATGACAATGAAGTGCCCTATTTCGTCCAAAAAATCTATGCCCATTTCTCGTTGGAAGGCCGCACCTGCGTTCATCAATCCAAAAGGCATTGTTACGTACATAAAGGTGCCCCACGGAGTGGTGAAAGAGGTCTTGAGTTGGTATTTTGGGAATACTAAAACATGGTTGTAGCCTAAAAAACCATCTAACAGGGAGATTCTTTTTGAGCCTAATACCCTCTGAAGAATGTGTTCCATATTTGGCAAAGGGTAATTATCTTTGAGTGAGGCTCTGTTAAGGTTCCTGAAATCAATGCACGGTCTGATCTCGCCTGTTTTCTTTCTCACAGCCACTAGGTTTGAAACCCAATCGGAGAACCTCCAGGTACTATTATTCTAGCCTCGTACATCGTTTTTATTTCTTTTTCTACTGCAGGCAACTGTTTTGGGTTAATTCTACGAAGTTTCTGTTTGAAGGGTTTTTTATTTTCTTTCAAAGGCATTTTGTGTTGTATGATGTTTGTGTCATAGGCCTTCAAGTCCTCGTAGCTCCAGGCAAACACATCGATGAACTCTTTGAACAAGTCAATATATTTCTTTTTCATGTTTGCGGGTAAGGACTTAGCCAATTTAAACATATTGGACTTATCTTCTGTGCCTATGTTGCATTCCTCGATGTCAGAGTCTGTGTGTTCTATGGTGGGCTTTTTCGCTACATCATCGAAATCGAAAAGATCTTCTAAAGGTGCCAGACCTTGGGGTATGTTCTTATCTTTGGCCTGTATAACTTCTATTTCCTCTTTATCTACGTTCTCATACTCTTCTATTAGATTTCCAATCCGTTCAGTTAAAGTGTTTATTTCTACGCTATGGGGTTATTTTTCTTCATCCGAGGGCTCTTCACTTGGGCAGCTATCATTAGAATTAGAGTCTGAATCAGAGAATTCAAACTCGTTCCTGCCCATCAGGAAGTCCTCAATCTGCTTATCACCCTCAAAGACCTGCCAATATTTTTCTTTATCCAGCACTGCAAGTCTGAATTTGGCCTGAATGATGATTTGTTCATCGCTGGGAGTCTTATGGTATGAACTAGCTATGTAGGCTAATCCATTTGCAATTACGTTTTGACTCCTAGGGACAAACACCAATTCATATTCTGCAAAGGTTTTCAATAATTCCATAGCATCATTCTTGTATGCTCTCAGCCTAGGGTGTTTTGCTGTGTATTCATCATTCACTTATTTGATGCTTAACTCAGAGTCTCCTTGAACAGCTATCCTACATGCTCCTAATTTTTTCAACAGATTTAAGCCTAGGATGAGAGCCTCATACTACGCAATGTTGTTTGTACATTTGAAGTTCATATTGAAGGCATGACTCTCTACATAGTCACTCTCTGTGTTATGTACCCACACTCCCACCCTTGCTGTCTTTCTAGTAAAAGACTCATCGAAATTCATTTCCCATAAAGGTTCGTACTCGGGTTTATCATTGCTCTCTTTCTTAGCATTATTTTCATTATTACGCTCCAATGGAAGGTCTGTTTCATGGTGTGGAGGGTTTTGCTCTTCATGATGCATATGGAGCTCAACGAGCTGACTAGTTAGCTGTTTTCATTCTATTTCTTGTTTACTCGGAGTTTCGTTTTCAGTGCACTGTCCACAGGTTTCATCCTCATTTTCCTTTAAGTCTAAAGTGGACATTATGTTGAAATCTATTTGCGATATCTCATTGTTAGTATCTCTGTTTGTTGGCTCCGGATCTTCTAAGGATTCATCATTGCAAAGGATAAAGGAGTCCAGATCTGTGTGTACAGAGTACAGAGGAGAAATTTTAGGCTTTTTAGGGTTTCTGACCAGGAATTTCATTTTTTCTTCTCTATACAGCCTTCTAAGCTGGCTAAAAATAGGGATTGTGGCATATGCCCTATCCATCTGCATTGTACCTTGCACCTTGGCTCCCCATGACCTCGATAGTAACATGCCATACTTAGGTGGCACATCTGCCACTACAACATCCATGACCATACATTTTTCTGGAATCTGGGTCAAGTTCACACACACGTCTTTGATTAGGCCAAGGCACTTTACTCTACTAGAGTCAAATGAATATAGATCTTTATAAGGACGGGTTATGTCTAGGCCTAACCGCTCCATAACTACCTTAGGCATTAAGTTGTATGATACCGTAGAGTCATGCATTGCGTTGTGAAGGATCTTATCATGGATATTGAGACTGATATAAAAAGGAGGTACTGCCCCTTCCTGAAACTTCCCCTCTATATTTGGACCAAACAGAATGGCTGGTTGATCATCACTCAAATTGACAGTGTCACTGTTTTCCCCTAGATTTAAAGCTTTCAAAATTTGGACTTTATATACATCCTGAGTGGCCAGCTTAGAGAGCGGGACAGAGATTTTAATTTTCGCAATCTCACTCTCCAAATTGAAAGTGGACTGACTCTTCGAGACACTCAACTCTATTTTTTTAGCCACTACCTTGGTGGTAGAATCAGTGGGATGATTCTCACTATGTACAGTGCTTGTGGTAGTTTTATCAGGAACACAAGCTGCAGTGCTAGTGCTACTAGTTCGTTGACTTTGTTTATCGATATTTTGATTGTCTTTTCCTTTGCTCTTCCTGGAATTTTCAACTACTGATTTACTACTTTCAACAGTCACTTTAGAAGTTTTCTCAGGCCCTTTCTTGATGGTAGCCTCAGAAGCCTTTGGTTTGGAAGTGTCTAGACTCTTTCTACTTCTAAGCTCATACTGTTCTATGACCTGCATGATGGCACTTTCGAATCCAAGCTTGTAATCCTCAAATTCTAACCTTTCCTCATTCCAATACGAGGGTGAGGTCTGATTTTCTTCTGTGGAACAATTATGGATTGATTTTTCTATTTCAAACCTATTTATTGTGGTCCCTTCAGACTCCTCTATGATCCCCTCATCTTCCTCGAGAAATTTCTCTTGAAATGGGGGAATAACTTGCTGGTCTGAGTCCCTTTGCCTATTTGGAGTGGTATTGTTCCTCGTAAAGTTCTGGTTCTGGTTATGCTTTTGGTTTCTGTTTTGGTTACTGACTGTGACAACCATTTTTTCCATCATATGTTGTAGTTTTTCCACATTTTTAGATAGTCGGTCATAATTGGGGTTAGATGTGGAAGCTACGGTGTCATCTCCATATGTTACCCTTTTCTCAACCCTCATTCTGGCTTTCTTCTCAATCAGGTTAGCCTCTACACTCACTGCTCCCTTTTGCATGTCTTCCAATGTGTTGTAATCTCTCTCCCTAAGCTGGTAGGCCATGTCAGCATCAAAGCCTTCAGGGTATTTCACTAGGGCCATACCTTGTGGAGGTTTCATGTGTGGAGGAAGAGCATTATAAATGCTGTTAAACCTTGTAGAGTATTCATGGACACTCTCTCCTACGTTTCTTTTAAGGTTCTTATATTCTGCTAAGATTTGGAGAGGGTTGGCCTTAAATTCCCATTTATTTATGAAGGTCTGATATAGGGAGGGAATAGCATGGATGGTATTAGGAGGCAGGCCTTTAAGCCATTTCTTTACATCACCTGCTAAAATCCGTGCAAATATTTTCATCTTGATTATCTCATCATCTATTTCCATATAGTCAAACGAACCTTCCATCCTATCTACATGGTGTTGTGAAATTGTATACTCCTTTGCAGTGAAATGTGGGATATCTGATTGATAATCACTAGGTAAGGGCACTAGGGGCTGAGGTAACACCAGAGGTGCATACCAGGCTGCCATAATGGTATTTTGAGGAGGTAAAGGATTAGTTTGAGCAGCTGGTGTTGAGTCTCAAAAGTGTTTTCCATATTCATACATATTTCCATTATGTCATAACCATTTAGCTCTTATTTCATAGCCATCTGACCTAAAACCCTACATCAAGTAACCATTTTCATAAATATATGGGTTAGGATCCTTTTTTTCCAAAGTTATTTATTTTATGTATTTAAAGTGAATTTATGATTAGAAACTAGAAAATTAACATAGTTTCATATATCTATATATGTGTTATGAGTTTTGTGACATGTGTAGGTCAAAAAGAAGACTTCTAGAAGACCCTTATGTGGCACTCTAAGGCCAAATTCGAATTTGGTTGGAGAAGATCATGGGATCATGAGAACATGTGTCTCACTTCCTTGTTGTATTGAAACTCTAAAAGGATATGTGTCTCATTTCTTAGTTGTGTTGAAACTCTAGAAAGACATGTGTCTTATCATTTCCTATTTTGATTGTAAATCTAGAGATGGAGGGAGAGATTCATGGAATCCCATTAATGAGATAACTCCTCATATTTTGTATAAATAGGAGAAGCTTTCTCCTATCATGGGTAATGAAAAGGTAATGAAAAAGTAGTGAAATAGGAGAAGGAGAGAAAAGGAATAGAGAGTCTTTTGTAACAAAGCTTAAGATGGAATGGGATGTAGATTTGTGAGTTTTTCTTAATAAAGAAGTTCTTTGATGCTGTTTTGATTACATCTTCAAGGAGCTAAGGAATACACCAAATTGGTAGCAGAGGGCCCTTGCTATTCAAGGAGGATTTTGCATGTTTTCTAGATAAGTTGTTTTCAATTCTGTTTTGTCATATTTCTTTACTTAGATTGCTTTATGAAATCATAGCTTTTAACATTATTTTTATTGTCATTTTCTTAGATAAAGGATCCTCATGATATTGCAGTTAGTCTCTTTCTCAAGCTCTTCCAAAACATCTTTATTAAATGAATGGGATTCAATTGTGATATTTTGAGTTATTAGCATTTCATTTTCTGTTATTTAGTTTTTAGTGTTTACATTATATTTCTTTAGGCAGAGTTAGTAAGAGGGCCAGAAGCTTCTGGTTTCATCCTTTCTAGTAAAGGTGAAATAACCAGTAAGAGCCCCTACTGTCAATCTCTGTATAAGAAATATTTTGTTCACACAATTTTAGATCAGATTCCTCATTATACTGTAATTAGTCTCTTTCACAAGCTCTTCCAATAAACCTTTAATTCACGAATGGGACTAAATTGTAGTATTGTGAGTTATTGATTGTTTTGCTTCATAGAAGATCCTTATCACATTATGATTAATCTCTTTCAAAAAGCTCTTCCAATAAACCTTTAACTCATGAATGAGATTTAGTTGTAATGCTATAAGTTATTTCAGCATTTCATAGGAGATCCTTACTACATTATAGTAATATTTTTTCTCAAGCTCTTCCAACAAACCTTTATCAAATGAATGAGATTTCACTATAATGTTTTAAGTTATTACAATTATATTAAAAGATCCTCATTATCTTACAACCATTCTTTTTCTTAAAAGCTCTTCCAACATATCAATATTAGATGAAAGAGATTTGGTTGTATCATGTTGAGTTAATTAGCATTTTCTATTTTGCAATTAGATTAAAAGATCCTCATTATCTTACAATCATTCTTTTTCTTAAAAAGCTCTTCCAACATATCAATATTAGATGAAAGAGATTTGGTTGTATTATGTTGAGTTACATTTCATGTTCATTTGCAAGCTATGCAAGCTAGGATATCCATGGATTAGAATGTTCTGTTTTTCATCATTTTCTTAATTAGAGATAGAATTTACAATTACATTATGTTTTGAGTATAAGGTTTCTTTTTCTTTTCTTTCTGACATAGATTTGATTTCATCTGTTGAACATAGAGTAGCATACTAATTACTAAAAAGACAAAACCCCCAAAAACAATAAAAAAAACACATACAACGAAGTAAGGAAGAGGTCACTTAAGCACATATAGTGCACCACACTTCATCAGTTTACTAGCCCTGGTTGATAATTTATGTTAGCAATTTAGGATGCTAAATTGACTACACAGCTGGTATGTGGATGACATGAATACTAGGACCAGCAGAAGTCCGTTGAGTAGATTTAGGATGACAGAGCCCCAAGTTTTGAATGAAATGGATATAAGGAGGTTTAGACGGAGGGGTCTCTCTATGCCTAATGTGTTGACCACTGTGAGGTCGTGAACCAGGAAGCTCAAGGTCTGGCTGGTCTAGAACACTGAATGACCTAGTTCTCGGTAGACTGCTTGGTTGGTCTAGGTCAAATTGAATGTCTGATAGAGCTGAGAAGTCTTCTGGTGCAGAGTTAGCTCTATGGATGTGTCTGGAAATAGTTGGTCTTTTAGGTGTAGGATATTTCCTGAGAATGTTCTTGGGGTTTTCAACTATTTCAGGTGGATTTGGGTTGGGATAAGCTCTTGTGTGAACGACTATTGAAGCCAGAATGTTGTCTTCGACCAAAGCAGCTTAACCCTACTTGTTGCTTCTAATATAATTGATGTCGTTATGGGGGCTGGTCTCCCAGTGGAGTATGTGGACCAAGATAATCAGCAGGCCTACTGATCACAAGTGGAATATTTTAACCCTTGAAGAACTATGGAGTCGCCAGGTGGAAGGTTTAGAATGTGTCGAGGAGGTATACTGTCCACCACAGTGATTACTGCCAGAGTAACTAGACATTTTGGTTTTCTGAGGTTCTAATTATGTAATAAGATGGAAAACACTGAAACATCCCCAGCGGAGTCGCCATTATGTTGGGGTTCCCATATTTTGGCAAGTTTGGCAATACCAAAAGATGAGACAACATCAAAACCACTTTCAGAGCTCAAGATCTAGCCCTCCTGGGTCCAGAGAGGGATCTCTCTAAATAAGAAAATGGTATGAGTCTTTGAAGTTTGAAAGTTAAGATATTAGGCTAGTTGTAAGGCGTAGGTTTGTTTGTTTGATTTCTGTTTAGTTTTTGGGAATCAGGAAAGAAAATTTCAATATAAGACAAGGATGAGCAAAGAGGATGTTAGGAAAAGAAATATAACTCAGAGAATACTCGAGACCATTGGGAAATGGAGTCAAGAAAGGGTTTACTTGCTATTCAATATGCAGGTTTTTAGTTGGGCTAGTCATTTAAAGCGTTGGATCTTAAAGATAATAGTGTGGCTTGAAATGGTAAGAAAGAAGGTGAAAGGCAAGGAAACCTCCAAGGTGACCTTTTAGGAATTAGATCTAGGGACAAGACATACCGTTGGACAACCTGTGATCCAAAACCTAAAAGGTTAACTCTTCAGACAAAGGAATTATTAAGTGAAAACCTGAGCTCAAAGAGAGACTTTGAACTCTTAATGCTTCGACATCCAGCTTAATGGAACTTAGAAAGGTTCAACTGATTGAAAAGGACCCTAGTGAGACAGAGATAGAGTTCTAAACTCCCAGTATCCAAATTCATTCAATTAAAGCCTAACAAGAACATCTAAGAACATATTCATTAATTCATACATCAGCTAGCAGTAAACATTAGCCACTAGACTGGTTAAATTAACTTGAATCAGTGCTCAGATAACACATATAGTAGAAAAAATTAAAGGTAAGGAGAGAAGAAGCTTAGGGTACCATGGGAGGGTATATCCTAAACCATATTTCTGATGCCTACTAGAGAAATTAAATGTGATGAATTACAAATGAAAACAGAGACAAAGTAAGAAAGACATCACTGCTGCTTTAAATCAGGATCCAAAGAAATGTGCTAGTCATATTAAAGAGCAACACTAGTCATGTACAACCTTGCCAATATCTTGAAATTCAGTCTGAAAACATCTTCCTCAGCCTATCTTACAACTTTACATAGAGACTATGTCTCAAGAGAAATAGCTTACAATTCATAGATATCCGATCAACCCCCCTTACAATGTTTCTCATGAGTTTTTATATCTGAAAGAGAGGCAGAGGAGGTAGATGGAACACTAATTGAAACATTAAAGCATAGTAGGAAGAGGGGCTTGAGGCCCACTCTATTTTAATGTTTATGCATTAAAATTCAGTACTCTTTAGGTGAAAGAGTGATCTTCGCTAGGCTGAAATTTACTCCAGGTATGTTCTTGATGTACTTTGGCTGCAGTACTATGTAGTACTCTAGTGAATAAACAAAGGGGCAGAGAAATGAATTTAAGGTCTATGATAATGTGTAACAAATGCTTCTGGCTATTATTAGGACTGTTGTCAGGGCAGAGATCTTCTCAGGAACACGGTATAGAATGAAAGCAGTATGGGTACTTCGTCCTTTCACGGGTAAGAACATTTTGTTGATGGTGACACTGAAATATTGTTTTTTGTGCTTTAGGCCTTATCAGGGCTTCTGCATAATTCATAAGGTATTCAATCTGGCACATTTTCCCTTTAAACACTGGATTAAAGCTTAAAATCTTCAATACTGGGCATTGAATTCTCTGATCTTTTACTAATACTCTTTGCTACTCCATTACTGTCTTTGTCAGTGAAATGTGAGCCTTAGTGCCACCAGAGAATTTTTGCAGATTTTACCTCTGTCCTTTAATGAACATTACGCTCTAAGCACCTTCTCAGGCTCTTCTCTGTAATATCAGGCTCTGAACCCAGCTTTCTCTATGCTCCGTTTCACTATAATAGGGACTGTGAGAAATGGCAGTTTCTACCGCCTGTAATCCTACAAAACACGTAAACATGTTAAGAAATCCATGCATGGGGAGGGTGGATGCAGTGGAGGGCCGTGAAAATGGTAGCGCAACTTAGGTGAATGCGGTGGATGCAGCAGAAAACGACTCAAAAATGCAGTGAAACGGTGAAAAAATGGTCTGGTGAAAGTTTGGCGAAAGAATGCATGTGGACCGTCTGATCATATTTGGGGCGATGATCGATAGTGGAGGTTGACTCATAGAATGAATTTGGAAGGTAGGGCGTTATAACATAAAATTTAATATAAAAACATTAAAATTCGACCTTTGAATGAAATACACGGGTATGTATGTAAATGCAACGAGATGACTTTGAATGGTGGGACACGGTCATGGGCGGAGGGCGATTTGATTAGGAGGAAAAGAACGCGACTCCATCTGAGAATTACGATTGCAATCAGAGCAGGGAAGTGAGGGTCATCGAATTAAAAGGTTAATCAATGAAGGGGATTACAATCGAAGGATCGCAATCGCAAAGGGCGGAGGGTGGCACCGTTTATGATTTGCGTTTAGCGATCAGGCGATGGTGTGGTGACTGTCGGATCGGAATGAGAATGAATGGTGGAGATTATCATCGGCGGTTCACAAAGGCTACTGCGGGGCGCGCGAGAGTTTTACGTGGGCTGTCAGATCTTAATAAGATCGGTAGTGGAGATCATCCCTGAGACTCACAGAACAATGCCATCACATCGGAGTTTTCTTTGTTTCACACAGGAATGTGCTTTCGTCCATCTCTCCGATTGTGATAAGTTCCTTACAGGCTAGTGCTTTGTCTTAGTGCTGGGGCCATATGGGGAAGTGGTTTTTGGGGCTGGGCTGAAGGGGGCTAGCCTGTTTATAGAGAAAAATGGGGTTTTTAGCCTTAGAGACAACGTTTTAAGGCTGAAGGGAGGTTTTTGGTAGAGGTAAAAGAGGGATTTAAAATCAAATGAAGGATTTTCACTTGGTTCTAAGGATGAAATGGATGGTTTAGGGGATTTTGGAGGGATTTTGGGAAACAAAGGGGAGATTTTAAGAGTGGGAACAAGATTAATCATGGGGAAATTTGAATAGGTACAAGGTAAAATGGGGGACTTTCTGAGCACAATTTTCCACGGGCAGTGAGGCTTAGCGAGTGGGAACAACAGTGAATATCTTTTTAAAGACAATGAACACATAGGGGCTTCAAGGATGATGTGTTTTCGGAGGAGATACATTCCTTGAAGGCTCAAGAACATTTTAGCCACCTGTTTTCTTGACAAAATATTTATAGGTGGCTAACAAGGCTCATGAATTTAAATGACATGATTTATATGTCTTGGGTTCTTGACCTTCAATGATTATTTTGAGAAGGATATATTTTAATAATATATCACACACAACACCTTATTATGTATCCTTAACAACTATTATAAATGAACCTAGAAAGACATGTCTAATTTAAATAATTTACTTATAAATACATAAAAATAGATATTCATTTTACATAATCTAAATAGGAAAGCAATTTTTATCACAAAGTCTATTTGAAAGTCAACAAAATGCCTCCTATTGATTTTGAACTAAACAAGGAGAAAAGACATGTCAACTGATTAATAAACCAATAAGTATCTAAATCAAGACAAAACCTTCAATGTTATTTCTAAATTCACTATTTTTTTCTCATTTTCCTATTAGAGAAGGGTTTTCACCTTGAATCCTTATTGTCATAGACATTGTACAAAATTGTAAATACTTATTTTTAAGTGTAAAAATGTTTCCAATGCAAAACAACGTGTACAAATATTTGTGAATCTTGCCAATTATATTATAATTGACCAAAAATATGAATAAAAAAATAATATAATTAGAAAAATAAAGAAATAACAGAAGTACATATCACTCTCCACTGTCATCACCTCGATTATCTTCCTTTCTTGGCACAATAACAGTGTTTTTCTCCAAAATATGTTTTGACCTAGGGTCATGTCTTAACATGAACCACCAATCCCTATCCAACACCTGGTTGCAATTTTTGGGAAAACATAAGGCTCCCTAGCTTCATGCCACATATTTCTAGTGTTGATATATGTCAACCCACTATCACGATCTTCCTTTACATTATTCTGATCAAAGGGGTCCCACCACTTGCACCTAAATATAACACACTGGAAGGAAGAGAATTCCACTTGAATGATCTCTTGTATATTTCCAACATAACCTAACATCCCTTGCATTAGGTTTTTATCGTTGTGGATAGCACAAATAGATTGGTCGAAATTGACTTCCACTCCATAGTCTTGTGTTATGCATCCATCATCGGCATCCTCTATGCAAAAATCATGTCCATATGCCCACATAGATGGGAAAAAATGCACCTACAAAAAATCACAGTATCATGTGTCTAATAACAAGAACATAATTCAAAATATAAAATATATATAGATGTTACAATTCAAATATGCAGTATGAAGTTAAAATTGTACAAAAAGATATTATAATTCCCGAGTTGCTACACCCAATCCCTACATTTAATGCATCCTCTTCAGCACACGGGTAATGGCCAGATGCGTCGTATTTCTCTCTGACTTGATTAAAAACCGAACTGTTAGGGCATGCTATTGGCATATTTTATTTTAAATCACCAATATAAGGCACGATTCTACCATTCAACCGTTTGAATTATTTCCTGTCACTATCCCATTTCCTCCTCTTTTGTTTGTACAATGCTACCCATGCTTGTTTTGTTTCCATATTGTAAAGAATGAATTTTTTATGGCTTCTGTTGGGGTTCCCATGTTTTGGAAAGTTTGGAAATAGCAAAATATGAGACAACATCAGAACTACTCTCAGGCCTCAGGAGCTAGCCCTCTTGGGTCTAGAGAGGGATCTCTCTATGATAGGCAAAGGTATATGTCTTTGAAGCTCTGTTTTTAGGTTTTAGGCTAGTTATAGGCATGGGTTTGTTTGTTTGGTTGTTGGGAATCAGGAAGGAAGGGTTCAACATGAGACAAGGCTGCATAAAGAGGATTCTAGAAAAAGGAGGAATAATTTCAGGAAACACTCGAGACCATTGGGCAATGGAGTCAGGAAAGGGTTTACTTGCTATTCAATATGCAGGCTTTTAGTTGGGCTAGTCACCTAAAGCATTGGATCTTAAAGATGATAGTGTGGCATGAAATGGTAAGAAAGAAAGTGAAAGCAAGGAAACCTCCAAGGTGACCACTCAGGAATCTGATCCAGGGATAGGACGTGCCGTTAGACACCTGTGACCCCACTCCTAAAGGGTAAAATCTTTAGACAAAGAGAAAATTTAAGATTTAAATGCAAAGGTGGAGACCTAAGATCAGAGAGAGACTTTGAACTCTCAATGCTTCGGCATCCAGCTTAAGGGATCTTAGAAAGGTTAAATTGATCGAGAAGGATCCTAGTAAGACAGAAACAACGTTATAAAATCCCATTAACCCAATTCTTTCAATTAAAACCCAACAAGAACATCTGAGGATGGACTCATTAATTCATACATCAGTTAGCAGTAAATTATAGCCACTACACTGGTTAAATTAACTTAAATCGGCACTTAGATAACACATACATCAGAAAACATCAAAGGTAGGGAGAGCAGAAACATAGGGTACCATGCGAGGGTAAATCTTATGTTGTTTTTCTGATGAGTACCAGAATAAATGAAATATGATGAGTCAAAAAGAGAAATAAACACAGAGATAGAAAAACATCACCGCTGCTTTAAATCAGGATCCAAAGAAATGTGATTCTCATATTAAACATGTACAACATTGCCAGCAGCTTGGTATTCAGTCTGAAAACATCTTCCTCAGCCTATCTCACAACTTTACACAAAGAAATATATCTCAAGAGAAACAACTTACTATTCACAGATATCCGACCAACAACCTTTCAATGAGTTTCTTCATGAGTTTTATAGTTGAAGCAGACGCAGAGGAGGTAGGTGAAACACCAAATGTAACATTAAAATGGAGTAGTAAAAAGGGGTCGAGGCCCATTCTATTTTAATATTTGAGCATTAATGTCCAGTACTCTTCTGGACAAAAGAGTGGTCTTCGACAGGCTGTAATTTACTTCAGGTATGTTCTTGATGTGATTTCGCTACAGTACTCGTAGTATGCTGGTGAATAAAAAAAAGGCAGATAGATGACTATGAGGCCTGCCATATTCTGTAACAAATGTTCTGGTAGCATTAGGACTGCTGTCAGGGGGAGATCTTCTTGGAGATACAATGTAGAATAAGGACCGTATGGGTATTGTGTCCTTTCCCAGGAGAAAGCTTCTGCTGATGTGAAACACTCATGATATTGTTTTCAGTGCATTAGGCCTCCTTAGGCCCTCTGCATTAATCATGAGGTCTTCAATCTAGTACATTTCCCCTTTAAATGATGAATCAAATCTAAAATTCTTTAATTACAAGCATTAAATTCTCTGATTATCCACTGATCACTTTGCCGCTTCATGACTGTCTCAGTTTGTGAAATCTGGTCCTTAACGATGCTGGAGAGGTTTAACTAGTTTGAACACTGTACTCTAATGCAATATTTCCTATAGAAACCTTCCCAGACATTCCTGTTGCAATATCAGGCTCAGAAAACATCCTTTTGCGCTCTGGGTCACTATAACAGTGATAGTGAGCGCTGGCAATTCTCACCGCCCGTACACCTACAAAACACATGAATATGTCAAGAAATCCATTCATGGGGAAGGATGGCTGTGGGGAATGTTATGGATGAAATGGAAAGTGATAGGAACATGCAGTGAAACAGTGAAAATCAAACTGATGAAAGTCAGGCAGAATGAAAAACTTTAATGTAAACATTAAAATTTTAATATTTGGTGGGATGATACAATTTAATGTGAAATATAAGGTTTGGACCTTTGAATGAAATACATAGAATATGCGTGGGAAACATATGAAGTGGGAATATGGTGGGACCCGTCTAAGGAGGAGGGTGATCAATTGTGGACCGTTTGATTGTAAAATGATCAATGGTGGGAATCTTTGGAAGAAATCGTTAGAAGCCCTGATGGAGAAAAATGGACGAAGACACGATTAAATGCAAGCCGTAGATCTAGATCGTTCGGATGGTCATGGTTGAATCGGGGGAAATGCAATTGGGGGGTACAGGGGGTGACACATTGTGGGCTACTGATTGGCGATGGTGTGATCAAGCGCCAGCCGTTGGATCGTGAAGGGGATCAACGGCAGAGATTCAATCGACGGGAAGAAGGACAGGGCAATGAGTAGGAAATGGTGAAATCTGGACTATCGGATCTCAAGAGATCGATGGTTGCGATTTCTCCTGCACTCCACAGAACAAACACCATCACATCGGAGAGTTTCAACTTTACAAATGAAATGCGTTCCGCTCCATCCTTCCGATGCGATGAGCTATTTACGGTTATGCACTTGGTCTTATCACTTGGGTGCATGGAGCGGAAGTGGTTTAAAGGCTGGCCGAAAAGGGGCTAAGCCCTTATAAAGAATAAAGTGGTTTTTTAGCTTAGAAACAAATTTTAAGGCTAAAAGAGGCTTTCGGTAAAGGGAAAAAGGGATTTAAAGTCAAATGAGAGGATTTCACTTGGTTTACAAGGGTGAAAAAGATGGTCAGGAAAAATTAGGAGGGATTTTTTGGGGTTAAAGGGGGAACTTTGGAAAAAAGGGGGAAAGGGTTAATCATGAGGAAAATTGCAGATATACAAGGGAAATTTAGGGCTTTCCTGAGCACAAATCCTTCACAGGTAGTGAGGCTTTTGGATGGAAGCAGCAGTGAGGCTCCTTTTAAAGGCAATGAACACACAAAGGCTTCAAGGATGAGAGATTTTCCCGGGAAATGTATCTCTTGAACTCTCATAAAACAATTTAGCCACCTGTTTGCTTGATAAAAAATTCATAGGTGGCTAACAGTGGCTCCACGTGGGGATGGCTTCTTCTTGAAGGAGTCAAGAACTCAGAAAATAAATATTTGGAGTAGGCCAGATGCCTGATCTTTGAACCATCTTCTGTCTTTGATTCAGCTATAAAAACATGATTGGATATTAATCAGCAGAAAACATTCCCCAAACAATCTACCTACCCATCCTACAATCCTAACATTTTTTCTTTAAGGTGCACTTGGATTCGCAGACCTTCTTCATCATTTTTATTGAAAGTAGAAAAAAAATTAGTCTATTTCTACCCTTATTCCTCCATGAGACCAGGTTAAACTGTTGGCCTCATATGTTTCTCTACCTAATCTAATATCTGCTGGGATTAAACCGTCCAATAGATTTCTTCTCTACATTCTACAACAGAAATTTAAAAATATTCAAAGTAGGAATAAACAGTCTAGTTTGTTGTGTATCCAAGGCATAAGGACAACTACACATGGACTGAAATTGTAGAAAATTGACAACAAAATCTTTAAGGCTTGGTATTTTGAAACCTTTGAAGCATCCTTCTTATTTTCATGACTCAAGTTTTGAGCTTGTTAGAGTCACTATTTACTTCTTTGTTTCAGCTCTGGTTTTGGGCTTGCTAGAGTTGATTCTTCTTTCTCCTTTGCTGATCCAGGTTTTGAGCAGATTAGGACCAGCTTGCATACTTCCTTTTGGCTCAGGTTTTTATCATGTTTGAATTGTCCTTTTGGAACTTCAGAGGTTCATGTTTTGGGCATGTCTGAACCTTTTCTTTCTCTATTTTTTGGAACATTTTTCTCTTTTCCTAAAAATTAAAGACTGCAATGGTATTTACAATGGAAATGAAAACTGTGAACTTGGAAATCAATGGAAGTAATTTTTTAGCATCCTGCCATTGACAGGGCCCCCAAATAGCTCTCTACCATCTAGCTCTTGTAGAAAAAAGGCATTGGGACCCACAATGGCCTATATGATGTAAGGACCCTTCCACAAACTGTTGAATTTTCCATGCTTTCCTTTGTCCTCAATCCTGGAGTCCCACTTCAGAACTTTGTCTACAATTTTGAAGTACGAAGACTTGGTTCTCTTGTCAAACAACTTCCTAGTATTCTCCTGGACTTTCAAAGCTCTGTTATAGACCTCTTCTCTTCTTTGCTGGAGATGAATCATCTTATTTATCCTCCTCACCATACTGTCCTCTTCTGTCTGGATCTCTTGGACTAGTTTAACCACTGGTATCCCAAGGCTGGTTGGAAACACTGCCTCTATTCCATACACAAGATGATAGGGTGACGTGCCAATGGATTTCTTTTTTGTAAGCTTGTCAGCCCACAAAGCATGTACTAATTTGGTATGCCATGATTTCTTGTTTTCTTCAAGAAGCTTTTTTATAATGGTCACCAAGCTCTTGTTTGATTATTCAACTAACCCGTTACCATGTGGGTAATAAGCAGTTGAATGAACGAGTGCTATTTGATACCTGTGACAAAAATAAATCATCTTCTTGGATCCAAAAGCAGCAACGTTATCAGTGATTATTTTTCTTGGGCAGCCAAACCTAAAGAGGATATGGCCTTCTAGGAACTTAATGATGACGGAATCTGTGGCATTCCTAGAAGGTATGGCCTCAATCCATTTTGTGAAATATTCTGTGGCTGTAAGGATCCACTTGTGTTGTGCAGAAGAAGCAGGGTGTATTTCCCTAGGCCCCATTGTAAAAAGGGACCCTCAACAGTAATGGATTGTAAGGGCAAAGGGAGGAGTTTTCTCTTGCCTTCAAAAATCTGGCATTTATGGTAGGCAATTATCATTTTGTGTATGTCATTGAAAAGTGTAGGCTAGTAATAGCCAGATTTGAGTATTTTGTTAGCAGTGGCTTTCTAGCTCAAGTGACCTCCACACTCTCCTGCATGGAATTCCTGTTTAATTCTCTCGGCTTCATTTTCAGGCAAACATTTAAGTAGTAGACCATTTGCATTTTTCTAGTATAAACACTAATTCAATATGAAATATTTTCTAGCCTTTAGTTTCAGGAATCTAGCCTTAGTATTTGATAGATTAGGAGGGGCGTTGAGGTTTGTGAGCACATACAGGATATCGGAATACCATGGAGAGTTTTGAAATTTTTCCTCGATAGTTGGATCAGGCAATCCTTCCTGTCCATCCAAGGCATCTACCATGTTAATTTCAAAGGCTTTTAAATTCAATTCAGCCATTAGTTGAGCTAAGCCTTGACCTCTGATCAGTTTCATGGGTTTTATTTCCAGGTCATATTATAAAATCACAGCGATCCATTTGCTCCTTTTTCTGTCCGGGTCTTGGGACAAGATGTCTTTAACCACTATGTTAGGCACGTAGGCTATGGTGTGAGAATGCAGTATGTACACCCTAAATTCCTTCAAGGCCTTTACCAAAGCATAGGTCTGTTTTTCGATTATGTTATATTTTAAGGATGCATCCCTTAGAGCCTTGCTGAAGAAAGAAATAGGCTGTTCCATTCCCTCTATATTTTTCTGCAGCAGAATTGTAGCCATTGTATGTTTGGAGGCGAATGAAAATATCAAGAAATATTTTGATAAATCTGGGCTGATTAGGATAGGAGCCTGGGTGAGTGCGAGTTTAACTGATTCAAAATATTTTTTAGCCTCTACAGTCCACTTAACTCCTACACCTTTCTTCAACATGTTAGTCATATTCCTGAGGTGTTCAGCTAAGTTGGGAATAAACCTCTTTAGGAAGTTAATTTTCCCAATAAAGGACTATAAATCTTTAATTTTTCTCAGGTGTGTGATCTGTAGTATTCCCTCAAACCTCTGTGGGTCTATCTTAATTCCCTTCTCAGATATAATGTGGCTAAGAAGCTTTCCTTCTTTCAGCCCGAATACAGTCTTCTTGGGATTTAATGACAGACCGAACCTCCTGCATTTCTCAAAAACTCTTCTCAGATGTCTTAGGTACTCTTCATCAGTTTTGGAATAGACTGTTATCTCCTCCAGATAGATGACAATGAAGTGCCCTATTTCATTCGAGAAATCTATGTCCATCACTCATTGGAAGGTTGCACCAGCGTTCATCAGTCCAAAGGGCATTTTTACTTACATAAAAGTGCCCCATGGAGTGGTAAAAGCTGTATTGAGTTGATATTATGGGAGTACTAAAACTTGGTTGTAACCTAAAAAACCATCTAACAGGGAGATCCTTTTTGAACCTACTACACTCTGAAGAATGTGTTCCATCTTTGGCAAAGGGTAATTGTCCTTAAGTGAGGCTCTGTTAAGGTTCTTGAAATCAATGCACAATCTGATCTCACCTGTCTTTTTTCTTATAGCTACTAGGTTCGAGACCCAATCAGAGAACCTCACAGGGACTATTATTCCTGCCTCGTATATATTCTTTATTTCCTTTTCAACCGCAGGCAGTTGTTTCAGGTTAATTCTGCGAAGTTTTTATCTAAAGGGTTTTTTATTTTCTTTCAAAGGTATTTTGTGCTGTATAATGTTTCTGTCGTAGGCCTTTAAGTCCTCATAGCTCCAGGAAAACACATCAATGAATTCATTGAATAGGTCAATGTATTTCTGTTTCATGTCTGCGAGCAAGGACTTAGCCAATTTTATCATCTTAGGCTTGTCTTCAGTGCCTATATTGCATTCCTCAACGTCAGATTCTAAGTGTTCTATGGTGGGTTTTTTCGCTACGTCGTCGAAATCGAAAATATATTCTAGAGGTTCCAGACCTCGGGGAATGTTCTTGTCTTTAGCCTGTAGCACCTCTATTTCCTCTTTATCTGCATTCTTATATTATTCTGTTGTATTTCCAATCTATTCATTTAAAGTGTTTATTTCAATGTTGTGGGTTGATTTTTCTTCATTGGGAGGTCCCTCACTCAGGCAGCTATCCTCGAATTTAGATTCTGAATCAGAGAATTCAAACTCGTTCCTGCCTATTAGGAAATCCTCAATATACTTATCTCCCTCAAAGACCTGCCATATTTCTCGTTGTCAGGTACTGCAAGTCTGAACTTTTTCTGGATGATGATTTGTTTGTCGCTGAGAGGCTTATGATATGAACTAGCTATGCAGGCTAATCTGTTTGCAATTGCGTTCTGACTCCCAGGAACAAACACCAATTCATATTCCACAAAGGTTTTCAACAAGTCCATGGAATAATTCCTATATGCTCTCAACCTATAGTGTTTCACCGTGTATTCGCCATTTACCTATTTAATGATTAGCTCAGAGTCTCCATGTACAGCTATCCTTCGGGCTCCTAGTTTTCTCAATAAATTCAGGCCTAGGATAAGAGCCTCATACTCTGCAACACTATTTGTACACTTGAAGTTCATATTGAAGGCATGACTCTCGGCATAGTCACTCTCATTGTTACGTAACCACACTCCTGCCCCTGCAGTATTTCTAGTACATGACCCATCGAAATTCATTTCCCATAAATGTTCGCCCTTGAGTTTGTCATTGGTTTCTTTCCTCACGTTGGTTTCATCGTTATGCTGCAGTGGGGGGCTTGTGTTTTGGTGTGGAGGGTTCCACTCTTTGTGTGGTGTATGGGCTTCAGTGAGGCGACTAGTTGGTTGTTTGCATTCTACTTCTACCTCACTCTGAGTTTGAGATTTAGTGCAATGCCCAAAGGGTTCTTCTTTATTTTCTTCCAAGTATAGGGTGGCCATTATGTCCAGATCTATGGGCTCTATTTCATCGTCCGTATCTCTGTTCTCTAATTCTGGCTCTTTTAAGGGTTCATCGTTGTAGAGGATAAATGAGTCTAGATCAGTGTGTACAGAGTACAAAGGTGAATTTTTAGGCTTTTTAGGGCTGTTGACCAAGAATTTCATTTGTGCCTCTCTATACAGTCTCCTAAGCTAGCTAAAAAAATGGATTGTGGCATATGCCCCATCCATCTGCATTGTACCCTATAACTTGGCTCCCCATGACCTTGATAATAACATGCCATACTTAGGTGGCACATCTGCCACTACAACATCCATGACCATACATTTTGCTAGAATCTGGGTCAATTTCACACACAGGTCTTTAATCAGGCCAAGGCATTTTACCCTACTAGAGTCAAATGAATATAAGTCTTTGTAGGGGAGGGTTATCTCTAGGCCTAACCTCTCCATAACTACCTTAGGCATCAGGTTTTTTGATGCCCCAGAGTCATGCATCGCGTTGTGAAGGATCTTGTTGTGGATATTGAGACTGATATAAAAAGGAGGTACCACCCCTTCCTGAAACTTCCCTTCTATCTTTGGACCAAATAGAAGGGCTGGTTGATTATCACTCAGGTTGATAGTATCACTGTTTTCCCATAGATTTAAGGCTTTCAAAATTTGGCCTTTATATACATCCTGAGTGGCTAGCTCAGAGAGTGGGACAGAGATCTTGATTTTTGCAATCTCACTCTCCATATTGAAGGTGGACTGACTCTTTGTGACACTTACCTCTGTTTTGTTAGCCATTATCTTAGGGGTTGAATCAGTGTGCAAATCATCACTTTGTACAGTGTTGGGAACTATTTTATCAGGAGCAGTAACTACAGTGCTAGTGCTGCTAGTCGGTTGACTTTGTTTTTCGGTAATTTGGTCGTATTTATCTTTGTTCTTCCCAGAACTATCAAATGCTGATTTATTATTTTCAGCGGTCACTTTAGAAGTTTTCTCAGGCCTTTTATTAATAGTAATCTCAGAAGTTTTTGGTTTGGAGTTGTCTAATTTCTTTTTGCTTCTAAGTTCATACTGTTCTCTAACCTACATGATAGCATTCTCAAACCCAAGCCTGTAATCCTCAGATTCTAACCTTTCTTCATCCCAATATGAGGGTGAGGGCTGATCTTATTCTATGGAACAATTTTGGATTGAGTTTTCTATTTCAAACATATTTATTGTGGTTCCCTCAGACTCTTCTATGATTCCCTCATCTTCATCAAGAAAAGTTTCCTGAAACGGGGGTATGAATTGTTGATCTGATTCTCTTTTTCTATTGGGAATGGTATTGTTTCTCCTAAAGTTTTGGTTCTGGTTATGATTACTGACTGAGACAACCATTGTTTCCATCATTTTCTGTAGCTTTTCCATGTTTTTAGCTAAATGGTCATATTTGGGATCAGATGTGGAAGCTACAACGTCATCCCTATATGTTACCCTTTTCTCAGCCCTCATTTTGGCTCTCTTCTCAATCAGGTTAGCCTCTACACTCACTGTCCCCTTTTGCATATCTTCCAATGTGTTGTAATCTCTCTCCCTAAGCTGGTAGGCCATGTCAGCATTGAAGCCTTCAGGGTATTTCACTAAAGCCATACCTTGGGGAGGTTCCATATGTGGAGGAAGAGTGTTGTAAATGCTATTGAACCTTGTAGAATAGTCATGGACACTCTCTCCTACATTCCTTTTAAGTTTTTTGTATTCCGCTAAGATTTGGAGAGGGTTGGCCTTAACTTCCCATTTTTTTATGAAGGTTTGATGTAGAGAGGGAAGGTCTTGGGTACTATTAGGAGGTAGGCCTTTAAACCATTTCTTCACATCGCCTCCTAAAATCTGGGAAAATATTCTCATTTTGACTGTCTCATCGTCTATCTCCATATATTCAAAGGAATATTCCATCCTATCTACATGGTGCTGGGCTGTCGTAGACTCTTTTGCTGTGAAGTGTGGGAATTTTGATTGATAATCCTTGGGTAGGGGTAGTAGAGGCTGAGGTAACACCAAAGGGGCATACTAGGCTTCCATGAGGATGTTCTGTGGAGGTACAGGATTGGCTTGGGTAGCAGGTATGCAGATGACAAGAATACTAAAACCAACAACACTCTGTTGAGCTGATTTAGGGTGGCAGAGCCCCATTTTTTGAATGAAATGAATATCCAGAGGTTTAGATGGGGGAGTCTCTCTATCCCTAATGTGTTGACCACTGTGGGATGGTGAACAAGGAAGCTCAAGGTCTAGCTAGTCTATAGCACTGAGTGACCTAGTTCTAGGTAATATTCTTGGAGAGTCCAGGTCAAAAAGAGGGTCTAAGAGAGTTGTAAAGTCTTCTAGTGCAGAGTTAGCTCTATGGATATGTCTGGAAATAGTTGGCCTTCTAGGTGTAGGATATTTCCTAAGAATGCTCTCAGGGTTGCCAGCAATTTCAGGTGGGTTTGGGTTGGGATAAGCGCTTGTATGAATGGTCCTTGGAGCCAGTATGTTGTCTTTAATCGAAGAAGATTAATCCTACTTGTTACTTCTATTATGGCTGATGTTGTTATGGACTCTGGTCTCCCAGTGGAGTCTTATGTGAAACAAGATAATCAACAGGCCTACTGATCACCAATGGAGTCTTTAATCATTGAGGAACTATGGAGTCGTGAGATGGAAGGTTTAGAATGTTTCAAGAGGGTATAATGTTCACCACAGTGGTTAACCACCAAACTAAGGCTACTATGGTCTTCTTTGAGTCTTGGAAGTGTTTCAAGGTGTATTTTTCTCAAAGCTTCCCCAGTGGAGTCACCATTATGTTGGGGTTCCCATGTTTTGGCAAGTTTGGCAACACCAAAAGATGAGACAACATCAGAACCACTTTCAGGCCTTAGGAGCTAGCCCTCCTGGGTCCAGAGAGGGATCTCTCTATGATAGGCAAAGGCATATGTCTTTGAAATTCTGTTTTTAGGTTTTAGACTAGTTATAGGCATGGGTTTGTTTGTTTGGTTGCTGGGAATCAGGAAGGAAGGGTTCAACATGAGACAAGGCTGGATAAAGAGGATTCTAGACAAAGGAGTAATAATTTCAGGAAACACTCGAGACCATTGCGCAATGGAGTCAGGAAAGGGTTTAATTGCTATTCAATATGCAGGCTTTCAGTTGGGCTAGTCACCTAAAACATTGGATCTTAAAGATTATAGTGTGGCATGAAATGGTAAGAAAGAAAGTGAAAGCAAGGAAACCTCCAAGGTGACCGCTCAGGAATTGGATCTAGGGATAGGATGTGATGTTAGACACCTGTAACCCCACTCCTAAAGGGTAAACTCTTTAGACAGAGGGAAAATTTAAGATTTAAACGCAAAGGTGGAGACCTGAGATCAGAGAGAGACTTTGATCTCAATGCTTCAGCATCCAGCTTAAGGGAACTTAGAAAGGTTAAATTGATCGAAAAGGATCCTAGTAAGATAGAAACAACGTTATAAACTCCCATTAACCCAATTATTTCAATTAAAATCCAACAAGAACATCTAAGGATGGACTCATTAATTCATACATCAGTTAGCAGTAAATTATAGCCACTACAATGGTTAAATTAACTTAAATTGGCACTCATATAACACATACAACAGAAAACATCAAAGGTAGGGAGAGAAGAAACATAGGGTACCATGTGAGGGTAAATCCTATGCCGATTTTCTGATGCGTACCAGAAGAAATGAAATATGATGAGTCACAAAGAGAAATAAACAAAGAGATAGAAAAACATCACCGCTCCTTTAAATCAGGATCCAAAGAAATGTGCTTGTCATATTAAAGAGCAACACCAGACATGTAAAACATTGCCAACAACTTTATATTCAATCTAAAAACATCTTCCTCGGCCTATCTCACAACTTTACACAGAGAACTATATCTCAAGAGAAACAGCTTACTATTCACAAATATCCGATCAACAACCTTTCAATGATTTTCTTCATGAGTTTTATAGTTAAATCAGAGGCAGAGGAGGTAGGTGAAACACTGAATGTAACATTAAAATGGAGTGATAAAAAGGGGTCGAGGCCCATTCTGTTTTAATATTTGAGCATTAATGTCCAGTACTCTTTTGGACGAAAGAGTGGTCTTCGACAGGCTACAATTTACTTCAGGTATGTTCTTGATGTGATTTCGATGCAGTACTTGTAGTACTTTGGTGAATAAAAAAAAGGCAGATAAATGACTATGAGGCCTGCCATATTGTGTAACAAATGTTCTGGTAGCATTAAGACTGCTGTCAGGGGGAGATCTTCTTAGAGACAATATATAATGAGGACAGTATGGGTACTGTGTCCTTTCCCAGGAGAAAGCTTCTGACGATGTGAAACACTCATTATATTGTTTTCGGTGCATTAGGCCTCCTTAGGCCCTCTAATTTAATCGTGAGGTCTTCAATTTGGTGCATTTCCCCTTTAAACGATGAATCAGAGCTAAAATTATTTAATTACAAGCATTAAATTCTCTGATTATCCACTGATAACTTTGCCTCTTGATGACTGTCTCAGTTTGTGAAATCTGGTCCTTAACGATGTTGGAGGGGTTTAACCAGTTTCAACAATGTACTCTAATGAAATATTTCCTGTAGAAACCTTCCTAGACATTCCTATTGCAATATCAGGCTCAGAAAATATCCTTCTGCGCTCTGGGTCACTATAACAATGATAGTGAGCACTGGCGGTTCTCACCGCCCGTACACCTGCAAAACACATGAATTTGTCAAGAAATCCATGCATGGGGAAGGATGGCTATGGGGAATGTTGTGGATGCAATGGAAAGCGGTAGGAACATGCAGTGAAACAGTGAAAATCGAACTGATGAAAGTTGGGCGGAATGAAAAACTTTAATGTAAACATTAAAATTTTAATGTTTGGTAGGATGATACAATTTAATGTGAAATATAAGGTTTGGACCTTTGAATGAAATACACAGAAGATGCATGGGAAACATATGAAGTGGGTATATGGTAGGACCTGGCTAAGGTAGAGGGCGATCAACTGTGGACCGTTAGATCGTAAAATGATCAATGGTGGGAATCTTCAAAAGAAATCGTTAGAAGCCCCGATGGAGAAAAATGGATGAAGACGCGATTAAATGAAAGCCGTATATCTAGATCGATCAGACGGTCATGGTTGAATCGGGGAAAAAGAAATCGGGGGGTACAGGGGGTGACACATTGTGGGTTGCCGGTTGGCGATGGTGCAATCAAGCGCCAGCTGTTGGATCGCAAAGGGGATCAATGACGGAGATTCAATAGATGGAAAGAAGGACGGGGCAATGAGTGGGAAATGGTGAAATCCGGAATTTTGGATCTCAAGAGATTGACTGTTGCGATTGCTCCCGCGCTCCACATAACAAACACCATCACATCGGAGAGTTTCAACTTTACAAATGAAATGTGCTCTGCTCCATCCTTCCGATGTGATGAGCTCTTTACGGTTATGCACTTGGTCTTAGCGCTTGGGTGCATGGAGGGGAAGTGGTTTAGGGGCTGGCTGAAAAGGGGCTAAGCCCTTATAAAGAAGAAAGCGGGTTTTTAGCTTAGAAACAAAGTTTAAGGCTAAAAGAGGCTTTTGGTAAATGGAAAAATGGATTTAAAGTCAAATGAGAGGATTTCACTTGGTTTACAAAGGTGAAAAATATGGTCAGGACAACTTAGGAGGGATTTTTTAGGGTTAAAGGGGGAACTTTGGAAAAAAGAGGGAAAGGGTTAATCATGAGGAAAATTGCAGAGATACAAGGGAAATTCAGGGCTTTTCTGAGCACAAATCCTTCACAGGTAGTGAGGCTTTTGGATGGAAGCAGCAGTGAGGCTCCTTTTAAAGGCAATGAACACATGGAGGCTTCAAGGATGAGATATTTTCCCGGTAAATGTATCTCGTGAAGTCTCATAAAACAATTTAGCCACCTGTTTGCTTGACAAAAAATTCATAGGTGGCTAACAACTTCAATTTTGGAATTCAATGATGAAATCAAACCAATTTGAAACAAATTTTTGGAAGGATATCTCTGTTGCTTTGTATCTGATAAACAAACACAATGGGTAATTGGTTAACTCTGGATAAATGGTGGTATAATTAAGATGCTCCCAATATGGGATCTCATAAAATACAACTTTCATTTTCATCCCAATGGGAAATTTCTCAACATAGGTGTCAAAGAATTATGGATCATTGAACATAAGCTCCCCATTTGAATCGAATATTTCTACAAAATCCTTGTCCTTTTATCTCTCAAATGCTCCAAGCCATTCAACTGGTGTCATTATTGCAAGCCTTTGGGTTCTCTCTGTTTTACCATTGAAATCGGATGTTGCTCTTTTGTAAGGGTGATCTTTTGGGAGGAATACCCTAGAGTAGTCATACACTGGCTTTCGTAAGGGGTCAAACCACCTAGCCTTTAGAGAAGTTCCACAAAATTTACATCTATTATACCCTTTTGTTACCAAACCTACGAAATTATTGTATATAGGCTGACACATTAGCAACCATGAAGATTAAAAAAATTGCAGCAAATTAAATTAATATGTGAAACAATATTGTTAGGTATATAAGCAAATCAATAAAAAAGTAATTTACTAGAGAAAACTCCTAAGCCCAGATAATCATGTATGGTGTAAGAACATATTACATACAATGTAAAACTCCTATATGTTATGATGGTTCTTGATACGTCGTACACATGTATCCCTTCCCGTAATGCCTTCAATTCAACTACCAATGGTCATAAGTACACATCCATATTCTTCACTTGTCTTCTACTAAGGACCATGAGAGATAAAATAAGATGTTCATTCTTCAGGTACAACCATGGAGTGATATTGTTATTGATCACTACCACATTCCAAACAGAATAGTTGGTGTTTTGGATAGAATATGGGTTATCGCCATCCATGGCTATGCTAAGTCATAAACTTCATACTTCATCATTGAATTTTTTAGGCCATATATCCTATTTATGCTTCATGGTTATTGAATTTGTTGGCATTCTCATAACTCTTGATTCACTTATGTGTGAGGCATGCAACCCGTACAACATAGATAATTCTTTGCAACGAAAGAGTCTTTGAATCCATAGTATTATAGGCATGTGCATCAACATATTATGAGAAGGACCATGTGATTTGCCCATTTTTATTAAAATAAGGTACCTTTCATACCCACATTTCTGACATATCTCTATGTCTGCATATTCTCCTCTATATATGATATAATCATTCAAACATGCATGATATGATATGTACTCAACGCCCGATATTTTCAACAACTAATTTTCTTCTTCACAGCTACCAGAAAAGACATTATCACCTGGAAGAACATTATCTTTGAATATCCTGTAGTTAGTGGGGAATATAATTTTACAATGTCACTATTTAACATTCATAAAATCGACCATTTTTTATTTTGATTATATTACAAAATATAAGGAATATTATCAATAATGCATCTAAATTACCTCAATATTGCCAAGAAACATGCATTCAGCATGCCAAACCTTTCTTTCATGTTGTACAGAAGCATTGTTATCCCCAACTGAGTATAATTTAACTTGACGCCAAGTCCAAAGAGAGGGGTAGTGGAAAAATATTTCATTCTTTTGAATAAGGTATTAGTGATATTAGCATCATCCCCTAGCTCATCATTATGGAATGCATCTAACAACATTGTCTCCATGGTCACTGTATCCCATAAGTAATCATCCATACCAAACTATATCTATTGCCTCCATTGGTAACTTGTGATGAAGAACTACTATTATTGTATTCATTCCTAATTGGTGAATATGGACGTGTGGGAATTAATTAGGTGGTTTATTCAACCATTCTTTGTATGATCCCTCTCTAATTCTTGTCCTTAATCTAGCCTTCTCTCAAGTTGACATTGTAGTGTGGTGCTCCAGAAGATGGTAGGTGGGTCACTCGTCATCACTAGAATCCTAATTTAAAAAATTATTGAATGCCATTAGTACAATATCAGTTATATTAGGTCACTCATCATCACTAGAATCCTAATTTAAAAAATTATTGAACGCCATTAGTGCAATATCAGTGATATTAGTAAGAACGTCATTGTAATTGGTTTGTTGAAATTACATTATACCAAACAATTATTACCATCGTTGATCCAGGATTATAACTGGAATATGACATGTTCCAACTGGAAGGGTGAAGAGGCTTTCCATTTTCATCTACCAATTTCTTGCGATATGTTGTTCTTCGTGAGGGATTCCAGTGTTTTTGAAATGGCAGAATATTTTCTGCATCTAAACTCAATTATGAATGAGGATCTTGCAAATTTGGATAAAATTTTATTCAAATTGACATGGATTAAAAATAAATAAATTTAATTAGATAATCGAACTATAAATAAAATCTGAATTTACTTGAGACGGAAAGGGAGAAATCCGTAAAGGAATTTGATCAGAAATATGGAATGAAGTGGAATTTGAATATTTGGCCATTTGATATTATTGAGATTTTTCCCCTACATTTGAGAAAAATCAAAAATAAAATATTGTTTGCATATCTAAAATTAATCTTGAGAACCATATAACCACAATTCTAATTTCAATATATTTTTAAACCATTTATAAAGAATAAGGAAAATTTAAGTGGAAAATGTATACTATGAACTCATATCATTGATGTGGATGCATCCTAAGGATAATTTGAGATTAATATGCCACTGTATATGAAAATAAAATTTCATATAGTTTTTAAACCAAACTAGTGTTCTTATCAGAAAAAAGTGCACTGATGCTTTTAAATAATACTAGCACCAGGGCGTTTAAATAATACCTACATCGGTTTTTGACATTCCAAGAAAAAAAATGTTATCATATCAGTCTTCTTGTACAAAAACACACTCATGTGTTTCAAACAAATACAACACCAGTATGCTCATGTTTCCGGATTAAAAAAAAAAAAAAGAATTCAGCCAACTCGATGCTCTTATAATGTATATTATGAATTGTTGTAATATACATATTTTAAACCCTACCGGTGCGCTTATTAGAAAAAAGCACATAATTGTTTTTAAAACATACCATCACTGAGGTGTTCAAATAACACCTGCATCGAATTCTGAAATTTAAAAAAAAAATGTTATCATATCGGTGCTCTTGTTAAAAAACACACTAATGCATTTAAAAAAAATAGCACCGTTATGCACTTGTTTCTAGATTTCAGGAAGTAAAAATGAATTCAATCAACTATGTGCTCTTATCATAATTAGGCATTGATTCTTTTAAAAATAAATTGCATCATTGCATTAAAAAAATTAATTTCATTTTTGTGTTAAAAAACTTAATCGCAACGTTTTTGGATTTTAAAAATAAATAAAAAAGTGTACCGTGTCAGTGCATTGAAAAAATGTTCTGCCCCAACAATATCAATGTGATTATCCTATAAATGCACTGGTGTGCTTGACTATTGAACACACCGATGTGCAGAGAAATTTACAAAAAAAATGTTTTTTTTTTTCATTTTTTAAATTATAAAACGAGCAACAATTTATTTTTCGAAAACTAATTTCATAAAGTCTTTATTCATTATTTCATTATTTTACCTAAAATTTCAAGCGAGTGATTTGTGAGAGAGACATACCAGGAGCACTGTGCAACAAAATAATTCTTTAGAGTAATAGAACTATTCAAAGGAACAAAAGTTGAAATATTTGGCGATTCACTCAAAACCTCGCATAGTACACATTTCAAATTTTATTGTTTATTTTAATAATAAAAAATTTTAAATTTTATGTTAGGGTTTTATTAAAAGGGAGATCATTTGCAAGAGAGACATATTATAGCACTATGAGGAGAAAAATATTTTGGAACCGCAGAAATATTAGAATTTGAAAGGTATGGTGATTGATACAAGATATTTTTCTTATACATGCATAAATAATTACATATGACAGAGCATGTTAACAAGGAAAACTAAAACACACATGAAATGAAGGGAAAATTACATGAAAGCATGAAAAGATGACACAAGGAATTGATTACCGAGTTCATACAATTTTGACTACATCTTCGAGCCCTCCTCAAGGGTGGGGAAGCCTTATTTCATTAAGTGGAATTAAAGAGAAAAGTACAAGTGAAATTTACATAAAGGACCCTTATACCTCCAAGTTGGAAGATGGCCAAAAAATGGAGAAACTAGTTGCTAAAACTGACATCACCATTGAGTTCTTGGCGAAAAATCATGCACAAAAGACTATCCACACTTTCAATTCTGAAAATTTTCCTTTTTGCACCTCTCAAAACATTTTTTATGCCCCTATGATTCCTTGGGAAAATTTTTTGGCCTCGTGTTAGGCTCAAGGTTTTGCCTCTGCTCCACGTTGCCGCTCCTCCCTGTGAAAATTAAATTGGTCAGCTTATATGGTGAAGGGGTGGTGGAATTTACAAATTCGAAACCCATGGTGTAATGGTTTAAGGGATAAATAGAGCTGGGATGGTTGGGGTTTGAATCCCCACCTCCCTATCTTGGAAAACTATTTTAGTAGTGTTATACGGAATTATGGATTATAGATAAAAAATTCTTCCCTAGACGTGGTGCTTATCTAGAAAAATAGGTTAAAGACTTTGCAACTACCTTTCCTAACAGTAAATAGACACACATAACAGATCAAGAAACTTACTTGGAGTCCAAGCGCTTCTAATTATCCTTCTGTCACTCTTGCTGTAGCTTGAAATCTGAGCTATATCGCCAAAATATTTCCTGCAAAGATGAACACTAAACAACAAAAGATAGCAATAATACAAATGTCTATTCAAGTTATTTAGTTAAATAAATGAAACACGAACCATATACATCATATAAGAATTCATAATATGAAAGACAGAAGCTTATATAGATACATATGTGGGAAAATAGCAACAATATTTATTAATGGATAGAAGGGGAGGTTACAACCTAGTGATTGATTTGATGTCACCATCTCCAACAGCATCCTAGACTCATCACAATGCATATCTCTCCAGCAGCATGTTACACAAATCAACTCCTCAATTGAAATTCCAGCAACATTTCTCTACTCATATTCTTCCTTTTCAAGCACTAGGATCTGTGCTCATTTTATAGAGGAGCTAAAGGTAGTTTTACAATCAATTACTTTCTGATAATAGGCAAGACATGTTCCCAGTCTCATAGGTATCAAATGGACACATGGATTTGAAGTTTGACACATATGCACTCTTCCAGAAGGCACTGGCCAAGCGGAGATTCCAGAACAATGATAATTTCATTCCCAAATGACCAACGCACCCTTGATATATTAATGACCTGCATCAATATTTCAATACATTACATCATGATATATCCTCTTGATCATAAATTGCCGAGGGAAGGCATTCCCATGCTCAGCACATAAACTATATAATAACATGTACATAGTGCAGAAAGTCGTTTACATTGGAATGTTGCCCATTACAAACATGCCTACAGATATAGGCCCATGTTTGGATGAAGATCTGTATGTAAGTTCACCGTACAGATGATGTGTAGAACAATCATGAAATCACAGCCTGAATTGCTGAAACTAGATCCAAGGTCTTCTTATCTCATTCACTCGATCATTCGGGTACAAGTCTAGCCATGTGAATATATGATTTATAGTCGAACATGGTAAGACATTTTTTGATTACCATCCAATAATGTGAGCTGTTAACAAATGTGAGAGAACCGCCATTGATGTCAATGGCCCTCAAGGTACTGCAGTACATCTCGTAAGGCATGAATAGATGATTTGATGTTGAACTCCAACCAAAATCTTGCGGTCAAAAGTTTGGAAGCGAGGATCTTGTCGATGTTGTAACAAGCCTCATGGTACTAGAATATGATGTTTCTAAGTGAACTTCCTAGATAATGATTTTCTGTCAACATGAAGCCACCTTATTTTGAAACAGGAGTTACTAATTTTAGAGACAAAGGTATGACATGATATAGTAATGTTTGGGGATAAATGTCATGAGAATGAAGGTTTATGAGTATTACAGAAGGATGAGTATTCACTGGATGACTTCTCTTGAACATATCAGCAACACTGAGATGAGTTGGAAGCATTGACCCAAAACCGAAGTGAAGGTATGATGAACCATAGGTATGAATGAACCGTCAAGAATACCCAACCCAAAAAATCATGGTGGTGGAGTGAAGTGCCATGTTCAAGAGCGACCTGCTACTGTAAAAATTTTTGTTCACTTTCCCAAATTTTCCCCGGTCATTTTTCGACCAGTACCTCTTTATTTTTTTTTAACAAGCTTGAGGAGGATAACATATGCTTGATCTATAATTCAACCCTTCGGGTGAAAAATATATCGCTATTTAATAATTTAATGAGTCTAGCAATGAATGAAACTCGATTCTTGCCATGATCGACAATTCCATCGCTATTTTATGTTTTAACGAGCCTACCAATAGTGACAACCCAGTCTTTTTTCATATTTAGAGATTTTGAAAAAGAGGACGAAAGAAAAAACCATAAGTAATTTTTCGTAAAGTTGTCACTCAAATCTGAAAAAGTGTAAAATAATATCTAAGAGAACCTCTTTAGTCATGTTTGACCAAGGTATTCCTTTTTCGTAAATAATCTATCTCAGTCCGGCAAAGGGTTAAACTTATACTGAGTATATATCAATTTATTTACTTTTACGACCTCGAAAATACAAGTGCTCGGAAATATTTTCACATTATCAAAGTCTAAAAAGAGCTAAAAGAAGACTCCAGGGGTTCCTTTTTCATTGTTATCGAAGCTCAAAAAAGAGATAAAAGTATGCTTCAAATCCTTTTTTGTTTTTTAACAAAGCTCAAAAAATAAGGATAAAAATATGCTTTGTGGTCAAATCACTCTTTGAAATAAATCTACATGACTAATTTGTTCATCAGCTATAAAACCTGTTCAGAACAACATCAAATGGATTAAAAATACATGTTTTATGATAAAAACATAATAAAAACATAGTCTTAGCGATAAATATGATTTACAAATAATTAAATGACTATCAAAAAGAGTTTTACTATTCATTTTTACCATTCAATAGTTACCATTTGCATTTTGGAGCCTTGAACTTGTTTTTACCCTCGAACTTCGGTTGTTGATTGCGTGCAATTGGTATGAATGTTTTGACTCCCCCTTGCAAGAGCACATGTAAAATGCCCCCTACAAGAGAAAATGCCCCCCAAGCTTCATTTCCAATGACCGCTGCAAGAGCAGATGCCCCCCAAGCTTCATTTCATTCACCTAAGTAGAATACTAGTTACTGATAGCACGATGGAATGAAGATTCATTATAAGGGAGGACTTGTTTCATTTTTTAACGAGCTTGACACAGGAAAAGAGCTATGCTCATGACTTGTTTCAATTTTTAATGAGGTTGACACAGTAAAAGAACTTTCCTCATGGCGTGTTTCATTTTTTAACTAGGTTGACACAGTAAAAGAACTATCCTCATAACCTATTTCATTTTTTAACGAGGTTGACACAGTAAACTAACCATCCTCATAGGCACTTGTTTAATTTTTTAACGAGGTTGACACAAGAAAAAAGAACTATCCTCAATCCCTATTTAATTTTTTAATGAGGTTGACACAATAAAAGAACCATCCTCGTAATCTATTTCATTTTTTAATAAGGTTGACATAGGAAAATAGCCATCCTCATTATGCAGTTTGACTAGTGAGTGTGCTCTGGAAAAGACGCAGTCTAACGGAGGCATAATTTAAGGAGTACCACAAATGATAAGTTATAACATGCATTGACGGGTCTTCTCCAGGGTTTCCATTGAATTTAGGAATGTCAGAGGTTAAAATATGTGGTATCACCAACCACCAAGGAGAACAATTCATGGGATCAGCTTGATATTGCACTGAGGATGTGAATAAAGGATCAAGTCGTTCAATACTCATAAGGGAGGAAGCAGTTAAGATTCCATATGATGACATGCGTGAAGTCAATGGAAAAAACATCGAAGATGAAGCAACAGTAAATGTTGTCGCAGCTAAAATAGATGGTTCAGTCAGGGATGTTATCTCAGCCATAGTCAAATGACCTAGCGCATACCCTATAGAATCTACAGGAACTCAAAGTGAAACAAGATCAACAAAAGTATAGGAAGGTGATTAAGGAAAAGACTCATATACGTAAATCTCCTATCGAAAATAAGTTGGAGTTAAAGGTGTCTCGTCTTGTGATATTTATTCAATCAAAATTAAACTAGGTGGAAGAACTTCATCGTCTAGCCTAAAGTATATTTCAGTTGGTTGACTGCGTAATATGGGAGACTCAATGGCTACAATAGATTGTGGAGTGACCAATACAGAAAAAATTCCGGTTTTTTGACTTTGGGATCAAGATTTTCTCCACTTAGGGAATATAGCAACTCAAATATAAGGGGATGATAGACCCTATTTCATTGGTCCTAGGGATGATGTCCAGTTTGACAAATAACAACTACCCCCTAAAGCACAATGGGATCCAAATCAACTTCCAGTTGAAGAACGTCGAGTTCAAGAGGTATGGTCTCATAGATTGCATGGATCATGACCACGGGTAGTTCTAAGGACTCTGTCTCGACAACAGTAGACAAACTAGGATTTGTAGAAAAAAATTATGCCGACTTTGGTATATGGGAAGATGATGCTTCACCAGAGGTACTGATGGTATTGGTTTCGGTAGAGAGATGTTGCCTTTGCCGCATAAAAGTAGCTTCTGGTGGTAAAGGTGGTTTCCATGCAAGTCTACGCAAATGACGGGGAAAGGGATTTTTTTCTTCCATGATGACTGATTTATTTTATGACCAAAAAAAAATAAAAAAAATAAAAGGGTAATGTTAGGAAAAAGGTTTACCAAGAAACTAGGAACTGCAAAATATCTCTTGGTGAACCAAGAAGTATGGGTAGGCAATCTCCCCGAATGTTGTGTTCCATGTATCACAATTTAAAAGGTGGCCAACTCGGTTCACTATGAATGGATAGAAACCTAAAGTTTTCCTCCCAAATGTTAGCCACCTATAAAATTTATTATATCAAAAGGTGGCTAAATCATTTTTGGAACCTTCAAGAAACACGTTTATTTCTAAAAATGTTATCTCTTGAATACTTATGAAGACATCATGCCCTTTGTTTAAATCTTCACTACTGTTTCCATTTCAAACTCTGAAATTCTGTTGATTTCATAGAGAAAAGACTGCTGCAAAACACCATTTATCCCTTCCTTTCACTTCAAACTAACCTTCATTTTTACCCCTTTTATTCCCCATGGAATTCCTCTATTTTCCATTTTTCTCCATTTCCCCTTCATAGGATCCTCTTTACAAGGTTTAAAACTCATTTTTAAACTTTGCCGAAACCCCCAAATCCATCAAAAATTGTGAAAATTTTCATAAAAAATAAGTTTTTTGACTATGTGCTTAAGCCCCTTTGGGCTAAGCCTAGACCACTTCCCCACATGTGCCCTGGCACTAAAACCAAGTGCTAAACTCTTTCGGTGCTTATCGCATTGGCAACAAATGACGAACGCAAATATTTGGGCCTTTAGAAGACTCCTGATACGATTAGCCTCTGGTTGTAAGCTCCCGATCCCCTTGTCTCATTCGCTGAACCCTGGGCCTGCAAACGGGCACTAAGAATTGTATAAACCCATCTCTGATGCATATTTCCCTTTGTAAATTCATAAACCCACTTTTCCTAAGTTTTGGTCTAAACCTGCCAGAACAATGTTTTTTAATGAAAATGGGTAGATTGAAAAGTCCCACATCGTTATTCCGATGCGATTGAGCCTCGTTGTATAAACCCCTGCCTTCCGCTTCTCTACATATAAATGTATGCCCGGGACCAAGATTTAAAGTCTTGAAGTGCTAATCGCATTGGAGAAATTCAAATGGGTATACTGAAAAGCCTGAACTTTCCTTCCGATGCGAGTGGCCCTTATACATGTAAGCCCTGGGTCTTTGTTTTCCCATATATCGGCAGGGCCCTGCAATCGGGTGCCAAGTCTGTTATATGTAACCTGCCCCTAAGCCAAAACCTTTGTTTTTCATTAAAATTTTGGTTTTATATTTTACAAAGGGTCTCGCTCATTCATTGGTCAGAGCCCATCTCCGCTGTTGATCTCGGACCAATCCGATGGCTAGCGCATTCTCACATTGGAAAATTCATTGGGTGAGTTTATATTTTATGACACCCCTGATTAGTTATTCCCTGATCCATCCTCCACCATCGATCTGATCTGCAGATCGATGGTCCACAGTCAATCGCATTGGCACCATTCAGTTTTGTTCTCTCACCGATCGCCAAGCCCCGATTGCATCTAGGCCATCCACGTGTCCAGATCAGACGGTCTTGATCAATCCTTCTGACTTTGGTTATATTTTATGCGTCCCACTTTATAATGTTTTTGGCCGAATCATAGCCATTGATCTCTGCAGATCAACGGTCCTTATTAAACCTTTGTCCACCTTTGTATTATTTTCATTTAATCCCCAAATGCAATCTTTGCCATTGATCCTGCTCATCCAATGGCTCGTATTAACCCCGACAGGCCTGACCCCTGTGGGTCCTGCTTTATTCATGATTTCATCTTAGCCTTCCATCTTAGATCTAACAGCTCAGATTGAAACCGCCCTTCCCGCTTCTGCCCGTGCATCTATCCAATATCGCGCTCGCTCTCTGCCGTCATATCTGAGACCCCAGATCTAACGGTTCATGCGTGTTTTCATGTAAGTTTAAGCGTGGAGGTTAATTCTCAAAAATTACGCGATATAGGCTATTTTCAAAAGACACGTGTCGCCTCCTAATGCATATCGCGTACAAAAAGGCAATACCGCCTCCCCAACTTATCCCCACGCGATACTGCTGGTTTCTTGGACCAAAACCACCCTTCCCCATTTACACTATGTTATATCACGTTCCTCCTCGACCGTTGATCTCCGCAGATCAATGGTCTGAGATCATTTTCTCCCTGTTTCATTGCCCTCAGCCTTTTCCAAAGGGATTTTAATGTGCATCCTCCGTCGTTGATCTCATGGCCCGATCTCATCCGATGGCCCAGGATCATCTCGAAACCCCGATTTAAATTCTTAACAAATTGCCTCCGCCAAAGGAATTTTTCCCCTTTTCCTTTGTATTTCTTTGCATTTTTGCTTATTGTAATTATAATGTGACCGCTTCACGTTATATCATTACAATTTCTCCTGACTGTTGATCTCTGCAAGATCAACGACCCTAACTTAAAATCTCCACCGCATCTTCCAAGTTGCCTGCTTTTCACCTCTGTAGTGACTCTCCACTGTTGGATGTCGTCATCCGATAGAGACGCTCCAAAACTAAGCCTCCTAAGAAGTCCTACCCAATAACGCAGGATTTCATAACTATTTTTTGGTTTATGCAGGTTTTAAATATTTTATCGAAATATTTTAATAGAAAAGTGAAAGCTGAGGATGACGATCCTTTCGGTATTCATTCATTAAAGAGTATCCGTCTACAGGGTTCGACCACCATGTTTCGTCAACACATCATGAGTATTGATGCCATATGAATCCTGTATCACCTGCACATCAACAAGACACAGTGAAGCATGATTCAAATAGAGAGTATCAGTATTAAAGACCCAAATGCAACAGAGATTAAGAATTAAACATTGATTATACATTTTGAGGTGGATTACGGCTAAGATTGTAAATCAAAAGCCTAATCCACTAAATTAACCATGTTTAAATAAAATCAATAATATCTATCAGACAGAGGATGCCTCCACTGCCACATTAGAGGAAAATTGATTCCTCTCAGCTACCAGATTGCCACCTATGGCTTCACAGCATTCAATAGAGGCCGAGTAATGACTAGAATAGAGGATATTTACCTTATCACAGTCGAACAACTAATTCAACCAAAGAAATTATTGAAAAATATCTGCTGAGTTACTACAGAGATGACACAGAGCCTTAAAGTCAACAAAATCATCCCACCAAGCTTAAATACTTAATGTAAACCAATTAATATAGGAAAATATCTGTAAACTTCTCCATTGATCCCCTCAAAGGCTGTGATGTACTAAATCTGTATTAATTGAACCCTTAGATATTTTTCTCTTTTGACCTGCTCATCCTTCTATAAAATCATATTGAGGAGTTCATTGTAAATGTTCGTTGCAGAACTTTGAAATATACTTATGCTCGAAACTTCCAATTGTAAATAGTGTTCAAAGGCTCTTGAAGCTCTGCTTGTGATATAATAGTTAGGCTAAGAAGTGAACATGGTTATTGAACTGAAACATTGGACTTGAAGATTGTAACTGGTTTGAAGCATCAATACAAGTTGATTTATGGGATCCTGGTCTATGTCGACGGTGAAGTTATTTCTTATTTTAAATTGTTATTTTATTTCTGTTTTCACTTTGTATATTGAGATATTAATCTCACTATCCGTTAGGTTCAGTTAGGATTCATTACATTTAATGTATTGTCTGCTATGTGTCATAGGAAGTTTAGTTTTACTTCAGTTTACTTCAGTCATTTATTGCTGATGTTTCCAATGTATTCCTATTTAACTATTTGGTAATATTGAGATGAAAAAATCTCTGCTCCAGTTTTCAATTTCAATTTGTCAATTCTTCTCATGGTATCAAAACGAGCTTGCATAATCCTCCCTAGAGAGCAACAACAGAGCCACGAAGGAGTAGAAGAGAGGAGCAGTTGATTGGCGCAACCGTGAGTTGATTGGCGCGAGAATACACCACATACCTGCACTAGTTTCATGCCTTGCATCGTTTTTGAAATTGGCACAACTATTCCTCTCGGGACCGCACCAGTATGCAAGCAAAAAAATTAACGCAAGTCAACGTATGAAGCATTCGTATTAAAAATAATTTTTTTTAAAAAAAGGTATGAACCGTTGGTATTAAAGATTTTTCAAAATCGATTTTCAAAAGATATGAAGGTCAATGTGGATTTTATTAAAGGTGATCCAACATTCATAAATCAATTTATGTTTTCAAGGGAAAGCCTTTTAAGTATCGATTTTAAAAAAAAATGTGAAAGGGCATAAGGAAAAGTTTTTTTTTATTAAATTTTTTTTTTATATATAAAAACTTTAAATTTTTTTGAAAATTAAAAAAACAAAAAAGGGGTTTCAAAAGAGTATGAGTGAAGTTTTTCTTTAAAGAGAGAATTTTTTTTTGGCAAAGAAATTTAAAAAGAAGAGGGCTGAAATTTAAAAGAGGGTTTCACGAAATTTTTTTAAGTCTTCAAGAGATTTAAAAATTTTAGAGGAGATTTACAAAAGGCGCATTTGAAGAAATAATGGCCTCTTCAAGTTCTTTGCCACAGACACCAAATCTGATTGGCAAAAAATATGAATTTTGGAATTTGAGAATGAAGACTTTTTTACAAGCACAAGATTGTTGGGATACGCTTCTGATTGCTTATGTCGAGCCAACTCAAGAAGCATGGGCAACCATGACCAATAATCAAAGAAATACAGCTATTGAACTTAGAAAGAAGGAGCACAGAGCCAAATGCTGGATACAAAATTCAGTCGATGACTCTATTTTTGACAAAATAACTGGTGTGACAACAGCAAAAGAATTTTGGGATATTTTGCAAGCTGTGTATCAAGGAAATTATACAATAAAGACCGTTAAACTGCAAACATTAAGAGCTTAGTTTGAAACCCTAAAGATGGATGACACTGAGAATGTGGATCAGTTCATGATTAGAGTCATGGGAATAGTGAATCAAATCAAAATCATTGGGGAAACCATTAGAGATCAAAAAGTTGTTGAAAAATCATTGTAAGGGAAACCATTACAGCCATTTTGGAATCCAAAGATATTAAAACTTTCTCAGTAGAACAGTTGACTATATCACTTTTGGCACACGAAACAAGACTCAATCTGACAGAAGATTCCACAGAACAAGCCTTCAAAGCACACCTCTCATTTGACAGAGGTAGAGGCAGAGGATATAGAGGTGGCAACAAGTGAGGCAGAGGTCGAGGAAATGGTAGATTTGATCATCATCATGCAACAGAGTAGTGGAGACCTCCACAAAACTGAAATCAGAGAGGAAGGTCATGGAACAGATCGTGTGTTCAATGTTACTATTGTAAGAAGTTTGGCCACTACGAACACGACTGTAGAAAGAAAAAGCCAGATCAGCACAAAGGCTATATCAATCTCTCCAACAGTGAAGGATAATCCTCAAAGACCATGTTTCTTTCATGCCATCTCTTAGAAGACAAACAGAGTGAATATCTTTGGTTGCTCAACAGCGGATGCAGCAATCACATGACAGGCAACAAGAGACTTCTTTCTTCTCTAGATGCTTCCATAACATCAGAGATAACGCTTGGAGATCGTATAAGTATTAAAGCTGAAGGAAAAGGTACTGTTCCTATTCTTACTAATCAGAATCAAAACAAATACATCCCTGATGTTTATTATGTTCCTCAGCTCAAACATAACCTCCTTAGTGTAGGACAATTAATGGAACATGGCTATGATGTATTGTTTCAAAAGAACACCTGCTATATATATGAGAAAGATCCTCATAAAAGGTTGATAGCAAAAGTTGAAAAGACCAAGAGTAGGATGTTTCCATTGACCCTTAGAAGCCAAAATACCAATCAATCTTAGTCCACAATATATCAAGAATAGATGAAACTCATCTATGGCACTCTAGGTATGGTCACATTCCAGTCAAGAGTCTCATTTTGCTTCAAAATAAATCTATAGTCATTGGTCTACCTACTATCAGTGAAAAAGTTTTTAATTGTGAAGTTTGTGTCTTGTCCAAGCATAAAAGAGATATTTTTCCCTCATCAACCTCAAGGACAAAAGAGCCTTTGGAATTTTTCCATACTGACATCTGTGGTCCAATGCAGACATTGTCCATTGGTGGTAGTTTCTACCTTCTAACATTTATTGATGACTTTAGCAGGAAGATATGGGTGTATTTTTTAAAAAACAAATCAGATACCTTCTCTAGATTTCTGGAGTTCAAGGCAGAAGCAGAAAAACAGAGTGGAAAACTCTTGAAAGTACTCAGATCAGACAGAGGAGGAGAATACACTTAAAATGAATTCAAAACATTTTGTTGATAGCAAGGTATCCTAATGCAGTACACAACCAGATACACTCCACAGCAAAATGGAGTAGAAAAAAGAAAGAATCAGTAGATCATGAACATGGCGAGACACATGCTACGGGAGAAGAAGTTGACAAATAACTATTGGGCTAAAGCAGTGTCGACAACAGTGTATGTTCTTAACAGATCTCCAACATACAGCTTACAAGATAAAATACCTCAAGAAGCATGGGATGGAAACAAGGTAAATGTGTCACACTTTAGAATCTTTGGATCAGTAGCTTTTTCTCATGTTCCTGAAAAACTCAAAAAAAAGCTTGATGATAGAAGTGAGAAATGCATATTTGTAGGCTACAGTGAGTAGTCGAAAGCCTAAAAAATTTATAACCCCATTACCAAAAAGTTCATTATAAGCAGAGATGTGAAATTTTTCGAAAATAAATCTTGGTTTGACCATGTAGATGAAACTTCAAATCAGCCTTTTTATCTACCACAAACTCGAAGATTTCAGGTTCAAGAACAACCAGAACATTCTGAAAGTGGAACATCATCAAGCACTGATTCAGCCAGTGATCAAACATCTTCAAAAGATGGACATAAAACAAGAAGTATCAGATAGATATATGAATAGGAGCATGAATCTGAACAACAAAATATGTTTTCATTCATTTCAACTCAGCCGAATTATTTTGAAGAAGTAGTCAAAGAAAAGCATTGGGTTGAAGTAATGAACCAAGAAATTGCTTCCATAGAGAAAAATCAGACTTGGGAATTAGCTGATCTCCCAAGAGACAAAACAAAAATTGGTGTAAAATGGGTATATAAGACCAAGCTAAATGAAAAAGGAAAAGTTGAGAAACATAAGGCAAGGTTGGTTGCCAAAGTATTCTCACAACAGTTTGGTGTCTACTATGGTGAAACATTTGATCCAGTAGCAAGGTTAGACACTGTCAGAACCATTTTTTCCACAGCAGCTCAACACAAATGGAAAGTCTATCAGCTTGATGTAAAATATGCCTTCCTAAATGGTGTATTACAGGAAGAAGTTTATGTAGATCAACCTCCAGGTTTTGAAGTAAAAAGACAAGAGCATAAAGTATATATATTGAATAAAGCTTTATATGGTTTGAAACAAGCACCAAGAGCTTGGTACAGTCGCATCGACACATATCTCATCAAAAGTGGTTTTTCCAGAAGCAGCCATGAACCCACTTTGTATACCAAATCTCATGAAGGTAAAATTCTTATTGTATGCCTTTATGTAGATGATCTTCTTTATACAGGAAATATGATGTTCGAAGAGTTCAAAGCAACAATGCAAGCAAAATTTGATATGACAGATCTAGGAGTCATGAAATATTTCCTAGGAATTGAAATTCACCAATATGATAATGGAATTTTTGTTGGTCAACAAAAATATGCCACTGATATCATTCAAAAGTTCAGAATGACCAATTGCAAATTAGCCGATACACCAATTTCTCAAGGTACCAAACTCAACAAAGAAGATGTAGCACCATCTATTGATCCCACATTTTATAAAAGCCTAGTTGGTAGTTTGTTGTATCTAACTGCAACTAGACCGGATATTATGTTTGCAGCAAGTTTTGTCTCCAGGTTTATGCAGTCTCCAAAGCTTACTCATTGGCAGGTTGCAAAAAGGATCTTAAGGTATATTGTAGGGACCATAGACTATAGTTTGTTTTATACACATTTTGAAAATTGTTCACTTTCAGGTTATACAGATAGCGATTATGCAGGGAGTTTAGATGATTTCAAAAGTACCTTAGGGTATGTTTTTCATCTTGGAACAAATTTGATTTCATGGGCATCCGAGAAACATTCAATCGTTTCATTATCTTCTGCAGAGGCAGAATATGTAGAAGCAAATTCAGCAGCTTGTCAAGTAGTGTGGTTGAGAATATTATTGAAATACATTTCAGATATTTAGAAGGAGCCAACTCCAATTTACTGTCATAACAATTCAACAATTTCTTTATCAAAAAATCATGTTTTTCACAAAAAGAGCAAGCACATTGACACACGTTTTCATTTCATTCGTGAACTTGTCAATAATGGGGACATCACACTTTCCTTTTGTGGTTCCAAAGATCAGCTTGCAGATATTTTCACAAAACCATTGGGAAAGAATGTATTTGAATTTCAAAGAGAGAAATTAGGCATTGTTAGTGCCTCCACTTGTAACAGTTAAGATTAGGAGGGGATGTTGAGATATTAATATCACTATCTATTAGGTTCAGTTAGGATTCATTACATTTAATGTATTATCTGCTAGGTGTCATAGTTAGTTTAGTTTTACTTTAGTTTGCTTCAGTCATTTATTGCTGATGTTTCCAATGTATTCCTATTTAACTATTTGGTAATATTGAGATGAGCAACTCTCTGCTCTAGTTTTCGATTTCAGTTTGTCAATTCTTCTCATTATCCATCTTCTCTAATAAATAAAAACAAGCATAGAGTTAGGATTTAATGTATATCAGTACCCTTCTCTAACTGATAAGTTTTATCTATATGTTTTCTTCCAAATTGTGTTGTTTAGGAACAATTTAATTTAGTTTAAGCAGTTAGGAATGTTGGCGTTCCCTCATTCTACTGCCTAAGATAGATGTTGTTCTTGAATTCTATTTTTAGTTTATATTAAGTAGAGATGAACTAAGGAAGTAATGGTGAGCCCTGTCCTTTAGTTTTATCCCAAAAAACTATCTGAAAGTTTCCCTAATAGTGTGTTGAAAGCAGGCTAGGTTAAAAGTCCTTACCTGATCTTAGATTATTCTTTGTTATCTTATGTGTTTGTCTTGAAAGTTTACCAAGTAAAGCAAAACTATAGAATTCTATGGTGTGCCCTGTCCTCTAGTTCCTTCCCCAACAGTTGCTTTTAAAATTTCCCTTTGTGTTAAAATGTTTTTCTATTGAAAGTGCATCAAAAGCTAGTGGCTAGTTTCAAAGTACTTACTAGATCTTAGATTAATTTTATGTCTTTCTTAAGTGTATTAAAAAAATAGGATAGTTTCAAAGTACTTACCTGATCTTAGGCTAATCTTTGTTCTTCATTTTTTTAAATTCCCCTTCTTGTTGTATCATTTCATTCCATAAAATCAACTTTAAAGATATCCTTAGACATAGATGACTTTCCCCATGGACCACTCTTGAACCTTTGTTTGGTCAATTTAGTGTGTCCTAAATTGCTACATTAATTTTTCAATCTAGGATTTGTAAGCTGACGAAGTGTGGCGCACTATATGTGCAAGATAACCTATCTCTTACTTTTTGTCGTTTTTGGGTTTTTTATTTATCTTGGGAGTTTTTATCTTGGTTGGTTTCCTAATGTGAGATGGAAATTCTAAAAGACAAGTATGGATATAAATGTTCAAGGCAATGATGTCCTTTATAATAATTTCCCAAACTTCAAACTTCAAAAGGGTTTTAAAACATGCAATGACAAAATTAATTCCTAAAAGAAAATGAAAATGTGCCACTATACTAGTCAAACAAACAGTGAAACCCATTACCCTTGCTGTTGTCTAAATACAAAAGAAACTGTGCTCAAAGAAATCCAAGAATTGAAAGCAAAGTAAAGCTAAAATCAAATTACATCAACTCATATTCAAACCCCTCACCATTAGTCTCGCTATGGCTTTCGGAGGTAATCATAAACAACTTGAGCAATCTGATATCTAATTTGCAGAAAAATAAACTAATATCAAATTACACACTCATACTTCAATCCCTCACCATTAGTCTTGCTATGGCTTTCGGAGGTAACTGATAATGACATGAGCAATTTAATATCTAACTTGCAGAAAAATAAACTAATATCAAACTACACACTCATACTTCAATCCCTCACCATTAGTCTCTCTATGGATTTCGGAGATAACTGATAATGACATGAGTAATTTAATATCTAATCTAACTAATAAAGCAAATGTACAAAACTGAGATAAATAAAACAGTGATGGAATTAAAAGCTAAGAAAAATAAATCAGCAGAAGGACAAGACTGATTCCATGTCATTATTCATTGTAAAACTATGTGCAAATGCCCGGGCTGCCTACTGTAATCTGGAACAAAGACACTGATCAGTTAACAGTAGTATAAAGCATGAAAAATTATGGACATAAATAAAACGTTAATACCATAAGAGATGTAATATATACACGTGAATAACTATGGCATAATGAACGTAAGGAAATAAAGCATGAAACTATACAACAATAAACAAAACCTCGGCGTGTGCAGGGGCCCTCTACACAATCCTCGGGCAACAGCTATCAACCACGAATTATGCTTATGAACAGAGTCTTCTCATGTATTCAAAACGCAGTCATAACAAGGAAATAATGTCACAGCACAGTGGGCTTTCTTTTCAGCAAAATTACATTACAGAAGCTAGCTACTATGCGTATGAGAACACATTATTTATAACAGAGGATGACATAACTACTTTCCTACAATCTGTGCTGATAAAAGACACGTGAACAACCACGTCCAGAAATCTAGCATTATGGCTGCCGTGAAGATTAAATCTATGAAGGGTGGCCGTTGGATTCAGCTTATGGAGCAGTTCACAGGTGTTGATATGTCCCCTGAGATTTAGGAACGGCCACGCAAGTCTTCACGTGGTGAAAAATGGAGTTCTGTCACCGTAGGACTCTTAGGTTGACCACCGCTTGACTACCTTTGACCACGACCTTCTTTGGTGAATTCGACTAAGCCAATAGGACTCGGTCCATATCCATGTCATTTCCAACTTGCCCATGTGGCTTGATTTTCCTGAAGACACCTGCAATATAGAATTTAACAAAATGGCTGCAGAAAGTTGAAGTAGCTCCGGAAAGTGACAAGATTCCGCAGCTCAATGAGCAAAAATCTAATTCAAACATCAGACACAAAACATAGTTAAAAACCACTTTAAATGCTCTTTTATGATTAATATGCAATGATGTTGATGACTTAGGAGGTCCAAGTAAATGGAAAAAGTCTAGAAAGGTGTATAGGAAAGATGCAAGTTTGGGACTCAACAACCTTGTTGTTTCAATTAAATCCTATTATGACTCCATAGCCCAATGGACTAAAAACCAACGTTATATCTATATTTTCAGCCAAAGCTTGTTCTAATTGCTTGCAACTTCATACCTTTGAAACTCTTTCCATTTAGAACTTTCTGCTCAAGTAATAATCATGCTTAATCATCCAAAAACCAACAAAAACCCTCGGCCTTCATAACTAGCCTAATATCATTATCCAAAAGCTTTTAAATATAAATCCATCTTTGTACTTATTGGAGAGATCCCTCTCCGGATTCAGGAGGGCTAGATCCTAGAATCCCAAAGTGGTTGAAATAGTGTTCTCTCTGCAGTTGGACTTTGCCAATCTTTCTAATTACAGGGAGCTAACATTTCTGGTGACTCTGCTGGGGACCGGAGTCAAATTTAATCTTAGGCTCCCTTAAACACTTCATAAAACCTTGTGAGTAAAAGCAGCCCTTTTCAAGCACTACCAAGTAATGGTAATTATGATAAAACTTGTTTGAATCAGTGACAAACTAGGTAAACCCTAGGATTCTCATAAGAGTTTATCAAACCTTGAAATTTTAGCTGGCTTAGCCATAAGAGTAGACCGTCTTTGTCTCATAACCGTAGCTAAGTTGTGAAACAGATTTAGGACACTCTTAAGAACCAATAGGACTGAAAAATAACTCAGAAAAACCTAGAAATATTTTAGATTGGTATTCAATAAACATGGTGGTGGACCGTAAAACCTTTTACTTCCACAAGAGCTAAAAAATTCCACCTGGAGACTCCACAATCCTAAACAGACCTTAAGACTCCACTGGGAAGACTTTTTATTGTCATAACATCATTTTAAACTCATTAAGAGGATTTTAGGATTAAAAATTTTCTTGTTTAAAGATTAGTTAACCTCTTAAAGATTGTCATATCTGGTTAAAACTGTTCTTGTTTAGCTGGGTCTGAAGAACACAGTATAGTGGCTCCTAGAAATATTCATACTAGATCCTATCCTAACCCAAACCCACCTAAGATAGTTGATAACCCGGAAAGTATCCTTAGGAAGTCTCCTAAGATAAAATTTTCAATTGTTTTCAGATCACCCTTGAGAGCTAATTCAGTTCCTGGAAATCTTGCAACTCTACAAAAATCACAAGTATATCTAAAAAATCCACTTAGAACTAGGTCTCTTGATGATTTAGATTAGCTAGATTCCGAGTCTTCACTTTCATCTCCTGAAACAAGTGAACATCCTGGTAGTAGAGAAACAACACCACCTGATTTGCATTTCCCCCACAATTTAGGTGTCTTTCATCCAAGATCAGCTTAGCAATCTATTCCTGGTTCATCCACATCTGTTCTTCTGACATCCACTATCCAAACTACTCCACTTCAACCCACTTTCCCTCTTGTTAATCCACCTCTTGTAAATCCATCCCCACCACATATCATGGCAACATGGTATGCTCCCTTAGTCCTTCCTGTTCCCTTAGTTAATCTTACACAGGACTATCAGTCCAAAATACCATTTTATGATGCCAATAATGCTACAACTGCATCACAACATGTTGATAAAATGAATGACTACTTTGACAGAAATGAAATTGATGATGATTCTCTCAAAATTAGACTATTTTCTCAGAGTTTGGGGGGAAAAGTAAGAAAATGGTTTAAAGGCTTAACCCCCCATAGTATAAATGATCTCCAAGCCTTCCATTAGACATTTCTAAACAAATGGGAAGTGAGAAAAAACCCTCTTCAAATACTCTTTGATTACAAAAATCTCCACAGAAACACTGGGAAAGTATACAAGATTACTACACTAGATTTAATAGTGTATATAATTCCCTTCCCCCAGATTTAAAACCTTCACAAGGCTCAGCGTTAAACAATTTTCTTGAAAGGTTAGAGCTTGAAATGGCCTATCAGCTGAGAGAAAGAGACCCTTTAACCCTTGAAGATATGCAAAAATGGGCTCTTGCTGTGAAAGTTAATTTAATGGAGAAAAGAGCAAGAATGAAGAATGAGAAGAGAGTATCATTTAGAGAGGAATCCACACCTTCTACTTCTAGATCAAATATGGAAAGAATGATGGAGGAGATGATGAAGAAAATTAGCATTCTTGAGAGAGCTCAAGCAAGTCAAAACCAAACAGCTCCTCAAAACAGGAATCAGAACCAAAATAAGAATTTTAGAAGGAACCAGCCTCAAAATAGACCAAGGGAAGATGATCAACAAATCACTCCTCCCTTTCATCAAAACTATGTGAGTGAGGTTGAAGACACAGAAGAGAAAATAGAGGAAGATGATATCAACATGCTGGGAGTAGATAATGATGACTTTGAGGTTCATTATGATAGAAAACAAGGTCTATACACACCTTATGATGAAAAAAGTGATAAGGATGAAAGTTATTATCAAGATATGGAGAATGTCATCATAGAGTCTCAAAGAGAGTATGACCTTCGAAGTAAAACCAATCAAGAAACTCCCAAAACCAAAACCTCTGACAAATCTTCACAAAAAAACACTATAAATAAGCCAAAAATTGTAAAACAGAAGGACAAGACAGTGGCTGGAAATTCTGATAAAGGTAAAGAGAAAGGCACTCAAAACAATGTAAAACAGAGTGCAGACCTTAGTGGTACTAGCAACTCATCTAGTGCTCCTGTTAAAACGATTTTTTCAAATGTAAATAGAGCAAAACGGCAAACTGACTTTGCTGATAGACTGGAAGTTAACAAGGCTGAGACAAGTATTTCAATGAATCAAATTCCTTTCAGCCTGGAGTAGGAAATTTCCAAAATTAAAATCTTTGTCCCTCTCTCTGAACTAGCTGCCCAAAATGTATATAGGACCCAAATTTTGAAGGCTTTAAACATAGAGGATAATAATGACACAGTCAACCTTAACGATGACTAGCCAGAGCTCATTTTTGGTCCTAAGATTGAAGGTAGGTATCAAGAGGGACCTGTTCCTCCCTTTTATGTAAGTTTAAACGTTCATGAAAAGATTTTATATAACACTATGCACGATTCCGGGGCCTCTCACAATTTAATGCTCAAAGCTGTAATGGAGAGCCCGGGTCTAGAAATCACCAGACCTTATAAAGACCTTTACTCCTTTGACTCAAACAAAGTAAAATGTTTAGGATTAATCAAAGACCTCTGCGTTAACTTAGCCCAAACTCCAGCCAAATGTTTGGTTATGGATATTTTTGTGGTTGATGTCCCCCCAAAGTATGGAATGTTGTTATCTAGGTCTTGGGGGGCTAAGTTACAAGGGAATATGCAGATGGACATGACATATGCGACCATACCTGTGTTTAATCAGACAAGAAAACTTTACAGGGAGTCCCATATGCAATACATGTTGACTAGTCAAGACAGACCTCAAAACTCTCCTTTGTATTCTGTAAATACAGGCCTTGTTTCTTTGATTCTATTTAACAATGAATCATTTAGTGAAAAAGTCACTTTAACAAAGTTAATGGCCAATAGAGAGGAGGAGGAAATCCACACAGAAGTGTCTGAACAGTTTGCTACATTTGAAAACTTCAGCAAACAACACACAGGTCTTGAGATACAAATCATGCGTCCATCACTTTTTAACCTTAAGAGTCAAGAAATCATTCCTCAGCGTAGTGAAAAATAAGAGGAATTAAAAAAAATACAACAGAGTGCTGATTTTCAAGAACAAACTGAAAGCACACTTGTTGAAGAGGACAATAATCAAACGAAAGAACCCGGAGCTAATCCTATGTGGAGTATGTACTTTGATGGGTCTTGCACTAGGAGCAATGCTGGTGGATGGGTCTGGATACGCAACACTCAGAATAACCACACAGAGAACCTTTCCTATAGATTAAACCTTCAATGTTCAAATAACATAGCGGAATACGAATCACACAGAGAACCTTTCCTGTAGATTAAACCTTCAGTGTTCAAATAACATAGCGGAATACGAATCCCTTCTTTTAGGCTTACATTTGTTGAAGAAATTAGGAGCTAAAAGAATTAGAGTGCATGAGGATTCAAAATTAATCATTAGGCAAGTCAATGGGGAATACAATGCTAATCACCCCAGACTAAGGGCCTAATAAAATGATGTCGTGGATCTATTGAAAACTTTTGAGGAGTCCCAATTGATTTTTTTTCCAAGGAGAAAAAATATCATGGACCACAACTTAGCTTTTGCAGCTAGAACATGTTTAACACCATACGAAACCAAAGAATGTTCAACTCAGATTAAATTTAGACCAACCGTTCCTGATAACGACAAATATTGGCAAGTTTTCGATAGAGACAAACAAATAGAAGACTTCATGCAGTTCAGAAATGAATTTTAACTTCACAGTTCGGATTCAAATTATGAAACAGACTGTCCTAGTGAAGAAAATTTTCTTGGAGAAGAAGAACCATCTCTTGAGCTTGCCGATATAAATCTGTTGTCAAGAAAACCTGAAAACAAAACAGAAATGATTGTAGGGATATAAACAGAGGACTTAGAAACTCTGTAGTCTAATAATGAAAGTTTGCCAAAGGGTCTGTCCCCTTTAGAAGAGTTGTTTTATTTCAACGATGTGGCCAAGAAGCCAAAACTGGAGCCTGTAGAGACTGAAGTGGAAGAGTGTAATATAGGTAGTGAACTTAAACCGAAAATGGTTTTAACTGTCTAATACTTTACCGGCTCACATTAAACTCAAATACATAGATCTATTTAAATAATTATCTGATGTTTTAGGATGGAGTTATGAGGATCTGAAATCCTATGACACTGAAATAATTTAGCACAAAATCCCTCTCAAGGAAAACCAAAAACCATTCAAACAGAAACTGCACAGAACAAACCATGTTCAGTTACCTTTGGTTGAGAAGGAGATTAAGAAAATGTATGAAGCTGGTATTATTGTCCCTATTAGATATTCTGAGTGGGTGTCTAATTTGGTGTCAGTTAGGAAGAAAACATGAGAGATTAGGCTTTGTATATACTTTAGAGACTTAAGCAAAGCTTCACTCAAGGACAAATATCCTTTACCCAAGATGGGCCATATATTATAAAGGTTAGTTGGTTCAAAATAATTTTTTTGCTTGATGGCTATTTAGGGTACAATAAGATTTTAGTCCACCCTGATGATCAACTAAAGAAAGTGTTTACCACACCTTGGGGCACTTTCATGTACATGAAAATGCCCTTTGGTCTAATGAATTTTGGAGCAACCTTTCAGAGAGCCATGGACATAGCATTCTCGGGGGAATTAGGCTACTTCATCATTATTTACCTTTATGGTGTTACTGTGTTTTCAAAGACAGATGAAGAGAACTTAGAACATTTGAGAAAAGTTTTTGAGAAATGCAGAAATTTTGGGATATCTTTAAACCCTAAGAAAACACTATTTGGGCTTCAAAAAGGTAAACCCCTTGGGAACATTATTTCAGAAGAGGGTATAAAGATAGATATAAAGAGGATTGAGGCCATATTACAAATCTCTCATTCTCAGAACATCAAGGAACTACAATCTTTCATTGGAAAGATTAATTTCTCGAGAAGGTTCATACCCAACTTGGTTGAGCTCCTTAGGAACATAATGAACATGCTGAAGAAGGAGAAAGGGGTGAAATGGACCTTGGAAGCAAAGAAGTCCTTTGAGCTGGTAAAACAAGCGCTAACGAAAACACTGGTTCTAATAAGTCCTGATTTTTCAAAAGATTTTTATATTTTTTCATTTGCATCAGAACATACAATAGATATTGTCCTTTTACAGAAAAATCCACAAGGACAAGAGCAGCCTATTGCATTCTTTAGCAAGGCATTGAGAGATTCTCCTTTAAAGTATAACATTATGGAAAAGCAAGCTTTTGCTCTGGTCAAAGCTTTAAAAGACTTCAGAGTATACATCCTTCACTCACACATCATTGCCTTTGTCCCAAATTCAGTTATGAAAGACATTCTAACACAGGACCCAGATGGTAAGAGAGGAAAGTGGATTGTAGTTATTCTTGAATATGATTTAGAGATCAAGCCCACTAAACTCATCAAAGGACAAGGTCTAGCTAGATTAATGGCTTAATCAAATTTTGAAGTTCCTGATATTAATATGATTAATGACTTAGATGACCAAGAATAATTCTCAACTCCCATTGTTGAAGACCATTTCATGAATTCCTCTTGGTATGATGATATTTTATTTGTTTTACTTAATTTGAATACACCTCCTGGTTTATCAAAAACAAAGGCAAGGTTTTTGAAGTTAAAAGCTGTAGACTATTGCATTATAGATAAATGTCTTTATTGGAAAAATTCAAGTGGGATATTGCTTAAATGTTTTCCTGAGTTTGATGCAGAGAAGGTTAAGCACGAGTTCCATGAAGGAGAATGTGGAGGCCACCTCTACTGGAAGACAACAGCCAAAAAAATCTTAAGGGCTGGTTACTATTGGCCACTCTCTTTCTTGATGTACACAAGATGATAATTTCCTGTCATAAATGCCAACTTTTTGAAGGCAAAAGGAAGCTGCTACCCTTACCTCTACATCCAATCATTGTTGAAGCTCCTTTTCAATAGTGGGTTATTGAATTCATAGGATAAATCCATCCACCATCATCTTCCCAGCATAGATGGATTCTCACTGCCACAGACTACTTCACCAAATGGATAGAAGCCATCCCCTGTAGGCAAGCCAATGATTCTGTCATTATAAAATTCATAGAGACTAATATTCTCTCTAGATTTGGCTACCCTAATAAGATCATCATTGATAATGCAGCAACATTTGGATCAAAGAAGATGGTTGAATTCTGTCACAAATATCAGATAACATTGGGTCATTTTACGACCTATTACCCTCAAGGTAATGGACTAGCATAATCCTCAAACAAGAGTTTGGTGAACATAATCAAGAATCTGTTGGAGGACAACAAGAAGTCTTGGCACACAAAGCTAGTGCATGCACTATGGGCTGACCGATTGACATTGAAGAAATCTATTGGTATGTCACCCTTCCAGCTTGTGTATGGTACTGATGCAATTTTTCCAACCAGCCTTGTGTGCCAGTTATGAAGTTGATTCAAGAGTTTCAAACTGAAGATAATGACATGATCAGAAGAATAAATCAGACCATTCACCTTCAGCAAACTAGGGAGGAGGTTTTTAACAAAGCATTACAAAATTAGGACAACATCAAAAAGCTTTTTGACAGAAGAACAAAGGCCAACAATTTCAATGTTGGGGACAAAGTCTTAAAGATGGATTCAAGGAGAGAATACAAGGGAAAGCATGGAAAATTTGACAACTTGTGGCTTGGCCCTTATCTCATTCATTCAAATGCTAGTAACAATGCCTATTTCTTATAGGAGTTGAATGGAGCCGAACTGTTTGGAGGTCCTGTCAATGGCAGGATGCTCAAACATTAATTTTCTTGATCCATGCCATGTTTTGAAGCCTTTTTATCTTTTTTTTTCCATTATAAATATTTCATCCATCATTTCATTCAAAGTTAGAAAAATAAAAAATACAAAAACAATAGAAGAAATAAAAGAGGGAAGATTGTAAAAAAAATAAAGGTACAACCCCATACCAAAAAAGAGAAATAAAGTTTGAAAGTGTGCAAGCTCAAATGATACTCCTGTAAAACACACTCCTAGTTAGCCATACAGCCTAATCATGGCTAATTAGTTTTAAATTTACTGCTGATAGGTTAGTGAATTTGATTTCCAAATAGTTTAATCTTGGCTTATCAGTAGGTAGATTAGGATAGAAATTAAAGGTTAAAAAATGCTCAAAATATGAACCTAAGTTTTCAAATAAAGAATGACTCCTATCTATTTTAATTTCTGAGTCAAAACAGAAGTAAAACTGGTTCTAATCAGCTCAAAATCTGAACCAGAGAACAAGGAAAAAATAGCTCAAACAGAAGCAAAGACAGAGCTGAAAAAAGATGAAAGAAGTGCTTTTTGAACTTTTAGATCTTCAGCCTTCCTTTTTGATTTAATTTTTTGTAAAATAATATCTATGTGCAACTTGTTTTTTATGCCATAGATCAGCAACAAGTTAGACTGTTCAATCTTGACTTGTATAATTTTAATTTTTTTTTTTAGAAATTAGAGAATAAAATCTGTTAGACTGTTTAATCCTAACAGATTAGTAGATTAGGTAGAGAAACATATGAACTCAACTGTTTAATCTGAGTTCATGGAGAAATAAGAAGTAGAAATGGATCATAAATTTTGCTTTCAAAAGAATAAAAATGTTGTAAGAGAGTTTGCCAATCCAAGTGCACTCAAAGGAAGAAAAAGTGTTAGATCAGTAAGATTGGGTAGGTAGAAAGCTTGTTGATGAAGATCCATTGTTTTTCATGGCTGCTAACATGTTTCAGAGCAAAAGAAGATCATCCAAATGAAGAAAAAGGAGCCCAATGGATAAGGCACTAATCAGCCTCCAGAGAATGCAAGTCTGAAGTTCTTGATGCATTCAAGAAGGCACCATCCCCAAGTGGAGCCACTATTAGCCACCTATAAAATTTGTTATATCAAAAAGTGGCTAAATCATTTTTGGAGCCTTCAAGAAACAAGTTTATTGCTAAAATTTTTATCTCTTGAAGACTCATGAAGACATCATGCCCTTTGTTTAAATATTCACTGTTGTTTCCATTTCAAACTCTGAAATTCTGTTGATTTCATAGAGAAAAGACTACTGCAAAACACCATATCTCCCTTCCTTTCACTTCAAAATAACCTTCATTTTTACCCCTTTTATTCCCCATGGAATTCCTCTATTTTCCATTTTTCTCCATTTCCCCTTCATAGGATCCTCTTTACAAGGTTTAAAACTCATTTTTAAACTTTGCCGAAACCCCCAAATCCATCAAAAACTGTGAAATATTTCATAAAAAATAAGTTATTTGACTATGTGCTTAAGCCCCTTTGGGCTAAGCGTAAACCACTTCCCCACATGTGCCCTGGCACTAAAACCAAGCACTAAACTCTTTCGGCGCTTATCGCATCGGCAACAAACGATGAACGCAAGTCTTTGGGCCTTTATAAGGCTTCCAATGTGATTAGCCTCTGGTTGTAAGCTCTCGATCCCCTTGTCTCATTCGCTGAACCCTAGGCCCACAATTGGGCACTAGGCATTGTATGCACCCATCTCTGATGCATATTTCCCTTTGTAAATTCATAAAACCACTTTTCCTAAGTTTTGGTCTAAACCTGCCAGAACAATGTTTTTTAATGAAAATGGGTAGATTGAAAAGTCCCACATCATTATTCTGATGCGATTGAGCCCCGTTGTATAAACCCCCACCTTCCACTTCTCTCCATATAAACCTATGCCCGGGACCAAGATTTAAAGTCCCTAAGCGCTAATCGCATCGGATAAATTCAAATGGGTAGATTGAAAAGCCCGACCTTTCCTTCCGATGCGAGTGGCCCTTATAAATGTAAGCCCTGGGCCTTTGTTTTCCCATATATCCATAGGCCCCTGCAATTGGGCACCAAGTCTATTATATATAACTTGCCCCTAAGCCAAAACCTTTCTTTTTCATTAAATTTTTGGTTTTATATTTTACAAAGGGTCCCGCTTGTTCATTGGTCGGAGCCCATCTCCACCATTGATCTCGGAGCAATCTGATGGCCCGTGAAATCTCGCATTGGAAAATTCATTGGGTGCATTTATATTTTATGCCACCCTCGATTTGTCATTCCCCGATCCATCCTCCACCGTCGATCTGATCTGCAGATCGATGGTCCACAGTCAATCGCATCGGCACCATTCAGTTTTGTTCCCCCACGGATCGCCAAGCCCCAATTGCATCTAGGTCATCCACTTGTCTAGATCGGATGGTCTAGATCAATCCTTTCGACTTTGGTTATATTTTATGCATCCTGCTTTATAATGTTTTTGGCCGAATCATAGCCATTGATCTGTGCAGATCAACAGTCCTTATTAAACCTTTCTCCGCCTTTGTATTATTTTTATTTAATCCCCAAATGCAATCTCCGTCGTTGATCCTACTCATCCAATGGCTCATATTAACCCCGACAGGCCCGACCCCTGTGGGTCCTGCTTTCTTCAAGATTTCATCTCAGTCGTCCATCTTAGATCTAACGACTCAGATTGAAACCGCCCTTCCAATCTGCCTGCGCATTTATCCAATATCACACTCTCTCTCTGCCTTCAGATCTGAGACCCCAGATCTAACGATTCATGCACGCTTTCATGTAATTTTAAGCGTGGAGGTTAATTCTCAAAAATTACGTGATATTGGCTGTTTTCAAAAGACACATGTCGCCTCCTAACACATATCGAGTTCAAAAAGGCAATACCGCCTCCCCGCCTTATCCCCGTGCGATACTGCTGGTTTCTTGGACTAAAACCACCCTTCCCCATTTACACTATGTTATATCGTGTTCCTCCTCGACCGTTGATCTCCGCAGATCAACGGTCTTAGATCATTTTCTCCCTGTTTCATCACCCTCAGCCTTTTCCAAAGGGTTTTTAATGTGCAACCTTCGTCGTTGATCTTGTGGCCTGATCTCATCCGACGGCCCACGATCATCCCTAAACCCCAATTTCAATTCTTAATAGATTTCATCTGCCAAAGGATTTTTTCCCCTTTTCCTTTGTATTTCTTCGCATTTCTGCTTATTGTAATTATAATGTGACCCCTTTGCGTTATATCATTACAATCGCTCCCGACCATTGATCTCTGCAAGATCAACGATCCTAACTTAAAATCTCCACTGCATCTTCCAAGTCACCTCCTTTTCACCTCTGCAGTGAATCTCCACTGTTGGATGCCGTCATCCAATGGCCACACTCCAAAACTAAGCCTCCTAAGCAGTCCTACCTAATAACGCAGGATTTCATAACTATTTTTAGGTTTATGCAGGTTTTAAATAATTTATCGAAATATTTTAATAGAAAAGTGAAAGCCGAGGATGATGATCCTTTCAGTCTTCATTCATTAAAGAGTATCCGTCTACATGGTTAAACCACCATGTTTCGTCAATATGTCATGAGTATTGATGCCATATGAACCTGGTATCACCTGCACATCAACAAGACATAGTGAAGCATGATTCAAACAGAGAGTATTAGTATCAAAGACCCAAACGTAGCAGAGATTAAGAATTAAACATTGATTATACAGTTTGAGGTGGATTACGGCTAAGATTGAAAATCAAAAGCCTAATCCACTAAATTAACCATGTTTAAAGAAAATCAATAAGATTTGTCTAACAGAGGATGCCTCCACTATCACATCAGAGGCAAATTGATTCCTCTCAGCTACCAGATTTCCACCTGTGGCTTCATAGCATTTAATAGAGGCTGAGTAATGACTAGAACAAAGGATATTTACCTCATCAAAGTCGAAAACCTAACTCAGCCGAAGAACTTATTGCAAAATATCTGTTGAGTTACTACAAAGATGACACAGTGCCTTAAAGTCAACAAAATCATCCCACCGAGCTTAAATAATTAATGTAAACCAGTTAATACAAGAAAATATCTGTAAACTTCTCCATTGAGCCCCTCAAAGGCCGAGAAGTACTAAATTTGTATTAATTGAACCCTTAGATCTTTTTCTCTTTCGACCTCCTCATCCTTCTATAAAATCTTATTGAGGAGTTCATTGTAAACGTTGGTTGCAAAAATTTGAAATATACTTGTGCTCGAAACTTCTAATTGTAAATAGAGTTCAAAGGCTCTTGAAGCTCTGTTTGTGATAGAATAGTTAGGCTGAGAAGTGAAGATGATTGTTGAAATGAAACATTGGACTTGAATATTGTAACTGTTTTGAAGCATCAATACAAGCTGATTTATGGGATCCTGGTGTATGTCGACGGTGATGTTATTTCTTATTGTAAATTGTTATTTTATTTATATTTTCACTTTGTCCATCTTCTATGGTAAAGAAAAACAAGCATAGAGTTAGGATTTACTGTATATTAGTACCCTTATCTAACTGATAAGCTTTATCTATATGTTTTCTTCCAAATTGTGTTGTTTAGGAATGATTTAATTCATTTTAAGTAGTTAGGAATGCTAGCGTTCCCTCGTTCTACTGCCTAAGCTAGATGTTGTTCTTGAATGTTATTTTCAGTTTACATTAAGTAGAGATGAACTAAGGAAGTAATGGTGAGCCCTTTCCTTTAGTTTTATCCCTAAAAAATATCTGAAAGTTTCCCTAAGAGTGTGTTGAAAGCAGGCTAGGTTAAAAGTCCTTACCTGATCTTAGATTATTTTTTGTTATATTATGTGTTTTTCTTGAAATTTTACCAAGTAAAGCAGAACTAGAGAAGTGTATGGTGTGCCCTATCCTCTAGTTTCTCCCCCAACAGTTTCTTTTAAAGTTTCCCTTTGTGTTTAAATGTTTTTTCTATTGAAAGTGCGTCAAAATTTGGCTAGTTTCAAAGTACTTACCAGATCTTAGATTACTTTTATGTCTTTCTTAAGTGTATGCCAAAAGCTAGATAGTTTCAAAGTACTTACCTGATATTAGGCTGCTCTTTGTTCTTCATTTGTTTAAATTACCCTTCTTGTTGTATCATTTCATTCCATAAAATAAACTTTAAAGAGATCCTTAGACATAGATGACTTGCCCCATGGACCACTCTTGAACCTTGTTGTTTCAATTAAATCCTATTATGACTCCATAGCCCAATGAACTAAAAACCAGCGTTGTGTCTATCTTTTTAGCCAAAGCTTGTTTTGATTGCTTGCAACTTCATACCTTTGAAACTCTTTCCATTTAGAGCTTTCCGATCAAGTAATAATCATGCTCAATCATCCAAAAACCCTTGACCCTCATAACTAGCCTAATATCATTATCTAAAAGCTTTTAAAGATAAATCCATCTTTGCACTTATTGGAGAGATCCCTCTCTGGATTTAGGAGGGCTAGATCCTAGAATCCCAAAGTGGTTGAAATAGTGTTCTCTCTGCAGTTGGACTTTTCCAATATTTCTAATTACAGGGAGCTAACACCAAACATACCCGAAGGTACGTGGAGGCCCAAGTCCATATTAGCACTGTCTAATGCGAAACTGCATAGTGAGAGCACCCCTTTATACTTTTCATACTATAACACCGCCTGATATACCTGATATACTTACGTACATGGAGTGAGGTATCACACTTGGAATGTATCGCAGAAAATTAATGACAATTGCTATGTTTTACCGACGTCAGATTACGTCTCTAGCCTAGAACTTCTAAATGTTATCGTTATGGTTCCAATGCTTTGTTAGGTAAATTGATGTAAATTTTAAGTTGATATTGTTTATCAATTTTCCTTTCAAGGTTCACTGCGATAATGTGATGGAAATTCCTAAAATGAAAACTAAAACAATAAGAAAAATTTTGATTTTAGTTTTTTCAATGAAAATCCTAGCTACTAGAGGGAAAGAACAATCAATTTGAGAGCAAACAATCAAAGAGCACAAAATAAAATTTAGCTTTCCTAATTGTTCCTATGCAAAACACAAAATCCACTACATAAAAATGCAGGTTTTTCTTTTCAGCCCCTTTAATGTGAATGCAGAAAATGAAACTAAGTGCATCAAATCAATAAAAACAAATGCCTTCTACTTTTAGAAATGAGGAATAGAACAACAATTTATCTTTAATAGGAAAAATGAAGAATATAACTACAATTTCTCCTACAGGAAATGAAGTATTTAACAACATTTTCATTTTCAGAAGAAAATGGATTTAATGCAGCAATGAAGATACTTTGAAATTAATTAGTCAATGATAAACAATTTTTTTTAAATAAACATTTAACAAAATTTTGTTTCAAAGGAGGAAGGAGTAGATAAAGTTACTGGTCAATATGAGGCATCAGACTCTTTAAAACACAAAAATCAACAAACTGAAAGCAAGTGCAATGACAAACACAATGGAATTTGGTTGATTCTAGGGGGCAATGCAGTCTCTAAGGGGAGACAGTGCATTGCAACGCACCCTTGGAAGGGAGACAGTGCTATGCAAAGCACTGCGTCATGTTCAACAATGCGTTGAGCGCAACAGAGAACAAAAACTGAACTATTTAACACAATTCTAATGCAAATTTTGATTTCAAAAAGCCTAATATTTCAGAGTAAATGCTATTGGGTGAATAAAAAGAGACAAATAGAGGCAAATAAACGAAGGATGAAGGGTAAACTCCCCAATGGAGTCGTCAATTTGTTATGCGGAATTATGGATTACGGATAAAACATTCTTCCCTAGAAGTGGTGCTCATCTAGAAAAATAGGATAAAGACTTTGAAACTATCTTTCCTAACTGTAAATAGACACACAGAATAGATCAAGAAACTTACTTGGAGTCCAAGTGCTTCCAATTCTCCTTTTGTCGCTCTTACTGTAGCTTCAAATCCGAGTTGGATCACCAAAATATTTCCTGCAAAGATGAACACTAAGCAAAAAAATATAGCAATAATACATATGTATATTCAAGTTATTCAGTTAAATCAACGAAACATGAACCATATACATCAGATAAGAATTCATAATATGAAATATAGAAGCTTATACAAATACATATGTGGGAAAGTAAGCAACAATCTTTATTAATGGATAGAAGGGGAGGTTACAACCTAGTGATTTATTTGATGTCACCATCTCCAACAACATCCTAGCCTCGTCACAATGCACATCTCTCTGGCATCATGTTACAAAAATGAACTCCTCAATTGAAATTCCACCAGCATTTCTCTACTCATATTATTCATTTTCAAGCACTAGGATCTGTGCTCAACTTATAGAGGATCTGAAGGTATTTTTACAATCAATTAATTTATAATAATAGGAAATACATGTTCCCAGTCTCAGAGGTATCAAATGGACACATGGATTCAAATTTTGACACATATGCACTCTTCTAGAAAGTACTGGCCAAGTGGAGATTCTGGAACAATGAGAATTTCGCTCCCAAATGACCAATGCACCCTTGAGTGTCAGGAAGTGCTTTGCAGAGCACCTTTGAATGGAGGTACCTGCATATGCAAAGCACTTAGCCCCTTGAGATATTGCGTTGGTGAGCTCATAGGTGTTATAATATAAACTTCAAATCTTGGAAACCTTGCAAATGGAAGTCATAGATGATTTTTCCTTGTTCTTTGTCTTAGGGCATGTAGCAACTGAAATGATAAGGGATGATAGACCTTATTCATCAGTTCTGGGGATGATGTCTAGTTAACCAGGTGATTGGGAATGGTGCCCAAATTGGCCTATAACAAGTATGGTTTGTTATTTGTAGTATTTGGTGCAGTTACATGAACATTCCATGCCTACAGTACAATTGGCTCCATCATCGGTTTATGAAAATACATATATGATACCACTAGGGGTTGGAAGCTCCATCGGGGGTGGCCCGCCCCCCAACATTTTTTATTTAAATGTGATATATCACAGTGCGAGGGTGGAAACCTACCACCCTATTATTATATTTTTTATTTCATAAACTAATTGTGTATTTTTTTTATTTTTCCAATTCTAAGGGTTATTGGGAAAATTAAACATCCAAAAAATTCTCTCGCTCTCATGGGCTAGGTTTCATGCCCTGGTGTCAGTAAAAATGTAGAACCCTTAAACTTGGCCCACTACCCACTTTTACCACAACTTTGACCAGCTCTAATAACTTCATACAAACTCAGATTGGAGTGTCATTAGCACCATTGAAATCACAATGATGAGCACTACAACCTGGTCATAGTATTTCTGACATCTGACCACTTTTAATTTTGAGCCGCTTCTAATGCCACTTATACTTTGAGACCCACTTGTAATTTTTACATCCACCTGGATCATTCCTTCCCACTGAGGAGCTTTTGGACCACCAAAACCCTTTCTAGTCAATTGGAAAGTGAGAAAATTTCTCCTTCACTTTCTATTTTCCATCCACCATTCTTTGATTGGATGCATCCCTTTGAAGCCAACACAAAGATACTCCATGTCTCCCTGTCATGAAGTCTTAGTCCTCCTGTCGAGGATGATGACTTATGGTAGCTCATATAGATATTTTGGTTCAAAATTGTCCACTGTATGGACTTGTCCCACCTCTTCGGTGTCCATAATCAACAAAGGCTCATAAAGATTCATATTTTCAATGTTCACCACTGAGTACATTTTCATGTATGCAGGAAAATAGAGATGAAAACCATTGTCCCAGTATTATCCAATATGGTAAATGGACCATATCTAATTATTCACAACTTATTTCCTTCCCCTTTCATTTTTTCATTTCTTATGTGGATCCACACTTTTTCCCCAACCTAAAATTGGGGGTCGTACTTGGTGTTTTTCATGTCGAGCATTATATCGAGCCTGAATCTTCTCTAACTTCTCCTGCATTGTTTAGTGAATCACATGTATCCGTTGGATGAATCTTCATGCCTTGTCCCTATCATATCCTCCACTAGTATCTTCGTCTCTACCAAATACCATGTCTAAAAGATCCTATGCTAAATAACCAAAGCATGTCTCGAATGGTGAGCTTTGCGTGGATGACTGCACTGCTCGGTAGTAAGTGTATTGCGATACAATTGATGACCTATGTCTACCCATCGGTCTGTGGATGAAATTTCGTAGTTCTCTTCAACTTGGTGTCCATCATTCTCCACATTATAGTCCAAAACTCTCTGAGAAAGTGAGAGTCTCAATCTGACACAATTGATGCAGGCAACCCAAAATGGACCCAAACAAACTGAAAGAAGATATAAGAAGCATGATTTTTAGTGACTTGCTTTTACAAGGAATTAATATACAAATTTTACTAAAATTATCCACGACAACATACAAATAGTCATGACATTTCCTAAACATAGGAAAACCACCTACAACGTCCATCGACACAATTTCCCATGGACGACTCGGAATAGGGAGTGGTGTGTAGAGCCCAATTTTTCTATTAGAGGGCTTGGAAACAAAACACATCACACAACCCTTTACATATCAAGTCACAATAGAAGCTTACACAAGTAGTTTCAATTGTTACCACACTACATGGAGGCACAAACAAGTTTTGATATTTAGTAAAGTAATCCCTCTATTCAAATGTTTGGTTTTCCTCTGTCAATTCACTACAAGGAAAAGACCCTACGATGGATTTTTTTGAGGAACTCGTAATAAAACTAGCCCAAATATATGTTTGTAGCAGAGGTCACTAGAGGAGGTTGGCTGGTGGATGTTTTTGCGGATGTTTTTTTGCAGTGTGTTGGGGCATAGTAGCTTATTAGGATTATAGTAATTTTAATTATATGTAAAATTGTAAAATTATAAAATTGTAATTGTAATTGTAATTGTATTCTGAAATTGTAAAATTGTAATTGTATGTATTGTCATGATTCAATTTTATTTAAAATTATAAATTAATTGTCAAGTTTTACCATAACTACAGTAAAATTGAATTGTCGTAAAATTGTAAAATGTATACTGTACATATTGTTAAATTACCATAATTGTAAATTTCTTACTCTATAAGAATATAAATAATTATAAAATAATAAATCTAGAATAATGTGAATTTTTGTAACATAATAAATGTTACACCATTTTTTTGGTCATTTAACTCATTATCATTAGATGAACCCAAGTACACCATGTAAGACCAATTTTACCTTAAGTAACATTGCTTTCACCATGTAAAATAACATTTGTCTATATTTCCTGGTCATATTTAACCCAAAACAAGGAAATTAAATAAATAAATCATTATTTATTTAATTGTTTCCTAGGAATAAGTTATTCAAATCATTATTTAAATAATATTCCTAGTTAAATTTGACTAAATCATTTTTAAATAATTAAATAAATCATTATTTATTTAATTATATTCCCATCATCTCCCTAAAATAATAAATAAATCATTTATTTATTTATTGTTTATAAATAAAGGAATTGAACTAAGTCAAAAGACCCTTTCCCTCCAAAAAATATAATAAAATATTCCTAAAGGGTGATTCTAGAATTTGATTAATAATATTTTATTCATGCACCGAGTTCTAGAACACCCCAATATTTTGTTATAAATAGAAGGGTTTTCCCCATTCATTAGTCACCTTCATTGCATTAGATCAATCTGGATCTACTCTTGGTCACCATTTTCCATTTTGTTTTATGAACTCCCATTGAGTTCCATGTTTGTTTTTCTACACCAATAAGAGAGAGGAATTTTAAATCTAAAACACTGAGGACTTCCAAAAATCCATCCCATTGAGGAGAACCGGAAAACACCTTTCTTGTTTTCCTCTCAGGTGCCCCCATTCTTTAATATAATATAAATCATTCTTTTAAACACTTTGTTCTTGTCTTGTCTATTGGATGCATGGAGCCATATTATATTTTATCTACTTAATGTCTTTTTGTGCTTAGATCTAAATTTGTGCAGCAGGCTTAAAGATATTTTGAAGCCATAATCGATGTTAGGGCTATTTGTTATGTGTAGCTAAAGTGATCTTTTACAACGAAAGATGCATACTAACAATTGGTCAGATACTGTTCCTCACTCCCCCACCAGGAGTGTACACAGTTCTTGTCATGGCCACCCTCTCTCTTCCTAACCTGACCCTTGGGATTCCCGTCTGGTACCTTGATCCTCCAGCCGCTAACTCGCCTAGTCAACCCAAACCTTACCTTGCTTTGACCCCAGTTCAACCGGTCCCCACGACTTCTCCCGCTGCAACAGTGCCTCAGTCACCTCAACAGGACCCACCTCCTGTTGCGATCGCTTCGAGTAAGAATGGAAAATCTCTCAGGGGGTCATAAGAGGACAAGGTTGTCCCAACAAACCCTGCCCCTCCTCTACCTCCAAATCATACCATCCAGTGTGCTTTGTGTGATTTTGTGAGCCACACCACCCATACCTGTCCTGAACTGCTTCATCTCAAGCCCATGATTAATGTCACGTTCCCAGAAACCTTTGTTTCTTCTGCAACTGCGCCCAAGAACCCCAATACTATTCACACCAACCACCCCTGTGCTTTGTGTGATCTACATGGCCATTACACCCACCTTTTTCCTTGCCTCGAAGACTTCTGCACCTCTCGCTGCAGTCCACCACGTCGAGACCAAGCGCAACGAGTTCACCTCTCCCTTATTTTCATGTTTTGCTTCGGCCGCACTACCAGACATGACTGCTCCCATTGACATTCCCCCTCATGATGTCAAGATGACAGAGCCTTCATCCACCATTTTCTACCTATCATCATCCATGAGACCCTCGAGGAACATTCCCTCTGAATCCTCCCCTGTTGTTTCGCTTGACCTTCCTTCAGCGATCACCTTGGGCTCAACATCAGCAGAACCTTTATCTTCTTACTCTTCGGTCACCCTTTGTGGCGATGCACATGTGAACCTCTCTTCTCATGATGATGACTCAGGTAGCTTCGCCGCATCAGGCAGTCTTTCTTCCACCAGTCACCCCATCTTCTATCATGATGATGACATTATGGAATACATCCCCACCCCTAACTTTATCTATTCCCCCTTACATCAAACCCATGGGTTCGAACCACATCCACCTTGTGGCCATTACATTGACACCCAATGTTTGGGTAAGGGGGCACCCATATTTGAGAGACTAAGAGAAGAACTTCTCCACAACTCTCCTAGTGTATCTGGTCATGTCGACTCCAGTACCATTATTCTTCCCCCTTTAGAAGCACCTCTAGAGTCCCATATCACTTCATATCACTCTAGGGATGATACCCCTTATCGTTCCTTCATCTTACATCAACAACCTAGTCTTTTAGGCATTGTTGTTGACCAACCTATAGGTTTTCTAAGAGAGCGTCAGTTCATTATCTCCAAATCCTCTTTTTGGGATAGTGACACCAGGTATGCCAACCCAGGAACTTAAAGTCCATTTGCTTCATATATGCAGTATTACAAGAGATTGGTAATCCTCTATTTCCTTTCTCAAACTGCATACCCATAACAAAAACAAATGGTGCACCATTTCATTAAAATGTGCTTAGCTGCACCTTTTTCTAAATACATTTTGGCATGATCACAACATGCTTGGGGGCACTTATGCCCCTCAACCATACAAATCCCATATCTCAGCCAAAAACAGTGCTACAACCCCCTTCCTCTGGTAGGTCGCACTTTTTAGGTCATCTCTTGGGACCAGTCACTGTTTTCTGCCCAGTACCTGCTACCCCGGTTGCAGAAAAAACCCCAAAAAGTGAGACCTGGCTTGTTTATGAGCTCTGGGTACCTGTTAGTTTTTAGTACCTTGACACTTCACCACGACACACTTTTACTAAGAAGGATCTTTTCCCCTCTCCTCTAAATCGGATTTCCTCACTTACAACACTTTTACTTGAGGCACCACTTTGCCTCCATGCTTGTCCTTGTTCGTGTTGATTTTCCTCATGAGTTACCATCTTGTACTCATGTTTTCATGGTCCCCCATTGGACCTTTAATATGTGGCAACACCATCGAGTCGCCCTTGTTTAGAGCATCCGAGTTGAGTCATCATTGCTTTTATGGAGTCTATCCCGAGTCCCTTTGTATCCCACTATAATCCTCCATCCTTCATTGCTTGGTCCCTCTCTCGTCTCGCACATTATGGCCTTCAGTCCCATTGGCCCCTATCCCTCATGATATTGTGTTAGTCGCTGCCAAGCCATTCATGCCCTTTATGCTCTCACAAGGGAAGTCGTCCATCCGCTACTTAGTATCTCCCATTTCATCATCATCATCAATGTTCGTCTGTTAGTCACTCTACTATTTTCTACCATGCCTTAGTTGAGATTCCCTTATTCCATCACCTATGGCGGACCTACTTCTATCGGCATCAACTCATTTACTCCAGAAGCCAGGTCTAGGGGGCAGTGTACCTTGGTTTGAGCTCTTTTCAGTATGATCGTGATCTATACACTTGATAGTCTAGTGATGCAGCAGTAGCTATTGGTGATTCCCGGGTGTGTGTGAGATGTCTCAACCCTCATGAGGGGGTGGCCCTATAGGTAGCCCCCCACATGCCCAGATGACTTCTTCATTTCATCCCTTAATGCAGCTCCTCCCATTTGATGATAATGGCCTCAGCCGCTTGCAGCGCCTCTTCAATTTGCATGTATCAGTCAGATTTTGTGAGCCCTTCCCCATGTGTAGGGGGCATTTGGGTATATTTGTATCTCATGTACTAAAATCTTCTTGTATAAGTCCTGAAGGTTATTCCAGGCATCGCATGTATGTGGGATTCATCATTTTCTTTATCTCGCTCATGTTTAGGCCAGCACATGCTTCATTATTGCGTTCCGTGGTTTTCCAGGCGCCTTATTCTTGGTACTATTGTATCGGCGGGCATAGGTATGCCTCCCCCGCCGCCTTTAACACTAATACTACTTCATCACCTAGAGACTTGTTGCACCTATAAGTCTCGTCTCCTCCGGGTCTAGTCCTTTAGCACATTAGACTACCTTACATTCCTCTCTCTCACTTCCCTCTTGATGCCTAGTGATTGAGTTCTTACAACGTACTTTGGTCATACGATTTGCTCCTAACACTCGTACGTTGGGGGGCAATCTGTTACACCAATTTTTTGGTCATCTAACTCATTATCATTAGATGAACCCAAGTACACCATGTAAGACCAATTTTACCTTAAGTAAAATTGCTTTCACCATGTAAAATAACATTTGTCTATATTTCCTGGTCATATTTAACCCGAAACAAGGAAATTAATTAAATAAATCATTATTTATTTAATTTTTTCCTAGGAATAAGTTATTCAAATCATTATTTAAATAATATTCCTAGTTAAATTTGACTAAATCATTTTTAAATAATTAAATAAATCATTATTTATTTAATTATATTCCCATCATCTCCCTAAAATAATAAATAAATAATTTATTTATTTATTTTTTATAAATAAAGGAATTGACCCAAGTCAAAAGACCTTTTCCCTCCAACAAATATCATAAAATATTCCTAAAGGGTGATTCTAGAATTTGATTAATAATATTTTATTCATGCATCGAGTTCTAGAACACCCCAATATTTTGTTATAAATAGAAGGGTTTTCCCCATTCATTAGTCACTTTCATTGCATTAGATCACTCTGGATCTACTCTTGGTCACCATTTTCCATTTTGTTTTATGAACTCTCATTGAGTTCCATGTTTTTTTTTCTACACCAATAAGAGAGAGGAATTTTAGATCTGAAACACTGAGGACTTCCAAGAACCCATCCCATTGAGGAGAACCGGAAAACACCTTTCTTTTTTTCCTCTCAGGTGCCCCCATTCTTTAATATAACACAAATCATTCTTTTAAACACTTTGTTCTTGTCTTTTCTATTGGATGCATGGAGCCATATTATATTTTATCTACTTAATGTCTTTTTGTGCTTAGATCTAAATTTGTGCAGCAGACTTAAAGATATTTTGCAGCCATAATCGATGTTAGGGCTATTTGTTATGCATAGCTAAAGTGATATTTTACGACGAAAGATTCATACTAACAATAAATTTAAGAAAATAATGCTAATAAATTCATGTTTAGAATTATCATTATTTTATTATGATCTTACATACCAAAAATAACAGTATACATTAATACATTTTTTTAATTGTGAATATATCATTCATATATATATATATATAATAGGGTGAATTTATTTAAGTAATAATTATAGTGAAAAGCCAATCAAAGGAATCAAGTAGTTGTATTATTTTAGGAATTGACATAAAAAAAAGAACTTGATACAATGCATTTCTTTCTAGATCAACATAATTGCAAATTATCAAGCGAAATGATTTTAACGTTAACACAATGCAAACCAATTAATTCAAAATACATATTATAATGTTTGGAAAAATAAAATTCTTAGATATAAGGTTAAGTCCTCTTCTTTATAAAAACCCATATTAAATAGTATAAATGATGAAATAAAACATGTACCATATCACTCTTTGTTCTCATCACGCTCATTATCTTCTAGCTTGCTTGGCATGATAACACTATTGTTTTCAAAAATATGTTTTGATCTAGGGTCATGTCTCAATACAAACCACCAACCCCTATCCAACACATCTAGGTAAAAAAAACACCTAGTTGCAGTGTTTGGGGAAAACATAAGGCTCCTTAGCTTCATCCCACATATTTCTAAATTTGATACATATAAGCCTACTACCGCGGTCTTCCTTTACATTATTCTGATCAAAGGAGTCCCACCACTTGAACCTAAAAAGTAACACATTGGAAAGAATAGAAGTCCACTTAAATGATCTCTTATATCTTTCTAATGTAACCTAATGTTCCTCATACTAGGTTTTGATCACAGTGGCTAGCTTGACTAGATTGATCAAACTCAACTTCCACTCCACAATCTTGTGTCATGTGTCCATCATTGGAATTTCCTGTGCAAAAATGGTGTTCATATGCCCACATAATTTTACATTTCAAAGGTGCATTATTAAGTTTTAATGTACATAAATATATTATTACCGAGTTATTCACTAGAAAATTTGGCCCAATTTCTGACGGCCACTTCATCGCTATTCCGACACATAGTCGTCACAAGAGCGATAGTTCGAGGATGGGCAAAACATGGTTCTCCATTACGTCGCAATTCCGACGTCTTGACAAAGTGTCGCACTACCGACACTTTTTCCGTCACTTCCAAACAAGCATCGCTCTTCTGACATTTCCCAAACTGTCACTCTTCTGATGTTTGTAAACTGTCACAATTCCGATGAAATGTGGTCCGACGTTTTGAATGTCGCTCTTCTGACGTTTTTATACCATCGCTCTTTCGACATTTGTAAATTGTCGCAATTCCGATGAAATGTGGTCCAATGTTTTGAACATCGCTCTTCTGACGTTTTTATACTGTTGCTCTTCCGACGTGTTTAAGCTGTCGCAATTCCGATGTCGTACAAAAGTGTCATAAAGACTGACACTTTCCAGAAGCATCGCAATAACGAAGCATTCCAAAAGCGTCACAATACCGACGCTAGGAAGAACTATCACAATATCGATGGACGTCACAAGACTGACGAAAATGGAAATAGTTCAAAACGTCGGAAGACCGATGCTTACAAAGCGTTGGTATACCGACAGCGAGTTCAATTTAAAAAAAAAATGAAACTTTAAAACAGGAAAGTAAATCTCCAATATTTGTTATGAATTATGGGCATTCCAATTGTTATGAACATAATTCAACCGTGAAATATTAATATAATAAAACATGCGCATCGCTTTGACTATAAACATTCATATAAACATGGCTCTGTATTTCAAAAAACAGGTTTAAAATAGAAACAGGGCAACTTTTTTTTTTTCTAAGTAAGGTTAATATATTAACAGTGGGAATAAAATTACAGCATGACCAAAGTCAAAAAAATTGCCCAGAATTATGGCAAATTTGTCAAAAAATAAAAAAATAAGACTGCCCTCATACGGGGAAACCAGTCTTGAATGTTTTTTAGGTTGCTGCATTGCCCACGCAGGGGAACCATCGTTTGATATCTTTGACGATTACAGTGTTTACAGAATTAAAAAATAAAATAGATGTCCAACATAGTAATAGAAGCAAAAACATGCCCAATTAAGTGGGCCACGAAGCAAGAAAACCAAACCAAAGAGAAGCAGCTACTTATCCGGTGGTTCTTCGACAATTCGGCACCATCCTTCGGCAAACATAAAAATGAAACTTTAAAACAGGACAGTAAATCTCCAATATTTTTTATGAATTGTGGGCATTCCAATTTTTATGAACATAATTTGATCGTGAAATATTAATATAAGAAACCACCCCGCAGTGCTTCGACTATAAACAATCATATAAACATGGATCTATATTTCAAAAAACAGGTTTAAAATAGAAACAGGGAAACTTTTTTTTTTCTAAGTAAGGTTAATCTATTAATAGTGGGAATAAAATTACAGCATGACCAAAGTCAAAAACATTGGCCAGAATTATGGAAAATTTGTCAAAAAATCAAAAAAGAAGACTACCCTCATACGGGGAAAGCAGCCTTGAACGTTTTTCAGGTTGTTGCATTGCCCACGCAGGGGAACCATCGTTTGATATCTTTGACGATTACAGTGTTTACAGAATTAAAAAATAAAACAGAGGTCCAACACAGTAATATAAGCAAAAACATGCCCAATTAAGTGGGCCGCGAAGCAAGAAAACTAAACCAAAGAGAAGCAGCTACTCATCCAGTGCTTCTTTGACAATTTGGCACCATCCTTCGGCAAACATGTCTCTGTCCATGGCGGGAGTAGCTTCAGACACAGAAGGTCCAGGATCTCCAGGCGCTATCTCCACATCACGAGCCCTACAAACCTAAGCATCTGGTTCCTGCACATTCACGCCACTGCTCCCCTCCTGAAGGCCCGAAAGCTGGGCTTTTTCTGAGCTCAGACCCGTCGGACGAGTGAATTGTTCCTCCACTTGGGCCTCTTCATGGAAAACCATGGTGATTGAAGCTGTGATTCATGGGCGGTTCAGAGAGTAATTAAAGGAAAAAATCGTAGTGCGTGTCGTGTGAGAAGGTGAAGCGGTGGGGTAATGAGGAGCAGGGGAGCCCATACGGTGGCCAGATCCTAGAACCCGACCCCGCCCACTTCTAGTGTTTGGATAGCGGCCTGCGTAATAATCACTGGAGTGGGGAGATGAATAGGTTGAGGGGCTGGAGGGAGCACGTAGGGGTTGGCCTCTGGTGCTACCCCTGCGGCAATGCATCCTTTGACGCAGGCGAGGCATGGGTGCAGTCTCAGTAGTGGGCACAAGACGAGACGGAGAAGCAGGATTCCAAGAAACCGAGGAAGATAGACACAGACCAGACCGAGAGAAATGCATATTTGCACCAAGGTCTAAGTAGTAGTTCAACTGGCTTCTCCTTCCTGTCACAGTGAGCAAGCAGTGTAACCCAGCAACTGGAGAGAATCTGCAATTCAAAGGTTGCGGCTCATTTGAGAAACCATATCGAAATGAAATTTTATCGACCAAACTAAAATGGCATCGAAGAACACTCATCATAAATCTCTCATTGATGAGAGCCGAAGGCCGAAGCATATTGGAGCATGCGGAATTGCTAACAGAAGTGGAGATCCGATCTTGAACAACGTTAAAACTTAATGCGATTGATTGAACTGCGTTAAAACTTAATGTGATTGATATGACAAGCCAGAGGAGGACACGTGGCAGAAAATTATTGGAGAGGATCTTTGTTTGGGCTGCTTGCACAGTGGAAATCCAGACCCAAAAAATATTAGGGCGAATTTGATAAGAAATTCGCGTCACAACTGTCTCCGTACGCCAGCCCAAATTCAGACCCGAAAAATATTAGGGTAGAATTCATTTGGTTTTCGCGTCACAAAATTGGCCGACATCAATAGGCTATTTTGAAACGCGAATTTGGTTTGAATTATGGTTTATCGCCATTTGAAGTCTGGCGGGCTCCATGGCTAAAGGGTTCATTTGATGTTTTGACAAAGGTTTTGGTATATGTTTTATATAACGCGCGGCAGAATAGTTTTATTGTTTGTTAAGGTCCCACACTGGTTTTGGTAATATTTTGTTTTAAATGTGACGTATATATGTTATATATATATATATTTCATACATATATTAAAACATTTATAAATTGTGGACCCCAGGAGCATTTTAATAGATGTGTTATTTGCATAGTTTTGTCATGTTTTTAATATATGCGTTGCATATAAAAGAAAAGGGATGTGAGCCTGTTTCGGAATGTAGTTGTAAAGTTTATTATTACACACAATAGCAGTGTAAGTGTTCTGAAGAGCACAACAGTGCATAGTTTTAAAGATAGAGAAGAATTTTGAGTGCACTGCGTTTTGCAACAGTCACATTTTGTAATCCCTCTCAGTGAGGAAGAATTTGTAATAGTATTTTTTTGAAGGAATAGAAATTTTTCAAAGTGTTGAACTCTGTTTCCAGTGAAGAAATTTCAATATTTTCTCTGTGTTAGAAGAGGAGAGTACTACTCTCTCCATTGTTATTCTGGAATTTTCAAATATTCCAACACATGGCTATAAATGAAGGAGATTGCTATGCATCAACATCAACATGTTTTCAAGTAGGATTTGCCTAATTTTGTAACAAATTTCTCTCTAGATGTCAAAATTTGCAGAAACTGAAGATTACTCAGGTGATGCCTGAAATTTCCATTGAATTCCTATAAGAATCTTAGATTTGTGACATAAATCCTTTTGCTAATATATTAGCTTACTCCTTTTAAGTTTGTCTCATTCAACTAATAAAAAATGTTTCAAGGAGTATAATGAAAACTAGATTGTGTGTGAAGCATAAAATAATCATTGATGCTAGACTTGGAAGTTAAGAAGTATAATAAAAAGTAGATACACTTCTCTAAAGCATAATACCGTTTTTCTGAAGCATAAGACAATCATTGATGCTAGACTTGGAAGTTCGAATAAGACGAGATAAAACAACGAAAAAGGAATTCCATTACTTGCATGAAATATGAATACTGCCTTTTACCAGTAAGCTAGGAGCAAGGTCTAGATTTTGACTGGCATCGATTCTTGTGAACTCAAATTTCACTAAAAACATAGTTTTTTGTATGTTTTTCAGCACATGGTTAAAAATGATAGTGCATCAAAATCTATATTGTTGGGCCGAATACATAAGTAATCAAAAAATATCTTTACCAAGTTATTCGCTTCATCAAAAGGCTGATCTTCACATGTGACACTTTTGCTAGGGATAAATATCAAGTGGGTTGTGACATTTTAAAACTTGGTTCACGGTGAAGTGCCCAAAAGGCAAGTCTATCAAAGCATCTGCGACCTGTCTCATTTCATAGTAGTAGATGATTTGATATCATAATGGAGGTGCTCCAATTCAAGCAGTGTAGAAGAGGTAGGAGCCTACAAGGCAGATCCAAACTTTGGAGAAGAGCAAGGCAGATCCTGGGAAGAACGAAGAATTTGGGAATCCAGGATCTCTTCCAGAGGCCATGATACCAAAGGTTTGTCTTGTTTGTAGATATTTCTTATCTACATCCAATATAGCCTTAAATGCCCACATAGATCACTGTCTATCAGGTGAGTCAAATGCTAAAAAATCTGGAACAAATTTTTCCAAGCCTAAAGTGAAGGTGAGAAAAAAACGATCAATCCTAGATATAATTGTTGTGGCACCTGTTTGCATGCGAGAGGATTTGGATTACAGTACTAGCAAAGAGCAATCGACCACTGATTCACATCCATTTCCTTTGGATCAGCTCAATCTCAGAGACACCACCAAGCAGAGGCAACATCAATGCAAAGATCTCAACATTTCAAAATTAATGCAAAGATCTCGCGTAGTGGTAATGCATGTATTTCAAAAGAAACAAATAACAATGCACATTCTAACCCATTCAAATAACCACTATAGCAAGGGTTTACATCTAATTAGATACAATCCGTATATCGATGGAAAAAAATTAATATAATTACATTTTCCGTAGCAAAGGAAACTTTGTGAAAACAGAAAAGGAATATAAAACGAGGATGTCAAGATGTTTAGATGAATCAGTACAACAATTATTTGTGCTTAGTAGACACAACACTGTATTCTTAATGCATTTTCTATAGAATACTAAACAGATTTGTCCAAAATTTGAGATGCAAACTGTAGTCTCTACTACGTTTGGAAAATTGGAGGTTTATAAAAGATAAACTGCGAACAGAATTTTACCACTATGATAAGAAGCTGTCAGAAGAATTCCTTCTACTTCAAAAACGTGGAACTACCTTAAGAATGCTTATGGTTGATATAAATATTAGAGCATGGCAGTTAAATGTATTAGTTATGCTAAAATACTGAATAACAGCTTGAGAGTGCTCTTCAAATACTGTATGAATGCACCAAATTAAAGTTGTACCATTACTAAAGATAAATGGCCAAAAATAGTCAATTTTGATATCGTGAAGTTATGTCTTTCTAGGTAGCAAACTGGGGATAGGATGGAAAATATGAGAGAACTAAGTTCCAAGGACTAGAAAAACAAGGCCAACATAGTTCTACCTTGAATTAAAGACAAAACAAAGCTGCCCAAAAAAGTGTTCGCCACTGTCATCACCCCGAGGAGCGGAAAGTCAGTTGATGGTGCCAACCATTTGACGAAGCAAAGAGAAGATTCATGGTGCCAATGGTTGTAGCACATTTTGTTGACATGAGACATCATTGTAACAAAGCAGATTGATGGTTCCAATTGTTGTAGAAGTCCATTGAGAGTGCAACTACTGTAGTAGAGTAGTTTGAGAGCACCCATTGATGCTCCTATATATAGCAGAGTCAAAATTTTCCTATTGAACAACTTTGTATAGTCAAAGCCACAGCAAGATCAGAGAGCCATGATCCTAAATGAGAACTAGAGCTAAAGCTAAGACAGATTCACATTTAGTAGAAGAAGACAACCATAACAAAGGATATGACCACAAAACCAGATCATGAGAGATAGCAAGATTCTTGCTTCCACTGTGGAAATGTAGAAACTATACAAGGGCTTTGCTTCCAATAGATTTCATTGTGGAAGTAATTGCTATGGTGTTGTAAGCACTCATTAGTAGAATCTTAAAGACATTCTCGAATTCTTTTAACCTGGAGAGGGTTTTCTCTGGTTATAAATCTTCATTTTCAAATTCCATTGTGGATTGGTTGTGTTTGATATTATGTTTTTACTTTCCGCAGTTGAATTTTCACATAGAAAATTATCAGTCTAAAGCGAACAATTTTGAGATGTTTCTTTTGCTTCCTATTGTGAAGTATTTCGCTCAAAACTCTACTCGTTGTAACAGAGGTCTTGGGCATAGAACAGGGGACTTGGGTTTTTTGGAATCAAACTTTAGGTTAAGATGCTCATCTGAAGAATGGCACAGTGAGCCTTAGCATGGAGTTGGGAGTACCAATTTGAAGTGCAGGTAGGGCATTGTACAATAGACCAGTTAGATTTCTAGACCCTAATACAAAGTTTCTTCTTCTTTAAAAACATATTTCTTGTTTTCTGTAACCAATGTGGGTCCTATTCTTGTTTCAATTGGGGATGGTTCAACATTTTTTATTTCTCCAGATGATCACACTCTAGGTAGCCCTGGAGGCTATTTGGGGGTGATGAGTCCAATAGGTCTCAATGAACTGTTTCCCTCGCCGGGGAATACTATTGCAGTGGAATTTGATACTATTTTGGATGTTGAATTCCACGATCCTAATGGAAACCAATACCTTCAGCTCTAGTACCTGTTCACAAAAGAGAGTGCCATAGTCATTCATGCATGTAGAGAGGGTGAATTGTAGGCATTGCAACAATAGGTGTTGTTGTTGTTGCATTGGCCACTAGATTGTTTGTCTGGTTCTGTTACAAGCGCAGAGTATTGAAAAGGAAACACAAATTTAGTTCAGATATTGTGAAATTTCCTCGGAAATTCACCTACAAAGAGCTTAGCAATGCTACGAAAGAATTTTTTTGAATGTGATTGATAATCGATAATTGCAAGCAAGGGTAATCCCCTTGTGAAACCCAAATTTCTGAGCATTTTCTAAAAACTGATGACAGAGTCATTGTAATGAACAAGCACCTAGGTCCATATTACGTCCAAATATACCAAGCACCAAGATCTATAAAAAAATCCACAGTATCTGTGAACTAAGAAGAAGAGGCAGAAAATTTGTTCTGCTTACTTGTTCGAATAGTGGTTGGGGTTTACCACGACAAAAATTTGACAGAGCCCGTGTAGCATTTCTTATCATTGAAATTCTGGCAGTATCATTCAACTAGGCAAGCACCTGCCTTAGAGCTCCATGACTGAGGGCAAGATCCCTAAATGTTGTAGAGTCTCCAGCAATATTTCCCGAAGCCCAAACAGCCTTACACGAAAACCAGTTGAACTCAAAGTTGGGTACTAGTTTTTTAAATAAAATTCCAAAATTACAAACATATAAAGATAGTTGGGAAGAATAATTTTATGCCTCTAAAATAAACGTGCTACCTGTTCTCAAACATTATCATTCCCAGAGGTAAGAAGTTCCACAAATATAGGCAGTGCCCCGTAATCAATCACAACCTTTGTATTCTCAGAGGTTCCTGAGGCTATATTAGTAAAAGCCAAAGTTGCTTCAAACTGCATTATCAATCACAAGGTATCACCATCAAAGCTATAATTTTAAGATAACAATTTATCTACCATTGAAACTATAATTTTAAAATAGATACACCCAGTGATATAGACACCTAGTGAGAGTAGATGTTAGGAAATTATAATAAGAATTATTACAAGATATCACTCACAGTGTAGTTGATTGTTCATTGTCTGCTGTAACTATAATTTTAAAGACGACACACTTAGTGATATAGACACCACCAAGTGAGAGCAGAGGTTATGAAATTATAATGAGAATTATTTCAAGATATCATATTACTCATAGTACAGTTAATTGTTTATTTTTTGGTGTAATAATTGTTTATTATTTATAAACACAATCAAACATATTATGAGGGACGGTGATGAAATTGACAACGGTCTCATAACAAACCATAATGGGGACATCCCCTAGCAAGATAGACTCTGAATAAGAAAGAAAGAAAAACAAAGTGATTACTTACAGGATCATAGGATTCTTGAAGAACAAGATCCAGAGCAGCATCTGTAACACCTAAAGCAACACCTCTCTCTGCAAGACGAATCGCTACATATTTCATATGTAGTCTAGCAAATTTTCTGAGCTCATCATGAGAAAGAGGATCAAATACAACTATCTCATCAAGTCTATTCAATAGCTCTGGCCTGAAATGTATTCTAACCTAAAAAAATATTCAAAGGCATGTCAAAGCACTGCAACCAACTTCATGATAAAATTATATGAAAAATATGCATACACAGAGTCCAGGAGAATGAAACGACAGGTGTATTGGTAGTTTCCAAAATGCAGCAACTAAAACAGCAAGTGTATTGGCAGTTGTGGAAATGCAGCTACTAAAACGGCAGGTCTGTTGACAGTTGCAGGTGTGTGGATTGTTGCTACTATTTTTAGACCGATTACATGGAAATATACCAGAAACTAGTGGTATGTCAAACCTAGAAGGTAACCCAAGAGACTGTGACTGTCAGATTAAATAAGTAACATGTGTTGTGCCTAGATAAGAAGTGTTGACGAAAAAAAATTGATCTCTTTCATAACAGAAGGCCTATCGGCCTAAATATATAGGACATGTGGCACTCCATGATAAAGACACATGGTGTGTGGATTTGAGTTTTCAGGTGGTGAAGTGGGCCGAAAATAGGTGAAATGTGGCACCACTCAGAGATTGACATGTGCCAATTGGTACAAGTGGTAGAAAATTGGCATGCTCAAACAACGAGGTGATGCAGGAATGACATGAGGGAGAAAATATCAGAAAAGCCCCAAATCTGGAGAACTAAAGCTCATCACCAACACGAGATTGACAACTTTACATGATGTAACCTATGAAATCGTAAATGGAGAAATCATAGTAACAATAAAGTAACCTATGTAACAATAAAGTCGGATTCATCCTGGGAGTGGTAATGGGAGAAATCATAGTGAACAACGGGAAACATGCAGAGTTGCTTACAATCAAATAGATGAAAAAACACATACAAAAAACCTAGATAATAATCATGAACAAGCTTAATATTGAATTATGAACTGTAAAGGAACTTACAAAATGTGACATTACGAACCCAGTCAAGCACACAAGAAAAAATATCCTAGACATGACCCTGGTTGAAAAGTTGTATTTCTCATGATGCAAGAGGATCTGTACCTGCATTGCCAAGTCAATCAAAATCCATCATTATCTATACAATAAATACAAGTAATTGATGTAGTATTTTTTACTCTAAGATGCATTCTTCTGATAATGTTAGAACATATGTTGAAAATGTCAAAACATACCTAAATAAGCTCCTCTTCATTTCAATAAAAATTTATTGGAGTCGCATGAACTTGGAACAAGCCTTCCACAATCTGAAAGAGTAGCAACTAAGTCAACAGTGAATCTTTTGTTGCTACGTTGGATCGAGGGAGGTTTTCTCCAAGATTAAATCACTCCAATAAATTATTCTCTACTAAATAGGGCCAACGACGTGAAGGTGGAAGCTCTTATGGCCCCTTCCCCCCCCGCACATCACTCTCAATTCCCCAATACCCAATCTATATTTCATTTTTTACTTTCATGAGCATAAAAAAAATATTCAATAACTAATAAAAAAAATTCAACAAAAATTATGCAAGGAAACATTGAAATTAATGCTTGACATAAAAATAGTATGATAACTGAGTTTTTATATAATGCAAAAAATGTTCCAAGTATGGTAACATTTGTCTTATAATAATACAATATTTTACATTATCAAAATTTCTTTTTCTTCTTCCTATTTCTAAAGCTCCTAATTACATCATCAATATCATCTTGCTCTACTCCTGTTTCGTGCCTTTCAACCCGCACTGCCAACCTAGTTGCGTAGTCACGATGTATGGTCTCATCCATTGATGGGGAATCACCTACAAAAATAGATAATATTAAATTTTAATTGTCATTTTTTAAATATCATTGAACTAGTTCAGTAATATTAATAAAAAAAATTGCAATGAGATTATTTACCTGGTGCACAAGTTGTCGCCGTTGGGACTGTTGCCTTGTCTTCCTCTCTGGTGGTAAGATCCTCAAGAAAAACTTTCTCTGTCATTTAAGAAAAAAACGTTATAAGGACAACCATCAAGGTATAATTAGAAAAAATTATAAGTGTAAATTAACTACTGTCATGGCCCTCACTGATAATAGCATTGTCGGCCTAGTCCCCACAACAATGATCAGGTTGCACGTGAGGAACATCTACATCTGGCTCTAAAACTAGGTTATTTGCCTCGTCGGTAGTGCTGCTCCCCTGATTTAAACAAAGTTGTTAGACATTAAATTTATGGATGAAAACAAAAATATTGAAAGGTTAATGTTTTACCTTATTAGGCATTCTGGATCTTGGGACTTGCCCAAGCTTCTGCGACATTAAACTATGGCTTGATAACCGAAATGGAAAGCAATATTTTTATCTTCCTCTGTAGTTTCTGTTCCGAAGTCATCACCCTACATTACATATGATTGTGTATTTTTAATCATATTTTATAGGATTACAAAAACGTTGGAAGGCGATACAATTAATTATAAGATGTTTAGCTACTTAATTACAATTCTTGCGGCTAATTTCAAGTAGTCGCCATAGCCTAGCTTGTGATGGCCCTTTTTTTCAATCCTAGCTTTGGTTGCCTTCGAGGTGTTAGGCAACCTATCATTAAAATATTGAAGTCAGATATGACATAGCACACTTTTATTTTAGACATAGAGAAAATTAAAGCTATTGAATTAAAGTTGTAATTTACTTTGCGGGTCCAGTTGGAATTTTTCCTTCTTTCTTTGCCATTTTCTCTTTTCCATCATGGATGCGTGCTCTCCACTCACTCGCTGGAACTATGAGAAGATGTTCGTATCTAGGGTTAAATTGAAATTGCGTCCTATAGGTGTCCCTGGTATATTTCAAATATTTGCCGGCTACCCGAGCCATCGTTGTTCTGTCAAATGTGCGACCCCAAAAAGGGCTTCTAGATAATCTAGAAGTTCTTTTTTTAGGTTGGAATTCTGGGAATTCCACCTTGTGCATATGGTTGGGCCAAAAATTACCAACGCATGTCTCTCCAAAAACCTGTAGAAATCATTGTTTCCTAAACAGAAAAAAAAATAGTATCATTGATTTAAAAATAAAAATCATGATAAATATGTTCTAGATAGAGTACATGAAATAGTTAAAATATTAAAATTTACCTGGGCGTTGTACGTGCTTCATAGGGACACCTTCATCGTTCACCAACAACGTGCCATTAATGGTCCCTGTGGAGCTGACACGTGTAGCTCCAAGAAACGAAATAATGTCGTTGGCCATATTAGCCTCATCATTGCCAACACGTTCAGTGGTTGGATGGGTGTCTGCTTGGGCAGGGTGTGTTTCTTGGCTGGCACCTAAAGGAGTAGAAGGTGTACAAGAGGGTTTCTAGGCAATCTCTTTCCCTTGTGTCCCACTACCACAAACACCGGGTTCAGCAAGTGTCAGAAAACGCTACATACAAAATAACTTTTTGTTAGTTTAGTCAATGTAAAAATTAAAAATCAAACTATCACAATTCATCTCATGCAGAACAAAAAAAATATCCTTTTGAATTTTTATTATTACCTGATATGTTTCTATCTGGGTCATAAGTTGTTTTATCCTCTCTTCTGTTTCAGATGTTTGAGGCGCATCTATCAAAGTATCAAATTCCGACCTTGCATTTCGTGCCTTTTTTTGCAACAAGAGCGCTGGAGATAGGGATGAATAAAGCTCTTCCTCATAGAGGGAATCATCAGGCGTACCATGGCTAGGTGTCTGCATATTTGAACAAAATTGATATTATTTAAATTATGTAAATAACTAAAATACCTGAAGATAGAGCAATGCTGGCACTTTACATGTTCTTCCGCTGGCCTCTTTCTGCGATCATCCCATCTCGGGTTTGTTCTTGTACTGCCCTGATCAGTCTGTCACATTGCAATAAAATTGTAAAAGTAAAAACTTGAAACAAAAAATGAAAAATGAAATAATTTCTAATAAGACACCGGAAGATAGAGTTAGAGTTTCAAATATGCCTTTCATTGAATTCAGTCCTGGAAACATGTCATTGCACATTAAGGCACCCAAACAAGAGACGAGTTGACAATGAAGACCTTATTGAATATATTGTTGGAGCAACTTCTAGTAAAATTGTTGTGAAGACCTTGAGGACATTTTTGGAGCAACATTGTTGAAGCTGATTGTATAGCATTTTTGGAGACGATCTTGAAGGGCATTGAAGTGAAGCTTTTGAAGCAACTATTGAAAAATCCTTAGAGCATTTAAGTAAGGCACTTTCTATCTTCCATCACCTTTTTCCTTTCAATATCCTTTAAACGATTTTGTTGATATTTAATGTTCTAAATCATGTTATAATTCCTTGATTATATGTGTTTGCGGACTTTCCCTTTGAAATTACCCTAAAATACCCTGGCAATTTTATCTTCAGGATGCATGTCTGACCCTATTGTTCAATATTTTGATTGATAGTAGTAAACATAGAGAGTTAGGGGGCTCTTGACTTGGTTTGGTTGGGCCATTAGATCCCTAAAATCTACTAGGGAGAACACCCCTTGAGTTGGAGGAGAGCTAGCCCAAAGTGAAAAGAGGTTGGTGAGGTGACAATGGGGCTATTGAATTACACATGGTATCACACTTTAGCTTTAGGAATTTATCTTGAGAAGTGTGAGATTTTGCTATATCAATTCTCAAATTGTTTACAACACTGATGTTAAGAACTAATAATAAGTGATGTTGAGGGGTTTTTGGGTATAAGAAATAATACCATTTAAAAACTAGGGTTCTCAGTCCTTGGAATTCCTTCACCTGGGCCTAGGGGCACACAAGAATAATTTCACACTAAACCATGCAAACTTAAAAGTAACTTAACAGATCCATAAAGTAATAATAATCATAATTTCTAATTTCATATTGTACAATATAATGCAAATTATTCAAACACGAAGCAATGAAGACATGCAACGTCTGAATTTCAAGATTGATGAACCAATACAAGAAGTTGGAAACTACAACTTTGATTCAATACTCTGTTTCCTAACTCCAGGAAGGAATCTAGTTTGTAGTACAAAACATGCATTGTGTATTATCAATTCTTAATTGACAACAACTAAAGGTCATCTACCTCATCAATTCCTTCCCATTTTGTGTTTTTATGTTATATTCCTTATAAAAGTGTCAAATTTCTCTCAAAGTAAGCAACCACTGAATAAAATAAAAAGTAGTTGAGATATGATTGAGAAATGGTCATTTATTTCTTAAAAGGATCTTCACGATTTCTTTGGTTGTTTTTCATCTCAAGAAACAAGAAATGACCTAAGAAACTATCGTGCTGTAATATAAAAAACAACACGGTGCAATGGCCATTTTCAAAGCCAAATGATTTCCATTGAGGACATGGCCTTTATTTGGTTCCTGTTTCGTAGGAGTTTCGGGTATAAATGGAACCTTTTTTGTACCATTTCCAGTAGTCAAAAGGGAAAACCTTCTTTTTCCATGGGAAATAATTTACCTTTCCTTTTTCAAGATAATCTAAATCACAAAAAATATGAACTATATTGCACACATTCTTGGATAATGTGAAAGTGGAAAAGGAATACCCTACACAAGTGATGCACACATGTACACTTGAACACTAATAGATTTTTGTAGTTGAAATGCAATGCTTGTTTTCATTTAAATTTAGGGTTTTTAAAGCAGGGAGAAATAATGGCTGCCAATTTAATAAGCGTTTCTTTGGGAAAAAATTAAATCTTGTATTGGGTGATGAAGATAATAGAGGGTATTGAATCTTGATTCTTGACATTGTGTTTAACTTGAATAACTCAAATGATTATAAATATCATTGGATGAATTCTTTTTTCAAGTATGTCACTCAAAACTCTTATGTCAAAGCATGTATGATGGCTAGCATTTGTGTGTTTCCCTTTCTTTAGTTCAATGTAAAAAGTATATTAATATATTGGAGCACGAATGATAATTACAATTGTTTGCTCTGCAGTATATCCAGCCCCAAGATTATGAAAAGTTTTCTCAAGTGGAGCTATTGGTTATTGATGAAGCAGCTGCAATTCCATTGCCTGTTGTAAAGGCTCTGCTCGGGCCATATTTAGTGTTTTTGTGCTCTACTGTAAATGGGTAATAATTATAAATGAGCCAACCACAATCACATATTTTGTAACCATTCGGTTTCCATGGATAGTGATGATGATATTAACCCTATATATTAGTGACCTATATCTATATGAGAATGATCTCAACATTGACCTTGATATGGTTGTATGGATGTGACTTTTGGTATGTCATCAGAAAATCCCCAAATATCAGAAAATCCCCAAATCTGGAGAACTAAAGCTCATCACTTTCGATCTGGAGTACTACCCTTGTGATACAGTTGATGACTTTCGATCTCCCATTCTCTACCACTTTGCACTTCACCTTCAATATAGATCAGACCAAGGGCAATTCGTTACTGGGTGTTGAGATGGATTAGTTTGTCGAACTAAAATCCATAGCTTAAACTTCATGAAATTGGCGGAGTCAAATTCATGCAAGCACAAACACATCTTACACATCCTCTTTTGAAAATCATCCGAAAGAACATTGGAAGACATCTAGAGAGAACCCTATAGCCTAACACAATCCAATGGAATTGACCAAAAAAACACAAATAGAGTCAACCCTACTATAGGAGGAAGGGCCTACAGTAAGAACTTACCATTTTGCAAGAGCTGAGAGCGAATGTTGTTCTACAAGAGTTGAGGGCGAATGCTGAGGGCAAATGTTGTTCTGTAAGAGCTGAGGGCGAATGTTGTTCTACAAGAGTTGAGGGCGAATGATGAGGGCAAATTTTGTTCTGCAAGAGCTGAGGGAAAATGCTGTTCTGCAAGAGATGAGGGCGAATGTTGTTCTGCAAGAGCTAAGGGTGAATGCTGAGGGCGAATGCTGTTCTGCAAGAGCTGAGGGCGAATGTTGAGGGCGAATGCTATTTTGCAAGAGCTGAGGGCGAATGCATGCGTGATATCAGATGTTAATGTAGTTTTTAATAAAATCATTTTTATGTAGCGCGCATTTGATTTTTTCATTTCAAATCATTTTTATATACATTTGATTTTTTCGTTTCTAGTACAAGTGACAAACAAATTTCTACAAGAGGTTGAAACTTTTACTAGAATAGCCATGAAAGACTAATTAAAATGGCTTAAAATGCAAGTGGATCTTCAAAATAAATGTAATTGAAGGTTCTCCCCACTAAATTTTTTCAAAAGTGCTTACATTATTTAAGTTATCTAGGATATTTTTTTGTATTACACAATCTAAATTAAATAATGAAATAGTTGGGTGGATTATTGTTTCAAATTAGGACACAATTTTCAAATGGTGATGAAGTTTCATGTGATGATTAACTGACAATATTCTCCTTTCCTATCCTTGAAAAACTATACAAGGTTCCCTACTGCCACATGAAAACCTAACTCATGTAGCATCATAGGACCAGTCCTCCATTTTTCCCGTCATAAGGCATTTTGCACGTATTTGATGACTAGAATTTGTGGATTCCCATTTTCCGTGACATGCTAGGAAGGATAGAAGACTTAATTTTTACATTTGAAATTTTTTCAAAAACGTTCTTACGCCCTTTAATTTCCACTTACCAATAATTTTGCAACACTAGTCCTCTTCGCAATTGCAAGGTTGTACTCAAAAAGTAAGGAAAGTTACTTTTTTGGCTCACTCAAAATTAAAAATTTAATAAAGGAATTACCACTTATCATTATTGATATTTTAAAATTAGAATCAATTTATTTTTCCCCTTCCTATTACAAAAAGTTCACAAATCCTTTCTTTTACATAAAACACCAAAGAAAGAATAAAGCCCGTTGCCCTGCAAACTTCCAAGGTTGTGATTAGTGAAGAAATGAAAAAGTACAGCTATAGCACTACAAAATTATAATGCCAATCTGCCCCAACATGAAGTAGTGTTAATATAGCTGGTGGCTTGGCTTGATGGTCAAACAGTGAATTACACAAGCACAAAATAAAAGCTTTAGGCGTCTAGTTCCTTACACTCGCACTCTCAAGCAATTCAGACTTAGGTCGAGCTCAAGATTGGCTCTGAGGAAACTAGATTGGTTCATTAACTTGCCATATTTTAATTTCATAAGGTATGTTCGAAGTTTGAACTGCTAGGGTAATTTATTATTGTGAAATCATAGTTCTAAATTATCTCTTATTCTGTGAGCAATGTAATCTATTAATTGTAAGCAGATTCATTAAAAAAATTGAAACTGATTTTAGCATGAATGATGACAATTTATATATTAATTTGTTTTTAAGAGTATTTTTATTATGTAGGAGCACTGGAAAGAAAAATCAAGACTTCATTTTCTGTTTTCCTTATTTTATTGGGTTGAACTGGAGAAAATTGAATATGAATAGTGAGTTAATTGTAAGATCAATGGGCCAAGGCCATACATCAACATTGACTATAGTGGGGAAGTATAAAAGCATGGATATTCATGCAAGTATAGTTATTAATGTAAGATCAAAGTTAACTCTCAGCTTCACTAAAGAAATAGAAGGCAAAGATCTAGCATCAACTAAAACTCATGTGAAAAAGTAGATGAAAAATGTACAATCATCCAATGGAGAGGTAATCTATACTTATCCAGTAAGACTCTTGGCTATGCCTTGAGACTAAACTAATTCTCAATTTTTTTGAATAATCATCCATTGTAACTTAGTAAGAAAACCATAGTAAATCATTGTCCAATGGCCATGCAAAAATATATAAAAAATAATATTTGTTGGTTTTTTTTCAATAGGTGGATCATGATGGGACCACTGAGAAGGTGGGGGTGTTTTTTTAATCATGGAAGTGAGGTTTAGTAGATTGATAGTCAAGTTACCTTTCCCTATAAATTTTCTCGATCAAGTTGTTCATTCATTGAACTTTGATTCATTCCTACTGTTTTGATACACAATCCAATCCAGTTGAGTCTTGAGTCTTCATTGAGAATGGCATTCATAGGTTGTCAAGAAAGAGTTTATCATGCACATGCACTCTTATTTTCTTGGTATCTTTGTAACTATGTTCAGCCTAAGTTTTATATTTTTAAATTATCATAATAGTTCGTGATTATTAGGCTTTTATTTTGTCTTTTAAGAATTTTAATTTAATTATTATTAATCATTAAATCTAATATATATATATATATATTAGTTATTAAACTTTCAATGGTACATCAAATTTCATACATGAGAAAATAGATACTGACAAATGGCACATCATGGCCTGATTAATTTCGCTCAACAATTTCAAATGGTATAATATTTAGTTAACAGTAATCATTAATTTTTGCACACAGAGACTAATTTCTCTGGAAGCCTGAGATTTCTTTGGCTTGTTATTCTTATAACTACATAGACATAATTAATAGAGAGATTGAGGACAAAAAAAATCTAGCGCTTAGTCTCCACTACTCAACATGATTTTGTGAGAAATAATACATAGATTGATTTTTCTGAGTGTCTTAGCGTTCTTTGGCTCATTATTTTGATCACAAAAACAATAAAAATGCACTGAGGATCTGTTCTTAGTCCGATTATGAAATTTTTATAAGACAGATTATGCAATATTAATAATAAACATAAATTTATTGCAATTTAGGGAAAGCTCGTTCATGTTTTTTTCTTTATATTGGAAGGTTACTTTCTTTTTGAAGTATTTTTTAGTAGATACTAGCATAAATTGAGGAAATATCATTTTGACAAGAATCCTTTATTTCTCTCAAAACTTTAGGTATTAAAAGTCTATGACACAGATATATCACACTCCAAAATCCAAAGAAAATGGAAGGGCATTCAATTTTTTTAATCAAAATTTTATTGCTGAAGGGTTAATTTATTACGAGAACGTCATTAATGAAGTGCAAAATTTTAAACGTAATGTTTATTGACTAGAAAAATAATTACCAAAACGTCAAAAAAAATTGTGTGACGGGTAAAGAGAAATCCAAATTCCAACCCTGCCTACCACCTATTGGTGAGTGGAGGTTATTCACTTTTCATTTACAGCTTATAAGGTTGCTCATGTTACCAATATTTTCACATGGCTCACTTTTAGGTGACTACTTATTGTACTTCCAATTTATAAAGAACAATTGGTAGATAATTGTATTATTTTAAATCTATAACAAATCTAGGCAACAAAATTACAACAAATAGAAAATTATGAAAAAAATTCACCAGGGCACTAATGTGTGGATACCCTATCATTTCTTAGATCCTCATAGCTTACCAACACCTACTATATTGGTATACACATAATATGGCATTTACCTGAAGTATTTCATATGTATCTAGACGTAAATAAGTTGTATGACAATTGTTATGGCAGATATAAGATGTGTATTATAGTTTATATTTCAAATTTTCTTAAGTAGCATGCATGTGTGGTTCATATAGTGACTACAATTACCAAATATATTTCAGTGAAGATGTGAAGATGATCTCTCATTAGGTCCTAATTACTTAAAGCATCATTAATTATCTTTCCAAATGAATAAAATATGTTAACAAATTAGTAAAAACTAGGAAAACAAATCATGCTTTAAAAAAATGTGGCATAATGAGTCACACTCTGAGATTTATTTAATTACTCATCAAGTGTCGCTAAAACATATATATGATCACCATTACCATAGAAATGGGACATGTGACCATCATTTTGTTTTTTCCAATGACATTCCACATCATGAGCATTGTTTAGGGTTGATTGTGTTGATTTTTTTTAAACAAATCATTTATACATTTTATGGAAATTATAGAAACAATTTATAATCACATTACAAGATCATGATGTATGGATATTCCTTATCATTTCTTAGATACTCACAACTTACCAACACCTAATAGATTGATATACACATCATATGGAATTTAACCCTAGAATGCCACATGTTTCCTAAAACAAATTAGTAGTATGGCAATTGTTATGGTGCATATATGATGTGTATTACAATTTATCTTATAATTTTTTTGAAGTAGCATACAACAATTTACATAGTGATATGAGAACCACTCTCTAATGTATACATCGATTTTTTACACATGGCTTTTCAGTTTCTTTTTAAGATATATCATTGGTGATGGTCACATGATTATATAATGAACCATTAAGTTGAACTATGAAATTATTCATCACAACACACACACACACATTGATGAATTAATAATTTTTCTCATATAATTTTTTTAATCTATTTTGAAAAAAAAAAAATTATATATAATTTTTTTTTTTTCTAAGTTAGAGTAATCTATTAATCAATGGAAAATATAGTACAACTGGCCAAAGCCATAACAGTGCCTACCGAGAGGCAATTTTAACTGACAGAGACTAGTATTTGGCTGCCCATCTCGAGGGAAACCAGCCTTAAGAACAATCACCTGAAAAAATCCCACGCAGGGGATCGAACTGGAAAGTTTTTGACTAAACACTAGAAGCATATACATTTCGTAGCTGTAGCGCTGGACTCTAACAGTACTGGACCGCTGTAAAGACTAAGACTGGACATTTACAAAAAAAGGACCAGGGATGGAGTAAACATTAAAGCAACCAAGCATTCCCTCAGAGAGGGCAGAGAAAAAACAAAAAAGACAAGAGGAGAGGGCCGAGTTACTCATCCAGCGCAACTTCCTCAATCTTGCAACCGTAATCTTCAGGGTCACCTTGAGCATGGGAGCAAGCGGCGGTGTTGTGGACAACAGGAGGAGTTGCATCAACATGACCCTGAACGACCCCAGCGTCAACCTGCAAAGGTTCTCTGTTCTCAGAAAGCGGACCCCTCATATTCTGCTGCGTCACTTCCAAATGTGCGCTGTCATCCGGAACGTGCTCGTCTGGCGGAGTCACATGCAGGGGCTCCTCCAGGAAGACAACAGAGATGGCCACGGTTACACGTGGTCTGTTGAGAGCACAGTCGAAAGAGAAGAGGGCCGTGTGGGACTGAGCCGGCAAAGCATCACCAGAAGGCGAGTCCAGCCGTCGACCTGAACGAAGCAAGCGCCCACGAAAGAGACGAGGGAGGCTGCCAGAGGGCGCAGAATAATCCGACGGAGAGGAGGAAAAGGATTGCGAATGCCTTCTGGCAGAACGTGAGGACCCCCTCCGGCACCGCATCCTCTGCCTTAGTCTTGGCATATTTGCAACTGTACAGGAGCTGGAGTGCTGAGGCGATTGAGCGTTGACGGGATTTCGCTCAGGAGGAGAGCTAAGAACCACAGTTGCAGACAAGCAGGAACTAGCAATTGAAATGTGAGAATTGTCCGCGGGCACCAAACAACAGGTATGGCGACTGTGCTTCCCTGTGGTGGTGCGAACTCTGGCTCTGTCCAGAGCAGGATTACACCTCGAATGCATTGGCGAAGGGGCAGGTGGCTCCATGGTATATAAAAAACCGATTCTGCAACCATCCAACCTCCGCATTGAATGACCAAGCCTAAGAATCGTATGTGAAATGCGGTTGCAGCAGTCGAGGCTGCCTCGAATACCAGTTAGAATGATGAGAATCGACTCCATATCAACGCAATTAAGTTCAAGTGCGGGCATTAACTGTGATCAGGTGGGCGCTGAGGTTCCAAGAGGGAAGGCATGTGGCCTCCCGTCTGAAAGCCTTGCGTCCCATCGCTCCCACTGTCGACACTTGCACCCGCATCCGGGGAAATTATATATAATTATTTCTAAGAAGAACAAGAGAGAATTCCTTACCATATCTTCGTAAAACATATAATAGCAAGAAAATTAATTTATTGAAATTTCATTTCCAACATATTCATGGAGTAAAATGAAGATTAAAAGGATATATTCATGGATTTACCTATAACATCACCTCATAATTAAGAATGTAAATGTACAATATTGATGATACATAGGTTAGGAGAAAATTAATCTATTGAAATTTCATTTACAAACATATTCATGGAGTAAAATGAGGATTAAAAGGAGATATTTATGAATTTACTTATAACATCACCTCATAAAAGTGTAAATGTACAATATTGATAAAATTTATTTATATATGATAAATAATAAACCTTTATCTCACCTGTATCATATAATATTATAAAAAAACACATTCTATAATATGCAATAAAAGTGAAATTACACAATCCACTTGGAAATAAGACTTAGTTCAAGCAAAAGAAAATAAAAATAAACCATAAGTGATACGGATTTTGCAAAGGCATGTAAGTGTCATTATATCGACGATGGCCAAAGCGTCGCTATTGCGACAGATGCCTCCAAACGTCGCAATTGCGACACTTAGACGTTGTGTCGCACTTGCGATGTTTGGAATCTATTGAAATTTCATTTCCAAACATATTCATGGAGTAAAATGAGGATTAAAAGGAGATATTTATGAATTTACTTATAACATCACCTCATGAAAGTGTAAATGTACAATATTGATAAAATTTATCTATATATGATAAATAATAAACCTTTATCTCACATGTATCATATAATCTTATAAACAAACACATTCTATAATATGCAATAAAAGTGAAATCACACAATCCACATGGAAATAAGACCTAGTTCAAGCAAAAGAAAATAAAAAATAAACCATAAGTGACACGAATTTTGCAAAGGCATATAAGTGTCGTTATACCGACGGCGGCCAAAGCATCACTATTGCGACAGATGCCTCCAAACGTCGCAATTGCGACACTTAGACATTGTGTCGCACTTGCGATGTTTGGAGGCAGCCGTTGCAATAGCGATGCTTTGGAGCATAATGTCGCAATTGCGACATCTTCCTCCAAACGTCGCAACTGCGACACTTTGTCTAAGGCTCGGTATTACGACACTTTTCTCTAAATGTTGGTATAGTGACGATTTCGGGCGTGATTGAAAAAATTTGGGGAAATTTCCTACATTTGGTCAAAAGTGTCGAAACCAAGTGTCGAAATTTCCCCGAAATTTACTAGTGATTGCACCCAATCCCTACATTTAGCGCATCCTCTTCAACACATGGGTAATGACCAGTTGCACTGTATTTCTCTCTAACTTTGTCAACAACCTAACTATTGGGGCACATAATTGGCATATTTTCTTTTAAATGATTAGGATAAGGCGGGCTTCTACCATTCAACCATCTGAATTCTTTCTTGTCACTATCCCATTTCATCCTCTTTTGTTCGTACAATGTGACTCATGGTTGTGTCACTTCGAAATTGTAAGGAATGAATTTATTGATTGCTTCGATTTCTGCATTCGCTGATGAAATCAAACTGACATATAGTACATATGAGATCAAAATATACATTATATCGAAGTTCAACATGAATATTTACATTTTGTAAATTTGACAAATTATAAGTCGCTTACTCTTTATCAAGCGCCTTTTTCCATTCATTTGGAGAAGCTCCCCTTCTCTTTTTTCTTCATCCCTTTCATCGTCCCAAACCATCGCACCTAGTATGTTGTTGATATTATTGATGTACTCACTAGCATAATATAAATACTCATACGATATGTACCCCTCTGCCATAGACCCCTTGAGTTTTTCCCATTGTCAAACAAAACCTTTCAATTTATTCATGTACCTCTCTAAGAAGGACATCAAATGATAAGAAACCACCCCAAATAGTTCAAAATAATCTACTAGGTGGATTATAAGATGAACTTGCAAGTCCATGAAACTCGTCGACAGTTCCTTCTCAAACATACAAACAATCAATCTCAACTATCTCTTGACACCACCGTGGAATGCTAGCCACATGAATCTCCTTTGATGTGATCCAATGTAAAAATGTAGATAATTTAGATATGACACGTCCTAGGTCTTGGGGGAGGTCATGTTTCACACACTCATGCATGAACAAAGGATAATGACAGTGAAAATTTATAAACATGTGCATACAAAATTAGTTATTTTTTATGATCCCATGGGATAAAAATTTAATAAAACAAATAATAAAGTCATGCTTTTGACATTATATGTACTCTTAGAAGATTCAAATGGTCATGTGATTTCAACTGTGACTTACGTCTAGGGATGGATAGGGAGAAATCTGCGATGGACTTTAAGAAATAGTATGGAATGAGATGGATTTTGAAGAATTATTCATTTGATATAATTATGAGATTTTCTCCCTGCTGAGAAAAATCAACAATAAAATTTGGTGTACATACCTAAAAGTAATTTAGGTGCCTTAAGAAAGGAGTTATTGTTATCAGTGCTAATTTATTGTTAACCGCACTGGTGATATTTTATTACTGGACGCACCAGTGTGGTTAGTTAACAAACACATCGAATATTGGTAAAAAAAGCACAACTTTATTTTTTTGAAGTGAAAAAAAAACGGTAAACTAAAATATGAGCAGCAAATTATTTTCAGAAATGTAATTTCATAGAATATTCTTTAAATAGTAAAAGCTATCCATTATTTCATTATTTTTGAAAAATTTTCAGGGAGGGATATGCACAAGATACATACCTAGAGCAAGCGAGCACTGTGGAGAAGCAAAATACTTTCGAACAACAACACTATTCAGAGAATCAAAATTTGAAACATCTAGTGATTCACACAAAAACCCTGTAGTATAGTAAAATTGTTAAGTTTTACTATAATAATTTTTTTTTATAGTTTCTGTTAGATTTAATACATGCATAGTAAAAATTTTAAATTTTACCATGAATGTTACTAATAAAATCATTTACAATCTCTATTCCTATTTAGATTTAATATAATTCTATATATATATATATATTCTTACATTAAACTCTTGCTTCTTCTTGTTTATGTGACTGCAAAAATTCACAATTAGAGCTTTTCATTTTAGATTTATAGGGTTTTAATTATTATATATATAGTAATTTGACATCTAACCCATGGGACCACTTGCAGAGTCAGATCCCAATCCCTATCGTCCCTTGCATGATTTCTTTTTAAAAACAGTTTTTGTTAATCGGTGCGCCCTATTTATTATCATGCACCACTGCGTGCTTTTAGTATAACACACAGGGCACTTATTTACAACAAACATTGTTTGATAAAACTATTTTCCATTCATTTATGTTTATGTTAATTGGTGCTCCCATATTAATATAACACACTATGTCTATTATTGACAAATAGCATAGTAATGTGTTGCTACTATAGTGGTGGTGCTCTTTGTTAGTGCTTAAGTGGCGAAATTCACATCAGTGCAGTTAAAAATATAAATGCACCGACGCTTAATTTATATAGATGCAACAGTTTCTTGATTTTTTTTTTACGTGAAAAGTATGTGACTTATTTATAAAATATATTAATGGATGGTACATGTTTTATATTGATAAAAAAATGGCTGACAATGGTTCAAGTAAAAAAAATACTGATAGCATATCCAGAAATTCAAAAAAGGAAATTTCTTTGTAAATTCTTTACAAAAATTATTATTTTTGAACTATATGTAACTTTAACTAATATGTATTTTTTAGTGTGTGTCATGCAAAGGCACAAAATGAAGAAGCTTGATAAGATTCTTTCTTATCTAAGACCAGAAGAGCATAAAATCTTGATGGGAAAATTGTAGAAGGATGAATCAGGTGAATGAAAAAATATTATTGATCCAATATGAGTTATTTTTTGGATTTTGATTAATAATATACTTAAAAATATTAGGTAACATGTTTCAAAAAGTCTATTAATTCAGATATGTTTAATGTTCTATAGGGACCAACAACAAAGGAAAGGAATGTTGTTCTAAGAAAAGGAAAAAAATAGAACATGAAAATGAAAATGAATTTCTCCTTTGCTCATCTAGAGTGGTGCTGGAGGTTAACGAAAGGGGTAAAAAAATTTAGAAAACTTTCAGGGATCTACTGGAATGATTGTATAGATGTTATTTACACTTACAATACAAAAATAAATCCAATTATTCCAAGAACCAAATTTTATTTAAACTACAGGAAGAGTTTCCAGAGAATTGGTCAATGAGACATGTCATACTTTTAAATAGAAAAAACGTATAAAAAAAAACACTGAAAAAATAATATTCCTTTAAATTTTTTTTCTAGAATTATATGTATATAATACTACAAATAAATCATTTAGAAATATCACTTTTGTTATATTTAGTTTTCATATATCAATATAAAAATTAAATATTTTATTGTCATGTTAGCTTTTTAGGAAGATTATGAAAATCTCAAAGGATGAACGAGCTAATGTTAGAAATATGCCAATAGGAATGTAAAAAAATATGTACAAGGAGATGTTCAAAGAAATGGACATAATTGCATCACACAAGGAGCCATCTGTTGTGAAGTTAAATCCTCTCTGTGGACAGAGATGATCCCTCTAGCCCTAGAGTGGTTCTAGCAACAAGGGAACATGCTAGAGTGTAGGCTCCTAATTAATGAATGAAAAGGACGAGGTAGATTGACCTAAGTGGAGTCCAACGCTGTCATTGCTGTAGTGGTGGTGGCCTCTTGATCTTTGTTCCGACAGGTCACAATCCTTTCGCAATGGTGCTCGGATACCTACACGAAGATCAACAAACAAGAGTAGCATACAAAACAATGATCTCATTCATAATTAACTAGTTATTCAAGGAGGACTAATCATATTGCATAAAATAAACCAATTCAACGCAATATATATATAGACACATATATATAAATATAAGAAAGAGTTACAACCAAGCCTTGACGTCGCAACCTCCTTCAGCGGGGTTCAGTCAAAGCATGTGTTGAAGGATTGTGAGGGAATCAGGATGAGGCAAGGACATGAGCCTAAAATCTCTCTCGACAAAGTCTCTTTCTCATCTCTATCTCTCTAGCAAAATGTTCGGGAATTCTCTTTAGCCATTCAACTATAATTTTTAGCTAGTGTATCAATGCGAGATATGTTGGGATCCATGCAATGGTGGAAGGGAGGCCTTATCCTTTGGGAGGTTTATTCAAAAGGTGGAAACAATAGGCCAAAGGAGGGAGTCTGTGAGTCGAACCACGACAGCTGACTCCCCCAAAAAGCTTTTAGGATTAGAAACTTCACCTATATATTTTAAAAAAATTCCATAAACAGGTTAGCATGGGTAGCTCAGTGGGATAGAGTGCTAATGGAAATGGGGCCCAGTGTTAATCTTCCTCATTGGCGTGAGGGTATAACGGTCTACTAGCGCCAAGGAAAAAACATGTGTTTCTAATGAACTGCTCAGGGAATTGTCAAAAGAAGGAATATTTTCCTCATGGAAAGGGATGCAATGATGGTATTTGCAACGCATGAAACTTCTTATTGGTCACAGAAATGATCCTCCAATGTGACGGATGGGTATTGTAGGGACATTGAAAAAATGTTGTGTAACAGATGCCCCCTAAATCATGAAGTCCGAGAGATAGGGAGGGGTGAAATTACTTAGGAGAACGTGTTCGAACCAAAAACCGTTGTCAAAATACCTACAATTACAAATACAGTTTATATCTCTGATACATGAACATGTGGCATGGGTGCAACCATCCATAATAGAGTACATAAAAACTGATACCCGAGGTATGGACACAACCATCCAGTAGTAAGGATCAATAAGTAGACTTAGGTATGGTCTTAGCCATCCAATAAAAAAAGTCATGCATAAAGTCATGATAAACCATAATATCCCATAGCATAGGTCTTATCAAACAAAATCCAGGTTATTGCACTCCATCTCGACTTGAGAAAGTACAAATTCAGGCATGCATATATGTGAGCTAAAGTAAAACATCCAAGAAATTCACCTGATTACCAGCCAATGATGTAAGTTGTTAACAGGTATGAGAGAAACCAACAATAATGACAATGGCTCTCAAGGTACAATATGTAAAATCCACAGAATTTGAACAGTGATATGGCATCAAACAACCACATAATCATCCGATCAAAGGCCAATGATGCGGACCTATCATCGAATGCGAAGAATCTTCCATTGAGGCATGCAGGCTCCAAGGTACCGGAAGGAGTCTCTAGATAAACTTCCTGGATAATGAGATGAGGTCGACAGGAAGTGACCCGGTCGAAGGAGGGCCATAATGTTTCCCACATCATCGACACGAGATAGAGGAACATGATGATAATAAATCATGACCAATAGAGAATCAGAGGGACATTGAAAACTACAAAGGCAAACTTCTCTTGAACATATCAACGACACGATTCGGGATTTGGAAGTATCTGACATCAAGGGATATGAGGTCATATTGACGTGGAAAAGAGCAGATGAGAGGTCAAAATGGATTACCCAAACCCATGGAGGAAAAAATGATGAAATGAGATGTCCCCAAGCCGACATGAATGTAGATTAGTGTCATGTTCAAGAGCGACATACTACCAACACAAATAAAAATTGGTTCCATTTCCCCCCACCATTTTTGGCAAGTACCCCAATTATTTTTCAAAACAAACTTGAATGGGATAACATATGCTTGCAATGTAAGTTTTTCCTTTGGAAAAATCCATCCTAGTACATTTTACGAGCCCTAGGAAGGAGGAACTTGAGTAACGTCATGGTGACAATTTCTGATGTCATCAGGTTTAAAAAGTCTGACAAAGGGAGAACTCGACATATTTTCATGTTTAGAGAGTTTGAAAATAAGAAAAAAAGAAAACTCTAGCAGGTCCCTTTTCGTAAATAGTCCCCCCACCATTTCTGGCAAGTACCCCAATTATTTTTTAAAACAAACTTGAATGGGATAGCATATGCTTGCAATGTAATTTTTTCCTTCGAACAAATCCATCCTAGTACATTTTACAATCCCTAGGAAGGAGGAACTTGAATAACGTCATGGTGACAATTTCTAATGTCATCAGGGTTTAACAAGTCTGACAAAGGGATAACTCGACATCTTTTCATGTTTAGAGAGTTTGAAAAGAAGCAGAAAAGAAAACTCTAGCAAGTCCCTTTTCGTAAATAGTCCTCCAAATCTGAAAAGGTAGAAAACAATATCTGAAAGAACCTCTTAGTCGTGATAGGCTAAGGTATTCCTTTTTTTAAAATAATATATCCCAACCTGAAAAAGGGGTAAACGTATACGAGGTAGATATATTTTTGCAGCCATTTTAATGAATTCAAAACGACAAGAATCTCGACAATCTTTTCAGTTTTAGAGAGTTAGAAAAGAGTTAAAATATGACTCAATGAGTGAATTTTTTTCTTTTTTACCGAATCTGGAAAAGTATAAAATACAACTTGTGACTTCATCGCTATCCCATTAAAAACTTGTCGCTGCACAAGAGACAAACATAAAACCCATTTCTTCGAAATAACATAATGTAATAATAAAAAAACATGTCTTAAAACCTAATTAGGGCTTCGAAAAGTTATAAAATTCCAAAAATGGTAAAAAATAATTACTTTCCACTTTTACCTCTCATGGAGCAATAGTTACCCTTTTTACACTGCAATTTTACAGCGATGATAATGGAAAATCTGGCAAACCAATCTCCAATCTGTCAATTCCAGGTAAGAGCTGATATCATTCCCTGCATTTTGATTCCTCTTTCATTACCTTCAACCCAAAATTTGGATTTATATGGGGGATTTTGTAAAAAATAGGGCACAGTGGTTGGCGCGAGTATCGGGCACAGACTCGCGCCAATCGCCCAATTTTCTGAACTGGAGCGCTCCATTTGGCGCGAATGTTTCTAAAATAGTCACGCCAACCACACAGACATTTCTAGACTCATTTTTCAATACAGTGGGCCCAAATTCAACAAATCAAAGCTCTTGATTTAGCTGATGATGTCCATATGAACATGCTTGCAGGTGTGAAGCTGAAAAATGGTAATTTAATGGAAAGAACGGGAACACAGTGAAGAAGACGAGCTTTCCATGGACAATGAAAGATGCATGGAAGCTCTCAGAGACTGTGGGCTGAAAAATTCTTCATGACACCGTGCCTTAGAGCTCAACCGGAGCTACTGCAATACTTAATCAGTATCTGGGATGAGGACCAGGAAAAAATTATTATTCAGGACTAGGAACTTGAAATTGATGTTTCAGACATCTATTTCATAACAAGGTTGTTGCAGAGGGGGGAAATACTAGTCCTGACTGGCACCCGACCCACCATGGAGAACATGAGAATTGTGATCGACATGGTATATCGAGGGGAATGAAAAATATCGGGAAGCGGAAAAGTGGATATCCAGACTATCCCGGACTTGGCACTAAAGGTAGTGCTACACACCATAACATGAGCTGCAAGATCACAAGCACTGCACAAAGCAACAAAGACACAGTTACTTATTACTGTAGACTATTTGACACCTACCCTCTACAGCTGGGCAGAGGCAGTGACAATCAACATGAAGCGTCAACTGACATAGTGCAAGAAAACCAAATTGAAACAGTTTTGTTATGGGTCCATTCTAGTATCATTCTTCCTGGAACAAATACCAATCTTTCAGTGATAGGAGGTGATAGTCCCGATGCCAGCAGCACAGGAACCACGGATGGCCCGTTGGGCAGCTCTGATGCCACAGTCAGGGGGCGGTCAACAGATGTCCTGGAGACTGGAATTCTTTGATTGGTTCCACCAACAACTAATTGTCATAGAGGACTGGCCCTAATCTGGCACAGATTTTACTGGTGATCCAGACCTCCCACTCCTAGAAGGAGAGGATTGGGATGAAGCACTTGTTAAGACTCATTTTTAATTTTCATGAGTATTATGATTTTTTTTCTATATGTGTGTTCTGACATTAAATCCATATGTTTGCAGATGTTGACCCATAGAGACTTGGAGGCATGTCTCTGATAGCGAGGGGAATCCCTTGCGACTTTGATATTGCCCCTCATGGTGAGGGAGGTGAGGAGGAGGAAATCGTGCGCAACTTGGAGGGAATATTACGTGGAATTACGGACTATGCACATTTCAACGATGTTCCTCATGTATACCAGAGACACATTTTAGGGGTGTCAAATTGATTTCATGGCTTGCTGAGGCAGCTTGTATGGGTGGTGACTTGTTATCATGACCACCACGCCGATTAGACACCTAGGCTTCTATTTCTGTATATTTTGAGAGACATGATGTCTCAGGATGTAACAAAAACACACATATTTTTTGAACTTATGATGCACACTGAAGCAAAAATTATATATATATATATATATATATATTTTTTTTTCCTATATGGATCTTTTTCATGTCATGATGATTTTACAAATTATGCAAATGTCTATCTAATACAATGTTAGCCACTGTATCTATTAATGCATTCATTCACTTAGGAATATGTTGATATGTAATGTAATCAAAATGTTTTTACAGCAAACGAACACGTAAATAAAACCTTAGAATGTGAGGGTTTCTAACTGAATAATGTCCATTAAGTTAAAGAACGACAAGCTGTGAGTCCGGATTTACAACCACTGCATAAATGTTGAGGGAAATCGCCTCGGTTAATAGTTCAATGACAAAACTATACTTAGCAAAATTGTTTGTATTTCTTCCTATACAAATACCTTGAAGATCTATCAACTCACTAGTAGGATCATAAATCACCCAGGCTGCTGAAGACAAGTTTTGGGTACTGCGAGAAGCACCATCCGTGAAACTGACGTAAAGGGTAATAGACATCTGCACAATGTGCAACGACCCAATAAGCTGGAAAATGCTCGCAAAGCACACCAAGCTAAAAAATGTAAAAAAATGAAAAGAACACCTATGTACGCAAAACATGCACAAATAACTCATGCATAATATTTTTGAAGATACAACCCATTTCTGGGCTAATCCAGAGGATGACCTTCGTAATCAATGAGCTCATAGGCCCCATTTCGTAAAACATGTTTAACAATGTAGGGCCCATGTCACATGGGTTGAAATTTAGCTACCCCTAGCTTATCGTGAGCTTGATCATACAGGAAGACGAGGTATCCTTCTACGAAGGAGCGAGGGGAAACCAATTGGTCAAAATGAGCTTTGACCTGCTTCTTCTGTGCCTCAATGACTAAAGAAGAAAAGTAGTGAGTTTCATCTAGCCTTTCTAAGTAGAGAAGATGCTCTTCTTCCAGTGAAGTGTTCAATAGTAATTCAACAGCCAACTTGAGCAAAGGTATTTCACACTCAATCGGAATAGTAGCTTCTAGACTATAAACAAGATGAAGTGGAGTGAATTCGGTCACATTCTTAATTGAGGTTCAGTATGCCCAAATACCCTAAATATCATGAGATGCCAATTTTATTTGTGCATCCCAATCATACGTTGAAGCATGGTGACAAGAACTTTGTTCATAGCTTCAACCTGGCCATTGGCCTAAGGATATTATGGCGTTGAGTTGTCGTGATGTAGACCCAACTTGGAAGTCAACTCCGCCACCATATAATTCCAAAAATGAGAACCATGATCGGTAACTATGGCTTGAGGGACACCAAACCTAGTAATGATGTGATTGAATATGAACTGAGCCGCTATCTTACCGTCAGCCGCAAGTGTAGGCATTGCTTCGGCCCATTTGGTGAAGTAGTCAATGGCTACAATGATATAAGCATGCCCCCCAGCCGAGTGAGGGCTACATGTCATAAAATATATGCCCCACTTTGAAAAGGGTCCAACGGTAATGAAAAGTGTAAAAGGGAAGGCGACACATGCATATTATGCTGATAGATCTAGAAATCATGGCATTTTCGAATAGCGACAATGCAGTCTTTGAAGATGGTGGGCCAGAAATATCCCGCACGAAGAATCTTCTATGTATTCATATAACCAGACATGTGACTGCCACAGGCGCCACTGTGATAGTCATTCAATGTTTGCTCAGCCTCCTCGAGAGTCAAACACCAGCGGAGAATGGAATCAACTCCGATGCGGTAGAGTGTATCTCCAACTATACGATAAGGTTGCGAATGATGGCGGATGCATCGGTGAGCGTCCTTCATCAACTCAGATCTGAAGGTAGAAGTCTAAAGATATACAATTATATCGCCATACCAAGGATTGAGGGTGCTAATCATAAAAAGTGTATCGTCTGGAATGATTTCCTCGGAACCAGACGGAGTGAAGTCATAGAGGGAGAAGATTAGATCAGAAAAAACTAATGATTTCTTCGACTTGGAAGTAGAAAATTCCAAATTAAACTCTTTAAGGATGAAAATCCACTTCAAGTACTTGTCCCCCAGCAATTGTTGAGACAATATTTATGTCATAGGGTTGCAGTCAAAAATCATAGTCACTGTACGTAGCCAAATGTAATGACAAAAACGTTGAACCACTTGAACGGTAGCCAACTCCAACTTCTCGACATGGGAATATCGTGTTTCAGTGTCGAGAAGGTTACGAGAGAGATAGAAAATAACATGCTCTTCACCGTCATCATTGTCTTGTACCAAAATCATGGAAATCATGCTCAAAGCAGCGACCAAATAGAGGGAAAAATCACAATGATAGTTTGGATGTCGCAAAAAAGGAGCGTTGACAAGAAACATCTTTAGTGCATCGAAATAATTCTGGGCAATCTCATCCCAAAGGAATGAGATGCCCTGCTTGAGTAATCGCGTGAATCCTTTAGCCACTTCAACATAGTTAGGTATAAAACGGTGTAAAAGGTTAGCCTTCCCCTGCAAAATCTATAGCTGATGTAATTAGGATGGAGAGGGAAGATTAAGAATAGCCTATACTTTGAGCAGATAGAGGCGAAATCCATATTTGGACACGATAAACCCTAAGAGTCTACCGGAATTGACGTAGAAGATTCACTTATGCGGATTTAACTGGATGTTCTAGTATTGACAGCAGAGAAAAATCTGACGTAGATGGTTAGGGTGGTCCTTACACTTAGTTGAATGAGCTGGAAGATCATCTAGATCAGGCTAACCAATGTGCTTAATATCGTGAAAAGAATATGACATTGCTTGCTGAAATGTGGCCCCATAATTTTTCAAGCCGAAAGAGAGCTTTTTGTATGCAAAAATACCCCAAGGACAGATGAAGGCAGTCTTATGTTGATTGGTCGAGAGGATTTTAATCTGGTTGTAACCAGAAAAGTCATCCATGACGGAAAAAATTTCACTCCTAGCACAGTCATCAACGATTTGATCAATAAATGGAGTAGCATAATTATCCTTAGGAAAGGCCTATTTTATGCCACAATAATTAACACAGACCTGAATAGTACCCTATTTATTATCTATAGGGACAATGTTGGACACCCATTTTTTCAAAGGAATTGGATAGATAAAACCAGCTGTGAGAATTTTTTCAACTTCACCCTTAATAGCGGAAACCTTTCTAGGGTGCACAGGGTGAAGATGCTGACGAACAGGCTTCACACAAGGGTAGGTAGGGATATCATGCACCACTATACTAGGATCGATGTCGGGCATCTCTTCGTAAGACCATGAAAAGACGTCACGGAACTCGCAGAATAGGCTAGTATAAACCTGAACTTCATTGGAAGAGTAGAATACCTCGATATGGATGTTCTCGATAACTCCTGGTTTCACGGAAATGTCGATAGGTATTTTCTCCGTGATATTACTCAATTTACCTTGCGTGAAAACTTCATGTGTTAGAATTGGCGTTTGAAGCGGAGGAGAAGGAACCTGACATGCAAACCTCTCAAGACATGTAGACATGGCCCCAAGACTAGGCATGAACGAGGAACGATGATGACTGTTGTCCTACAAAAGATATTTGAGAGACATAGTTTCCAAGATGTCTTCATCAGAGGGAAATATGTCCTTCAGAGGATCAGGCGATTCTAAATCGTCGAGCTAAGGGGATTGAGAATAAGTGTCAAGAGACATGCCCAAAGGAGCATGATCAAGAGGCGAACGCTTCGAAGCCGAAATAAGTTCACAATAGTCGATCTCAATCGGACTTAATGAAATTGAATCTCTAAAAGAATCGATCTATTCAGGTGAAGGAATGATCCAAGGGTCATCAGACCGAGAGATCATATTAATCTAAACAATGTTGGGTGGAGGAAGAGGAAAAATACCCATGAGGGAAGGATATTTAAATAGACCCGACCCCATGATCTCGTACGGAGTAGGAATTTGATCCACGTGCACAACATTTTTCTCAGAAGAATAAGTGACGAACAATAACTGATCAACAGTAACAATATTTCCCTCGTGTGGAAATTGCAGAACCCGAAAGAGAGTGGACATAACGCACAACATGGCATGAGTCCAACTGTGACTCAGGAGAATATTGTAATTGAGCTTGGCATCAACTTCTTCAACCTCGAAATTGATTATCTTCCCTTCTAGTGTAATTGACAAAGTATCAATAACACCAAGAGGTTTAGATTCCCTTCCATCAAACGCTTCAAGAGAATTTGGCGATGAATTCAAAGCTAGAGAACCAATGGCTTTCCAGCAGGTAGATGACACGACACATGTAGACACACCCTCTTCCACAACTACCTGATGGATATTCAGACCATTAATACCAAATTTTATAATGAGTGAAATTTGGTGTGGGAGACATGGGATGAAATTCTCTAAGTTGAAAGTGAGAAGGCTAATATCAGCAGGATCACCCCTGCCGCTTGCAGATAACAAAGCCTTCCATTGAGACGAAAAAATCTGAAGTAATTCTAATGCAGACATTATAGATGGTGCCTCGGCCAAATCCTGAACAATATTGTAGTGTTGAGCGGCACAGGCGTTGGGATTGTAAGAAGACTTGCGGAGTGCACCTTTGGAAGGTGGTCGTACAATGAGCTCGGTACTGGGCCTTTCAATCTAAAGAGGGCCAGAATTAGGCAGGGGAGGAGGACCATCTGTGATCTCATTCCTCGCTTCCTGACGTGATCTGATATTTCAACCGAGTAGAAATAGAAACGGATGTAGAACCATTCATCATGAAAATCTGAGAGCCAAATGAGGCAGAGGACTGAGGTTTCTCTACCATCTAGGTCTACTGTGATGGAAAAGGTTCTTTGAGAATAGACGTAGTTCCCTGGATGCCTTTGAGCAGTCTACTCACATCGGCCTATCGAGGAAAGTCCTTGGTGTAGTGCTTTTTGTCACAAATCAAACAAGGGTACTTCAGTTTACGCTGTGAACCATCATCAAAACGAGGTTTAGATGAATCCTATTTCAAGGTATCGGCTTTGGCCTTACCTTTACCCTTCTTTTTCCCCTTGGAAGTTTTATCCACCGGATTGGCTTGAATGGCATTGACTTTCATGGTGGTGCTAGAATTTGGGGTAAGTTGAGAAGTAGTATCATTGGAAGGATTAGACATTTTCTTCCAATGGTTCGAAGGAGAAGACTTTCGAGAAGTTTGAGACACTGAACCAATGATACCGTCGATGGATGGTGTCGCCAATGCTTTGGAATTTCCAGGTCGAGGAGCATCAGGCAAGATATCATACAACGTGCCATATTGAGAGTACACAAGGTCAAGGTACTGGGCATGAGAAATGCCCTGTTCTTTGGTAATACATGCCCCCATAGCTATGTCTTTAGCGATTTGATTAACAAACAAGGTAGTGAACCAATCAGTTAGAAGCTGATCAGGAATATCGAACTTGATCAAGCGATGGCAATGCCTCCATTCATGAATATGATCTGAGATATGAGTCACTCGGTCTTGTTTCAAGGATGTGAGGAGGTGTGTCACAGTCTCATAGCCGACTAGTAACTAAAAATGAGTAAGAAACGCCATGGCTAAAGAGTTGAAATATTGAAAAATTTCACAAGATAATTTAATGTACCACTTTGTAGAGGCACCAGTAAGAGTCCGTTGAAAAGGACAGAGTCAGATGGAATCGTCAACCCAAGAGTTAGAGGAACACCACAAGTGGTAGGTCATAACATGTGCTTGGGGGTCTTCTCTGTACTTTCCCTCAAACTTAAGACAATCGCCAGGAATTTTAGTTGGAACCGAAGGCCAATATGGATTATGAAGAATTGGATCATTCATAAATTTTGACACATCAGTTAGTTCCAACGTAGTGAGAAATGACAATTGAGGATTAAAATGCATGCGAGGTTGTTGATAAGGTCTTGTGTTAACATTCCACCCAGGCTGGGAGAATTTTTTCCCCCATATTTTTTTTCCCTGAGGATTCATTCCTTAGGGGTTGTAAGCCTGATAGTTCTGGCCATACTGGGGTTGAGGACCAGGATACTAATTCTGAGCATACCATTGAGGTCCTTGCTGAGCAACATATGGAGTCTTCTGTGGAATGAAAGCATTGTCTTGAGGTGGATTATACACCATTTGATGTTGAGGGTAATATGTAAAACCTTGGCATGCACTATACATCTCTTGATATTGACCTTGAGGAGGATAAGTATTGCCTTGAGGTTGAGCATGAAGTTGAGCGAGCTGCTGAGCTAGTTGAACAGGCTGAACCAGTTGCTGGGCAGGTTGAACTGGTTGCTAGACGGGTTGAGCAGCCTAAACTAGATATTCAGGTTGGGCAGGTTGTCCCTGTGGAGCAGGTTTGCCTGGATATTGAGGACCATCGGGTTTCCCTTGTGGGAGAGTTTGGCCCGATGGTTGAAATTGACCAAGTTGTCCCTAATAACCAGGTTGACCCGAAGGAGGACCGTAGGGTTGTCCTTGTTGTACAAAGTCTTGGCCTTGCGGAACGTAAGGATGTTGTTGTTGCACAAAAGGTTGTACCTATGGTGGATACATTCCCCCCCCAGGAACATGAGATACTCTTGGTTGATATTGATATTGAGGTTGACCAGACAAACCCTAGGGTTGTCCTCATTGGACCGAAGGTTTTCCCTGTAAGGGTTGTCCTTGCAGACCATAAGGTTTTCCTTGAGTACCAAAGGGTTGTCCCTACTGAGCCAAAGGTTGTCCTTGTAAGGGTTTCCATTGTTGGCCCAATGGTTGTCACTGTATGGAAGGCCCTTGATGAGTAACGGTCTGATAAGCATTATAAAAAGCTTGATGAGTATCAATAGGAGGAAAATAGATGGGATTACTGTGTTCATCATAGTGATGTAGAGGATTGACAAGAGTGTGGGGCTACTGAGAACCCTGAGATTTCTATTGTTGAAAAACTAACAAATACTCTTTGAAAGTGAAACCACTAGGAATGGAAGTAGAAACCATAGGTGCAGTGCACGTAGGATGAATTTTCACCGTGCGAGCTTGTGATCTACTCGCGACGGGATTGATAGGCCACATGGGATTAAGAAATATAGCCCTGATAGTGTGAAAAGATCTTGACGACTGAGTCGTAACAATCAGTGGAGATGAAGCCACACAGACGGTAGGTTAGACCAGGACAGATGTAACAATAACTGACGAGCTAGGTGTCGAACATGAAAATCATAATGAAGGAAGGACTGAACTCTTGGGAGGAGTCGATGTACTGGAGTGTGCTATGGACTCAATCCCATAAATAATATTCTCCAAGGTCCGATAACAGGGTGGAAGTGACACATATGGAGGAGAAGATTGACTAGAAACACGCGGGAGATTTTCTAGGAAAAGCTGATATTCCCCTATAGAAATAGGCACTACCTCACTACTAACAGGACTTGAAGAATCCATGTTTGACGAAGTTGTAATATCTTCAAAAAGATGACGAGGACTGGGAGGTATAGCATCGGATATAAATGGTGACCCCAAAGTAAGAGGAGGGAATTATTCCTCGCTCCAAAACCATACCAAGCACCTAGAGGAGGCCAATTTAACTCAACTAACTCTTCAGGAGGAGATCGAGTAGCGAGAGGCAAGACAGTCGGGAGAATAGGTTGCAAAAACTCGATAGACCTAGTGGACTGAGGGGTTTCAAAAGAAACATCAGGAAAAGAACTACCATTAGGAGGAAGTGAAGAAGACAACGAACTGGTGGTTCCACCACTGTGACAATATCCCAACACAAGAAGGAAAACGAGATAACCAATTCAGGGCTTCAAGATCAAACTCTAAGTAATTACCAAAACATGCCAGGTACAAAGCTTAATGGGCAGGGTAATTAATTTTACGACACTAGAACAAAAATTTGTTGTTTCATATTTTAAGAGTCGAGAAACAGACAAAAGATGACTCTAGTCACTTTCAATTTTAAACAAGTGTGAAAGGACAAGTGCTCGAAGATCTCTTTACTTTTTAAGGAGTCACAAAAATATCAAAATGACTACTCAGGTAATCTAAGAAAAAGGGTGTACTAAGTTTCCATGAAATTCCATATACACCTTGGTGATCAAATAAAAGAGAAATGACCAAGGACTTAATGTATGTGCAGGTAGTCTCCTCAAATGTTATGTTCGGCATATCACAGTCATAGGGCGGCAGACTTGGCTTCCTATAGATAAAGGATTTGAACTTATGAGGGTCTCTGTTTATATATGTGACGGTACAGGGAGCACAAGTCCGTACTAGCACTGTCTAAAGCCAGGGGGCGAACGATAGCTATTAGGTTTAATGACGCTGGAACACATCACTAGCATAGGCCTCTACAAATTTTTGCATTAGGTTCCAATGCTTCCTTAGATTGATTGAATTAATTTTAAGTTTACCTTGAATTAATGTTTCAGTTTCAAGGCCCTACCGAATTTGGTCTCAAATTTCCTAAGTACACACTACATGAAAAAGAATACCATTTTCTGTTCGATGAATGTTAATTTAAGAGAAGGATAGAGATCTTTCAAAAAGCATCAAACAATGAAATCATACGAAAAGTCCCCTAATGCATCTAGTAAAACCAAAATGAAAACAAAAAACTCTTTCCTAGTTCATCAAGCGCTAGTTATGCAAAAGAACTTTTCACTTTGGATGTAAATGAAAGAATGCAATTTTTTTATTTTCCAATGAATGAAGCACACAATGCACTAATTACACTAAAAAACAAAGCAAACACTTGTTTCAAGTACTATGAATGTTGAGTTCTATAACGAATAATTAAAATTCAATACAAGCATAAAACACACTCAAACCAATGATGCACTCTTTCAATCAAAGAGAAAGCTTTCTAAGTGACCCAAATGAGCAATGTGATCTATGCTCAAAATGATGAGATGGAGAGTCAAACGGAAACCGAAGGGATCATTCAACCAACCGAAAAAACTCAAAGGATTAAGAAAGACTAATGCAACTAATCAAGGAATTGAACTGGAAAAAATAAAAAATACTCCAACTTCAATTAGAAGGCTTAGTGATCGAAAGACACCTAGAAACCCTAGGGTTGTGGACTGCACAGATGAGAGAATAGAAAAACAGCTGAGAAGAGGAAGCCTACAACAGTGAAAACAACTCCAAAAAACCAATTACAAATCAAGAAACAACCCAGAGGTAAGAAAAACTAACCAAAAACTCAGAAAAATGGTCAAACCAAATCCTACAGGGTTCGTCGCGACTATGAGGTGGTCATCCATGCCAAACAGGGGTTGGTGCTACTGCAACAAAATAAACAAGCGCCAATTGGCGCATCTATTCAAGGAAAACTCGTGCCAGGCTGGATAACTATGGGAGGAGGGAAGAACCAGTGAGAAAAGGTAAATCTTCACAATCTGGAGCTAAACAGGAGGATTCCAGACAATCAAATAAGCCAAAAAAGACAAACAAGCAAGCAAATGATCGAAGTCAACTTGACAAGGCAGATTCTTGATGGACAACGAAATGACAAACTCACACTGATCCCTAGTGGAGTCGCCAAATTTTTGTGAGGGTAAATCCTCTCTGCAGATAGAGATGATCCCTCTAGCCCTAGAGTGGATCTAGCAACAAGGGAAGAAGCTAAAGTGTAGGTTCCTATTTAATGAATGAAAAGGAAGGGGTAGATTGACCTACCTGGAGTCCAACGTTGTCGTTGCTATAGTGGTGGTGGCCTCTTGATCTCTATTCTGACAAGTCACAATCCTTCTGCAATGGTGCTTAGATACCTGCAAGAATATTAGCAAACAAGAGAAACATACAAAAAATGATCTCATTCATAATTAACTATTCAGCCAAGGAGGACTAATCATATTGCATAAAATAAACCAATTCAACACAAGATGGGAACTAGACAATAGTCATGTATATATATAAATAGAAGAAAGAGTTACAGCTGAGCCTTGACATCGCAACCTCCTTCAGCGGGGTTCAATCAAAGCGCATCTCAAAGTATCATCGGGGAATCAAGACAAGGCGAGGACATGAGCCTAAACTCTCTCTCGACAAAGTCTCTTTCTCTGCTCTATCTCTCTAGCAAAATGTTCGGAAATTCTCTTCAGCCATTCAACTATAATGTTCAGCTAGTGCATCAATGAGAGATAGATTTATTTATAGAGGGAAAGGAGGAGGTTGGGATCCCTATAATGGTGGAAGGGAGGCCTTATCCTTTGGTAGGTTTCCCCAAAAGGTGGAAACAAGAGGCCAAAGGAGGGATTCCATGGTTATTTAATCGAACCACTCCAGCTAACTCGCCCATGAAGTTTTTAGGATTAGAAACTTTTCCTCTATAATTAAAAAACATTTCATAAATAGGTTGGCATGGGTAGCTCACTGGGACAGAGTGCCAATGGGTGCGGGGCCCAGCTTTAATCTTCCTCATTGGCACAAGGGTATAACAGTCTACTAGAGCCAAGGAAAAAACATGTGTTTCTGATGAACTGCTTAGGGAATTTTCATAGAAGGAATGTTTTCCTCATGGAAAGGGATGAAATGATGGTCTTTGCAAGCCATGAGACTTCTTATTGGTCATAGAAATGATCCTCCAATTTGCAGGATGGGGATTTCAGGGACAGTGACAAAATGCTGTGTAACACCATCTCAACAACAAAATGCTTCAAATGTAATATGTAATCACTGAATTTTTTGATTAGGTACAATAAATAAATAATTTAGCATTAAATATTAATTTTCAAGTATTTTCTTGCAGCAATTAAAAGAAAATGGAAGCCATTCATCACATTAAACAGGTTGACAAGGAAGAAAAGGGTTGATATCTAAGTTTGTGAGTAATCGTTACTTCATTATAACAATTTAAGTTGTTTTACAACAATCATCATTGAAAGTCTTCAAACAGGTGCTAACATACAAAGAAGAACCATAAGAAGAATTTATTGACATTGGGTTAAATATGGGTTGCCAGTATACGTTGGAATATCATAAATTAATTGTGGAATTTGTAAGTATATATCTTGTTTTACTTAGCTCCATCTATAATTAATAGAACAAAAAAAACTTTTATATTAAATATATGAGTTTCTTTTGGGTATAAAACTTGCAGGAAACAAAGTATGGAACCACGCCAACAAAAGAATTGTTGGAAGAAGGCATGAAATTTGGTTTTGAAATAATTTGTATAGTTCACGAGTAAATTCTTGCTATGGTACATTTCTTTTTGATTTACATTGATGTATATTATTTAATATTGAAATTTTCATTATTTTCACCAATGTAGACACACGCATTACACTTTATTTTTATGTTTGTAGATGGAACTTGAAGAAGAAGAAAACAATCAACACAATGAAAAAAAATTCCTCCAAATAACCTAAGTCCTGGAAGTAGCTCAAGAAGTGACAATAGTTCCAGCGAAGAATGATGATCAATATGTTTGGATATCAAAGCAAGGCGTTTTATTTTTTGAAATATTTATTTGTGAAATCAGACATTTTGTTTAATGTAATGGACATAGTGACAATTTTTTTTTTGTTAATTTGGTGATACCTTCTATTTTCTATTTATATGTAAAGACAGGTTACAGTATAATAAGCATTCTTGGCCTCAACCTGCCCGCAGGAAACCAGGTCTGTTGGCCATCTAATACCGTTAAAAGCTTTCCAAAAATGAAATTGTCTTCTTCTTCTATACATCGCATGAGCTAATTGTCCTACTATTTCAACATGTTCAAGCTTATCATATAAACTAAGTTCAAAAACTTTCCAAAAAACCATCAAACAGGAAACTAAGAGTAACTAGTCATCTGAAGAGGACACCGGGGCTGGGTCATTGGCCCCAGACCCAGGCATATCAGCCTGTTGCATGTGCTATAGCAGTTTCTCCAATCGTCCCATCCTGTCATCCAATCTCTGAATTTCTTGATGTTGGGTAAATTTAATATGCTGCAGGTTGGTGTCAATATTCTCCAGTAGGTCTTTGAGGAATAGCTCAGTCTTTGGTTGAACTTTATACTCTGGAGGTTGTGCACTCTGAATTGCTTTTGCCAAGAGACATTTCATTACCCGATATGTGTGAATGGTTTGGTTGAATAAGGTGAAGCGTCCACGAGTATTGCCAGGGTCTTGAATGAAGTCAAGGATATCAGCAGCAGCTTCATTGTCTTCAGGATTTATCTGTAGTTCTCTTTCCCATCCACGAATTTGGTTTCTGGTGGGAGATGCATTGCCTACTATGTAGTTCAGCACCAGATTCTCCAAATGTTCTTTGTTAGTTTTTCTTCCTCTTTTCACTGGCACCTGTTCATTATGGATCTTTTGCTTTCCCTTAGCTATATCTGAACGGAGACAGCGTTTCCCCATACTGGCTTTGGTCCTATCCAGTAGAACATACAGAGAAATAATAACAGGTAGAATACCCAGAGTACTGATAAAACCTCTGCTTTCATTACCATGCATTTCGAAAATCCAATCCGAAACATGAAAAAAGAAAACCTCAGAGACAAGGCAATTGATTTGCAACTGAGCATTATGATTATGAGCGTGAGTCCCAGGTTCAGGTTGCGATCGTGTACAACACATTTTGGATGTTAGAGCATCAACCTTGCCGGCCAACAATAAACTGAGCATGCACCTACAGGGGTTTTGCCAGCCCTTTGTATCCTCGGGCTTCAAAGTTATAACAGACTCCAGACCAGTAGAAATTGAACCAACAACATCATTTTGCGAACCCACCCTACTAAGGAGGGTCAAAGGTATAACACGACTCGTACAGACTCTGAAATTTAACCTAGGACCCAATGGCCAACACCATAGACACCACAGAACTAAAATTTCCCACATAGTATGGCTGTTCATAGTAATGGTCTTACTTCTACAGACTTTAAAAATTAGACAGGGATCTCTAAAACAGGGGCGGACAGGGATTTTCGGTGGTGCTAAAGACCAAAGCAAACAATTTAAAATCCAAGCAAGGCGGGTAGTGTATAACCAGTTCCGATTATGCAAGAGAGGATTCATGGAAGTGGGGACAGGAACGGATACATACCTAGCCTCTGATGCGTTCTCCCTCCTCAGCTCCCAAGCTTTTGCCCGCCGTAAACTCTGTAAGATTTGCATGAGTTTTTTGGGCGAGGGGGGTATATACATTACCTGAAACTTTCCGTCCTTCTGGAGCGCTGACAAGCCAGCAAGGCAAGTTGTATTCATCATTACGCTAACACATGCCACCACCCACACTGCTAATCGAATTTGGTGGTGCATCATTATAATTCTTAATTGTCCGTAGGGCGGTGTGCCATGAGATTGCCACCGGTTTTCCTATTTCCCTGATTCTCACCCTGATCGGGGGGATGCAGATCCTTATCTATTATCACTTGGAGGGGATATAACTCAACCTCCCAAATTGCATCGATGGGTCGAGCATCGATAGCTCTATCATTGTTCTTGCATCCCCAATTTGCAAGGTAATCTGCAGCAGCATTTCCTTTCCTCCTGATATGCGTTGGCACCATGTAATGAATCCTCTTTAGCAAGTGACTTATTTCTTGAATGAGGCCTGCTATCCTCCAGCTTTGGGCTATTTTCTCCCACGGTGTTCCTTGCTGCAATTTCCGCAGAATATTTGTTACTAAGGCAGAGTCTCCTTCAATTATAAGTTTATGATAGTTTTCCTGGATTGCTATGCTAATACCTTTTTGAACTGCAGTTAATTCCGCTTCATTGTTCGTTGCATGTCCCAGGTCTAATGCATAAAACCGGCATACATTCCCCTGCGAATTGCGGAAGATTCCCCCCGCTCCTGCCTGGCCCGGGTTGCCTTTGGAAGCTCCGTCAAAATTTAATTTAATAAACCCTGGTTGAGGTGGTGCCCAATGATCCTCGGTAGTCTCTCTCGGTGGTCTGAACTTCCATAAGTGCCTATAAAGCATTTGGGGTGTTAGATTTAGATACTCAAGGATTTTTACTTCGACACCTGTCACTTTCCAATCTTCATCTGTCCAGCTTTCACTGAGGATAGTGAAAATTGAAAGACAAAGGGTTACCAATAACTGTCCCATTTTGTACGATAAAGAGTCTTTTATTCTTATATATATATATTAAAATATGTTTTAATTTATTGTATTGTGTTCTCCATTGTCACTGTGAAATGTTACACCACTGATTAAATATATGGATGATTAAATATTATAATGCACAAATTCAAAATCATAACAAATTCATCCAAAAATTACATTCAAATGCACTAACAAAAATTTAATTGATATGAATACTATTATAATATATGTGTCGAATTTTGATGAATAATGAATTTTAAAAAATCACAATAATTTCACTGTCACTGGTCGATGTTTCTAAAAAATAGAAAATGAACACAGATGCATGTGTATGATATTGTGTATCTATGTGTTGATATGACCTATGAGCACTACACCAAATACCAATACCAATTAGAACACCTGGTGCATGTCACCAACAAATACGCACAGAGCGAATAGGTGTTGCATGCACCAATACGGTGTGCTTTGAATGCATCGATGTGATTTTACACCTTAATGGCCTGGGCTGTTTACACAACCCATACACACTGGGTGAATAGAAGGTGATGTTGTGGATGATTTTGTCACCCTCCTAGAGACAGTCTAGAGTTGCCATAGACCAATGCCTAGGACATCTTAATATAGCAAGGAGTCCTTTATAGTTTGGGTCTTCTTGACATAGGGAGCATCGAGAGGGACCTATCATTCCCCGTTTTTGAAGGTTCTCCCAAGTTAAAATCCTGTTGTGGCTGACCAACCATATGAAGTACTCTACCTTTGGCCATTGTTTTAATGCCCAGATCTTTTTCCACAGAGAGCTGCCTGCCTGAAGACCTTGTTGCGATTGAATCCTATAGCCTTCTTTTATTGAGAATAGTCCTTTTGTCCTATATCCCCATCGAAGTATATCTGGTCCCCCTGCTGTCCTAATTTTCCGTGTTTTAAGTTCCTTAGCGAAGTTGCCCCATTGCTGGGTTTCTGGAGCTGTCGGCCAGGTAGTTTTGTCGTTCCATTTCCTCCACTGGTCTTGATTGTTGTGTTGCCAATAATGCTGTAGTAGTCGTTGGTTTGGACTACTAGTGAACAAGAAAATTTCGCCCAAATCCAGCCTACTGAATAGTTTTTCCCTCTGCTGCCATGAGTCTTCCCAGAAGAGCGATGTCTGTTGAGTGATGCCAGGTTCCAGATTGGGGATCCTTTGGGCGTAATTTCTATCTTTAAACGGCCTGATATGGTTTGAGGCATGCCATATTTGATTGTCCAAATAGTCTTCCAAAGATCTGTGCCACCCTGCACCCACCTCCACCATAGCTTTGCTCCCATCACTTTATTTAGGATAGCTGGATCCCTTAGTTCCAAACCTCCTGATGCTTTTGCTTTTAGTAATTTTTCCCAAGAAAGGAGCGCCCATTTCCGATTAGCTTGAGCTCCCTGCCATAAGAATTTTTTGAATTGCCCTACCAATTTTAAACAAATTCCTTTTGGACATGCTCTTGCAGACAATTGGTAGATCGGTAGAGCTTGCAATACTGTCTTTAGGAGGATAAGTCTTCCTGGCGCATTTAGTGACCTGAAGGCCCAATTCTGGATCCTAGTGTTTACTCTTTGTAAGGTGTCCTGCCAGTCTGCTATTCTGCTTGGTCCAGGATGCAGATTCATGCCTAAATATTTCATTGGAAATGATCCACTTTGGAATCCCAGTGTTCTAGCAAGAAAGGTCTGACTCTGTATAGGACAGTTAAAAAAATAGACATTCGACTTACCATTATTCACTTCCGTCCCTGAAGCTGCCATGAACATATTTAAAATTGTTTGAATTGCTTTACATTCTCTTAAAGTTGCCTGACCAAACAATAAAACATCATCGACAAACTGTTGATGAGTCAATGATAAGTTCGGTCCCCATAATTTTAGACCTTGTAACTTTCTTTCTGCTAGATGCGCTTTGAGGAGTCTGCCTAGGCCTTCCGCTGCTATTATAAATAAGAATGGGGAGAGAGGATCCCCTTGGCGCAAACCGCGGGAGCTTTGGAAAGGGTTGGTCGGGCTGCCATTAACTAAGATTGAATAATGGGCTGAAGTCATGAAGGATCTTAGCCATTGAATCCATCGTTCTTCAAAACCGAAAGCTCTGAGTACCTCTGTCAGATATTGCCAACTTATACGGTCATATGCTTTCGATAGATCTAATTTGATAAGCATTCCTCTTCGTTTATCAGTTTTAAGTGAGTGCATGGCTTCCTGGGCTGTAATTATCCCATCAAGGATTTGTCGACCTTTCACAAAACCTGTCTGTTCCGGAGAAATGAGCGTAGGCAGTAAAGGCTTTAGTCTATTTACCATGATCGTTGAGATAATTTTATAAATAACATTGCACAGCGCTATTGGCCTGAACCCTTCTGCTGTATCTGCCTCTTTGTGCTTAGGTATAAGAGTGATAAAGGTTGCATTCATTGCTGGGTATACCGTTTTTAATCTGCGTGATTCCTCTACGACTTCCAGAATGTCTGGGCCCATGAATGGCCAGGCTGCTATGAAGAATTCACTCGTAAATCCGTCTGGTCCCGGTGCTTTGTTCTTGGGCAGATTCAGCACAACCTCCTCCACCTCCTTGAGTGTTATTTCCCTTAACAAAGCCAGATTTTTCTCTCTAGTGATAAGTGTTGGAATATGAGCGGTTACTTTTTCAATGGCTTCCTGTCGATTAGGTTGGGGTTCTGTGAGTCGGTCTCTAAAGTGATTCACTAACTCGTCCTCTATGTCTTCATGTTTGATTTTCCTTTCCCCATTGGCCGTTTTCAAAGAGAAAATTCTATTATGCTGGCGGCGTTGCAGCATGGCGTTGTGGAAGAACTTTGTGTTGCGGTCTCCTTCCTTTAGCCATTGTATCCTCGATTTTTGTTTCCACAAGATCTCTTCTTGTTTGCGTCTCTCCTCCTGTTGACTGAGCGTGGCACCTTCGTCAATCACAAGTTCTGGTGTTCGGCCCTGTAGAATTATCTGTTGCTGGATTTCCTTCATCTTTGCTGATAGTTGAAGTTGTTCCTGGTGTATATTCCCAAATTCCTCTCTGTTCCATTTCTTTATTTCCTCTTTTAATTGTTTCAGGCGAAGTTGAAAGGAATGCATTTTATTTCTCCCTCTTATTTGGATTGTGCTCCACTAGTTTTTAATTTTGTCGATGAAGCTCGGGTCTCTTAGCCAGAACTGTTCAAAACGGAAAGGTCGGTTGTGGGGGCTTGTCTTAACATCCACTTCTAGGCGAATTGGCCAGTGATCTGACCCTAAGGTTGGAAGAATGGCTGCTTCAAAATATTTATCCTGACTTATAAATGCTTCTGAGGTGAGGAAGCGATCCAGTCGAGATGCTACCTGGAATCTTTGTCCTCTCCTGTTATTCCATGTAAACTTTCCCCATCGATGAAAAATTGATTTTAAATCGTCACTCTAATATATATTTTCAGAATGCAATTTTTAACTAAAAATTAGTTTTTCTATGTGCATTGATGAAAAATCGTATTGGATATATACACGAACCGAATAAAGTGCCCAATTTTTCTTGTGCTCTTTTCTGGTAAAAATTATCCCGTGGCAATGTAAATAAATCATCCGACGAGTATAGTTTTAGTACGAAGATTCCTTTTAGAAAAGATACTTGAGCACTTCTCCCACTTTGGTGGATTTGACCCACATCTCTATTCCTAAATGAAAATCTAGTACAAAATTTGTTCCATTTCAATGGTAGGGATATATGTTCTATGTTCTAGAATGAAATTAATCGAATGTCATCAATTCACCAAATTATAACTCAACAAGGCTACGTATTTGAGTGCATTAATGATATTGACCCAAATTCAACAAACATATATGTACTTCTTATATTTCCAATCAAAATTAAAGGGATAATTTGTACATATATCTACTTCTTTAAACTCTCTTTCTTCAATTAGAGCTCAATTGGATACATGGCTAGTCGCATTGAAAAGCTATGTTCTCTCCTATTGAGAGAATTTTTTTGCTCAAACAAGACTATGTAGAGATCAAAAGCAATCTTAAGATTCCAAATGTACTTCAACCATCCAAAACTTGAGTTTTAAAAAACTTTTTGATTAAATCAAAACAATACAAGTCACATAGGAGTCTTCCATCTAAGCCAAAATGTAGATTGAAACCATCCAAAATCTTAGATCAAAACATTTAACATTATATCAAACGATTCATTTAATCCTTTTTAACATTAAATCAAAATTAAAGGGATTTACATACAACTACTTCTTTACTCTTTTTGATTAAATCAAACAATACTTCACATGGGAGTCTTCGATCTAGGCCAAATGTAGATTGAAACCATCCAAAAACTTCTAAATCAAAACATTTAACATGTTATATCTTGAAACATTTAACATTTGACATTAAAACTCAAAAATCAAAAGGGATTTACATATAACTACTTTAATCTTTTTTTAATATATCAAAACAATACTTCAAATAGGAGTATCTTCCATCTAGGCCAAATGTAGATTGAAACCATCCAAAACGTAGATCAAAACATTTAAAATTTAGTATCATTAAATCAAAATTAAAAGGATTTGTACATAGTATACAACTACTTTACTCTTTTGATTCAATCAAAAAAATACTTCACATGGGAGTCTTCCATCTAGGCCAAATGTGATTGAAACCATCCAAAACATAGATCAAAACATTTAACATTATATCAAAACTATTTAAAATTTAACATGAAATCAAAATTAAAGGGATTTACATACATATATAACCGTAATGAACATAATGTACATAGCGAGACTTTGGCTCTCCTGGGCTGCCCTAACAAGCCAACACGCAGAGGGGTATCCAATAAAAAACATAAAAGGGGCTACCCATAACTGGGAAAAAAGCTAAAGAGGACCCGACATTAGGCTAGCTATCAATGTGTGTAGGAGATTCTCCTCCACAATTGGACAACCATAGTCCTCCGGATCATCATCTACTCCTTGGGAGTGTTGGGAGGAGTCATCACCGCTTGCACCATTGCCGCTAGAGCTCGTCGAGGTGGGATTTGAGACCTGGAAGAGCTGCCAACTTCCTCGTGTCCCTCGTCGATGGGTTGGGATGGTGAACTTTCTCCACTCGCTTCCTAGAACAAGAAGCACCTTCATCTTGCGCCTCCTCCCGAAAAAATATGGAAATGGTCGCGACTGCATGGCCTCGATCATAGTGCTCGTGAAGTGAAATTGTAAGCTTCATTGCTTGTTGGAGGAGGGTGGATACTGTGTCATGGATGGAAAGAGGAGGATGCAGAGCTAGCACCCCCGCCCCCTCTATCCCTATCCCCACCTCCACTTCTCGCAACGCATCTCATTGCTAACTATGCATGGGGTCTTCCATAGGCCAAAATGTAGATTGAAACCATCAAAACTTAGATCAAAAAATTTAACATTAAATCAAAATTAAATGGATTTAAATTCTAAAAAATTTAACATTAAATCAAAATTAAAGGGATTTACATTAAATGTAGATTAAAATGATATCCAAAACTTAAGTTTTAAAACTTTTTTTGATTATATATCGTGCAACATTACTTCACATGCCATGCCAATTATAGTTCAAATATCCAATAGAAACATTTAACGCGTTATACCACATGTGCCAAATGTAGATTGAAACTATCCAAAACTTTCTAAGTTTTAAAACTTTTTGATTATATATCATGCAACATTAAAAACATTAAATATCACATGCGAAATGTATATTGAAACCATCCAAAACTTGAGTTTTAAAACTTTTTGATTATATCATACATAATATTACTTCACATGCCATGCCAATTATAGTTCAACTATCCAATAGAAACATTTAACATTATACCACATGTGCCAAATGTATGATTGAAAACCATCCAAAACTTAAGTTTGGAAATTTTTTTTGATTATATATCGTGCAACATTAAAACATTAAACATTTAAAACATTATTAAATATCACATGTGAAATGTAGATTTAATCCATCCAAAACTTGATTTTTAAAATTTTTTTGATTATATCATAAATAACATTACTTCACATGCCATGCCAATTATAGTTCAACTATCCAATAGAAACATTTAACATTATACCACATGTGCCAAAAGTAGATTGAAACTCATCCAAAACTTAAGTTTTAAAAACTTTTTGATTAGTATATCATGCAACATTAAAACATTAAACATTTAAAACATTAGAATATCACAAGAGAAATGTAGAGTGAAACCATCCAAAACTTGAGTCTTAAAATTTTTTTGATTATATATCGTGCAACATTACTTCACATGCCATGCCAATTATAGTTCAACTATCCAATAGAAACATTTAACATTATACCACATGTGCCAAAATGTAGATTGAAATCCATCCAAAGATTAAGTTTAAAAACATTTTGATTATATAGTCGTGCAACATTAAAACACTTAAACATTTAAAACATTAAATATCACATTGCGAAATGTAGATTGAAAACCATCCAAAAACTTGAGTTTAAAAAAAATTGATTATATCATACATAACATTACTTCACATGCCATGCCAATATATAGTTCAACTATCCAATAAAAACATTTAACATTATATCACATGCCACAAATGTACTCCAAGCATCCAAAAACTTAAATTTTTAAAACAAAACAAATTATAGTAACGCATCATTACATAACGTGCCAAATGTAGTTCATAAGCAAAACAAAAACTTAAATTTTTAAAAAAGAAAAACAAATTATAACACGATCATTACAGTTAACATGCCAAATCTAGTTCGTATGACAACATTATTGCTAGTAGTTCAATTATCCAAAAAAAGTTTTATACAAAAAATTATATAACAAGCAGTTATCTTCACATTCACATGCCAAAAGTACTAAAACCATCCAAAAATTAACTTTTTTGGAACAAAAACAAATTATATTAACACTGTAATAAAATATGTCCAAAAAATTGTACATCTCACAAGTATCAAACTCAAATAGATCAAGTTATATATATGTATATATATGACAAGCATGCATCTAGATAATATATAAAAAAGAAAATTTAAGACTATCTAAATCTTGAAATCAAATCTACAAATCATATCCATCAAAATAGAGATGGATCTAGCATCTTTCCTATCAGTGGTCTCCATCTGCGACACTATCATGTGAAGCATGGGAAACCCTACATACACAATGCACATGTACTTGAACATTAAAAATTCTGATGTTTTAAAAATGAGTGAGAATATATATATATATAACTTCATGTAAAAAAACAAAATATAACAAAAAATAATGCAATACCTCATGAGGTTCCTCTCCATTTGATGAACAAGTTCCGCATCATAGGAACATCTACACCTGTGAATCGTACAATATATATGTTCGCTTATATATATATATATATATTAAAAAATTTCAAATGAAAAATGCACGTGTACATATATAAACTTATTTTTCAATAATATTAAAAAAAAAGTTATGCCAACTTGTTCAAATGGTGTGGATGTTCCTATCTCCATCTCTAGAGTCCGAGTGGAATAATGAAATCTTCTATAGGAACCTAAATTCAAAAAAATTTAAAATAACTCAATATATATATATATATATATATATCTTAAACATAAATTTTAAAAGTGAAATTTTTCTCCATACTTGTGGCTCATCTCCTAGGGAAGTATAAGGTACATCTCCCAAGGAAGAAGAAGGTACCACCATCCCAAAAACATTGACTAATCATAATCTCGTTAAAAACATTTTATCATTATACATACATATATGTACATGTGTGCACAATTATTTATTTTAAAATATCACTTTAAAAACACTAACATTTTGCCAACATATCTCTGATGGTGAGACCCATTTTCATTGTTTGAACTAGAGGTCCCAAACGGATATTAACATTTTCGTCATGCATCATGCAAGTGACACTCGCGCAAATGGTGTTTGTAACTATATAATGATACATTTTTTTAGATTAATGTACATACAAATAAATGTATACATGTGCACATACACATGTATTTATTACAAATTGTACACATGTATATGTATGTTAAAATAATATTCTAAACCCTAAGGTCATTAACACATACCGTTCTCGTGCCCTCTTCCCTCATGAAGAATTAGGCTCTTGAAAACATTGCACAATTTTTTTGCAGATATATTCTGGAGATCTTCAACATTCATGTTGTCAATCTCTCTATTTATACAATACACAAAATTGGCACGTGCATTTTCAAGTGCTCTTTTGTCAATTTAGACAAACATCGACTCCACTCAATCCACTATAAACATTGTTGATCATGACATCTCTTTGCTTCTCGACTTATTTGATAAGTTGCATCCATCGCACGATCATAGTGTCAAACCTGAAAAAGGTCAACTCACCAATGGTGGCTCAGGGTGAGGCAACTCAGATTCATCTCACTATAATACTTACTGTCATACAATCAACCTTTCTGGACTCAAAAAATTTCGCATGGATGGTCATTAGTAGTTGGGTTTCTCATACCCAAAAAAAATTCTCGATAAAAACATTTGTGTGCAAAATAAACATGAACCTCATCGTTCCATTGGAGCCCTTCAATAGGCCGCAAGGTTCCTATCATACAAATAGAGAGCTATATTTGGGTAGCTTGAAATATTGCACCTTCAACATTTTTCTTTTCTTTTGCGCCCTTCCTTGAAATTAAAACATTGACTTCACGACATCTTTTGTAACTCTTTGTTTTACATCCTCCCACTAATTGTGGACCCATTATCGTTTCGCTTTCTCTTTCTCATCACTTCTACAAATGTATCGTCGTCATTGGCCCAAGAGTTTTGTACACATTTACAATTTCACCCAATGAATGTGTAACTATTTTGAGGCTTTGCCGACTTTCAAAGTAGTAGAGTCAAAGCCACAATATCTCTCCTGCACTTTGCATGAAGTTTTTCACACTCGTAAGGTGCATTGCGCAATGTTTGTTTCCATGGTATATCGTAAATGCTCTGCCGGATAAGTTGTGATGGGTAGACAACCTTATTCTTGAATGTAGCGTTCTCGCCCCTACATCTATTTTGACCAATATTTGGAAATCATTTTTTGGCCTCGCATCAATATATATATAAAATTTCATATATTAGGCGAAAAATACATGTAAAAAAAATTTGTACAAATTACAATGAAAAAATATATTGAAATTGATGGGCAACCTCGTAGCGTAGCTGGTTAGCATCTTCTCCACCATGAAACTATTGAGACCTAGAATGACCCTGCTGAGAACCAGACCCAAAATGACCCTGCTAAGAACTAGCACCCCCAACCGTTGATTGGCCTTCGGGGGAATAAATATCACCCCCTTCACGCAACTTGCTACCACTCATTGATGGCCTTCTAAGGAGATTTGAACCGCCACCAACCTCTCGAGACGAGAGAGAAGCTTCGTAAACAAATACGAATTTATAATAAATTGAAAAATACATTCATGTGTACATATAAATACATACACATATTCATTGATTAAATTGCGTGAACCACATACCATGATTCGTGAACCATGGGAACACATGCTCCATGTGATGGAGTACAGACACTCCTTCTCTTATTAGCTCCTAAAAATTAAAAAATGAAACTTATTAACAACTAATTTAACTCGTAAATTTAATAAAAAATCAATTCCAGTATGTACGCACATGTATGGAGATTTCACATTGTATATATTTTAAATACCGTGAACATCCCACGCCATCCCCGAACCCCGTATGAGATTCTCGCTTCATCTTCGCCTTCGCTTCATCCTCCATGTATATATATATATCTATTGGTGGACATTTACGTATAAAAATATTTCGGAAAATAAATTTGTAATTTAGTGTACACAAATTATGTAGATCACAAACTTCTAGCACTAATTGATGCTGTGTGAAACTCAATTTAAGCAGAAAAAGAAATTATAAAAAATGTATAAGTTCACCAAATTGCACTTTACATGGTGGGAGCACACACTTGGTATAAAATTGAAAAAAACACATGGTCATTAAAAAAAAGACACATTTATATAGTACTACAACATGCAAACATATCCAAGATATGTTACAATGTCCATACTTCAATAAATTTTGAAGTGAAAGTGTCTCAACACTAATTCATCTTTGAGAGATGAATCTTGAATTTTTGAAGAAGAGCATCTAAAAACCAATTCATCTTTGAGAGATGAATATTGCATTACATTGCTTTTAGTAGTAATTATAATTCATCTTTGATAGATGATCCTCATGAATTGGCATTGCCCTACGCAATAGATCAATGAGACATCTTATTCACATTTGTACTAAATGTCTTATACTAAAAAATTGAAATTGGCTAACAATATTGTTTGCTATTCCATGTAGTTCTTTAGCCTATCCTTCTCTTAACTTGGCACACGCTATTCATTCCAGTTGCACACAAGTTCGCAGTATTGGTGAAAATCATACAATTCCATTTGATCCATACTCCACTCATTGTTTCCAAGCTCTTCTATCAATCCAATATAATATGCCTCGTTGTTTGTTGTTCTTCTTGCAGAGTATTCATTTTCCTTTTGACTGAATTCTGCTAGTCGCTTAATATTGGAAAGCACATATGTAATCACCGTTTCCTAGATTTTCGGGATAGTATGGGGAAGAAACTTATATGCATAATTTCCATTTTTCAACCATATTTAATGAAGTTTTCTTATCCCCTGTAAAAAAAACATATATACCTAATAAAAATATATATATATTAAATCGACATTTATTGAAAATGCATGAGAGAAATGGCACAAGATCATGAGGTAAATGAAATGTGCATTGTTTATCTTAAAGTTTGACTTAAAAAGTTTATGGTAGAGTTCACATCTAAAATTAATGGAAGGAAGCCTTTAGTGTTTGGGAGAAACGACACATGTACAAAATTTACCTTAAAGTTGTTGTGTTTTATGGATATTAGAGGAAGCCTTTAGTTTGTGGGAGAAATGACACATGTACACAGTTTACCTTAAAGTGGTTGTGTTTTATGGATATATAAATGAAGAACTTATATTTAGATCCATTCCGTGAGATCGTAATCGTGGGGCATTTACTAGATATGTCACCTTTCATAAAAGATGACAGATCCAAAAGGCTACACTAGCCCCTTTACAGAATCTTCCTATAGAACTTGTAGAATTAAACACTAGACCTATCCCAATTTTACCATGTGAAGGGTGTAGAGGACCCGTGGAATCACTCAAGGTTGTATTATTAAACCTTTGGTTTAATTATCTTCAACCTTTGGTTGTAGATCCTATTGTCAATCCTAGAGACAACCTTGAGTTGTGAAAGAGCAGTGCCTAGGACATCTTATATAGCAAGGAGAAGTATGATATAACAAGGACAATTAGCAGAATAAGGCTCTTTTTCTATTTCAATTTTAACAGGAAAGATCAATGTAGATGGGAAATCCGTGAATATTCACAAACTCAAAGATAATGAAAGGGAACAACGCAGCAGGCAAGTGAGTAAATTCTCAATATAAATGTATCATACAACTCAAAGATAGCTTGATGTAAGGAGGGTCAGATTCTAAAAAATGCTTTACAAAGATTTAAAATGACTTGCATGCTATGTAAGAAATATAGAAAGAATAGTCTAACTACTAATGAGATAGAAATTCCATCAACATATCTCGAACATGAGGTGTACACTTAAGATAATAAGAATCTAGTGTCCATAGCTTTTCAAAAAAATAACAACATCCCATAGCACTTAATATACAAGAAACGTGATGAGGTTGAAAATGAAACAAATGTTGTATCATGACTAAGCCATATTTAAAGCACTAGATAGGTTTAGCATGAGTATCGATTGTAGATAAATTCATACTGCAACTGGAAGAGCCACTGCGCATTCCGCAGCATGATACAAGTTAGGATAGAAATAGTGAAATGAATAAATTAAACTATATCACATAAGACAGAATTAGCAAAACTATAAAGCATCAAGACGACTCGTAATCCTCATTAAAGGTAAACTCTCATCGTTGAGACCCGATGTGCTCCTCACATTTCAGTATTAAAACTTCAACAAAATTCATGCAAGAAACTCTTTCATAGCCCAATTCTTCGTTTAAAATCAGAACCCTTTTTTTCTCTTCTCGGTTCTCTGCTTATATAGAAGCCTCAAAAACATGACTCGAGAAGATATTTTTGGGAAAAATATCTTCCCTCGCGTGTCGGAAATCAGTTTGAGGTCTCCATCAAAATAACCAAATCATGATGAGGAATAGGGGCATCTCATCATTGGAGTTAGGCTCACGACGCATTTTAAACAAAAAATATTAAACACGCGCTTTCGACAAAAAGTGAAATGCAAGAGTGGAAGGTGAATTCCACCCAAAATGTAAAAGTAACAAACTAAAATGGAAGTAAAAGGCCACTAGGGCTGAATCATGAATTGACGATGTTGACTAATGAGGTGGAGTTGAGGTGGTCGCTGTCACGGATGGCGAAATCTTGGCTGAGAGGAATCAATTTTCCTGACAGATGTGTGGCAGCATGTCATTCAGAGATATTTATGATTTTCTTAATTATGATTTAATTTGGAGGATCGAGCATTTGATAGTCAATCTTAGCCGAAATCCCCAAATTTTCTTCAATCTTCTCGTTTACCATGGCAAAGTCTTCGACACCGATGCTCGACTCGTTAGTGTCATAATAACCTCTCACGCGTTCGTTAATCACAAGGATGGATGTCAGGATTGTGAACCCCGGAGGAATTCATCACTCCGTAACAACCTCGCACAATACGTATAAACTCATCAAGAAATCCAGGGAGTGCGCAGGAATGTTGTGAAGGCCTATAGAGGAATGGTGGTAAGAATGCAGTGAAAACCTGGGAGAAGAAAATGAGTACATTAGTAAATCCCAGTAGTTTTAAGTCTCGGCAAATACAGAGGAAATCCGGTCGAATGCATGGAATTAGGGCATTTGATGGTGGGGACCCACAGCATACGTGAAGTGTGATTCAGATCAGAGCCGTCGGGAATATTAGGAGGAGATTGATGGTTGGGATAATCTGATGGAGTTAATAGGGACATCCGATGAAGAGAAATAGTGAAACACGCGATACATTGTGGGCCGTAGATCTGGATCAAACGTACGGTCATGATTGGATCGATAGATTGCAATCGGAAGGGATGGAGGGTAACACACTCTTAGAGAGCTATGCGATCGCGCATATGCGCAATTGAGTGCGTCGCCATCCGATCTGGATGAGATCGATGGGCAGAGATTTAATCAACGGAGGAGGAAGCAGTTGGCACGATGAGAGGGGAGCGATGAAAACTAGACCGTTGGGATCTCAGACTGAGCATCAGTGCTACGATCGGACTCGCAGGATCGCAGACAGGAGGAAACGAAGGTGGCTCGATTTGAAAATTCTCGATCGTGGATCTGGATGCGGGAAGTAATGGGCCATCGGGATCGTATAGGGAATCGACCACAAGGATATCAATCTGAGGATTGCAATCGTGCAAAGGCATGAGGGTAGAATCGTTTATGATTTGCGTATTAGCGATTGTGCGACGGCGGCGGTGACCGTCGGACGTGAATGAGAACTCAATGGTGGAGATTATTCTCAGAATCAATGCGTAACAATGTCATCGCATCGGGATTTTTTTCTTTGAGTTTAACGCAGTAAATGCACTTTCGTCCCACTTCTCCTATTGCGATAAGCGCTCTCCGCCTTAAGCGCTGTCTCGGGGTGCCGGGCATATGGAGGGGGAAGTGGTTAAGGGGGTTGGCCGAAGGGCTAGGGCCCGATATATGATAGGAACGTGGGTTTCTCGCCTATTTTTTTAATGCATTTTATGGAAAGAGGAGGCATTTGGTAAAGTGAATAAGGGGTTTTAAGCCGAACAAAGGTAATTTAAAAGGCTTAGAAGGGGATTTGGGATTATTTAAAGAATAAGTGGGGAATTTACAACGAGAAGAATAACGATGATGAAAGAGGCTTAGAGTGAATGAAATAAGAGGGAAAAGGCATTTTTAGGCATACTTCTTCACGAACAGAGGGGCTTCAAAACTGGGAACCACGGTGAGGATTCCCCAAAGGAAAAAAGCACAAGGAGGCTTCGAGGATGATGTGTTTTTAGAGGGGATGAATTCCTTGAAAGCTCAAAGACAGTTTGACCCCTTGTTTTCTTGTCAAAAAATTAATAGGGGGCTAACATGATCAACATTTGCTCCACTTGGGGATTACACATTCATCCTTGGGTGTGTCAAGAACTTCGCAGACCACCTGTTAATATTTTGTGTGGACACCACTTTTCAGCACTTTTCATTTTTCTCTTAATGATTCATCACGACACACACATCATTCGAACAAAGATGAAAACAAAAAACTAATGTATAGTATGATACATTAGGCTCTCTCAGATTGAATCAGAACTGGAAGTAAGGTCTGAGGAACTGACCATTTACACGGGCATTGATAAAGTCTCCCTATAAATTTTCCAGCCTGAAGGTGTTGTTGCCCCCTTGTTCCACAATTTTAAAAGGGTCGAACCAGAGTGGGTCGAATTTACCATGTTTCCCCTTTTTAGCTCTTCGAATATCCCATCTGAGCACTAAATCCCCAACCTGCAACTTCCTTTCCTTGGCATGTTGATCAAAAAGGTCCTTCATCTTCTCTTGATATTCAGTTAGCCTCTGACTTACCTGGTTCCGTGTTTCTTCTAACTCCACCAGCTAATTTATTCTCCTGGTCACATCATCGGGCTCTTCTTGACTTTCTTGCATGAATCAGGCTACTGGTAAGGCTAACTGTATGGGGAATACTGCTGCCCTCCCATATACTAATTCATATGGGGACTTCCTGGTTGCTCTCTTGCTGGTAATCCTGTTGGCTCACAGAGTGAATTTCAACTAGGAATACCAATTTTTTTTATTTTCGTTGATAGACTTCTTTAGTGCCCTCACTAGGGTTTTATTTGAAGACTCTGCCAAGCCATTACCTTATGGGTAATAGGCCATAGAGTGGCCTAGTGCAATTTTATACTGCTGGAAGAAGTTGAAAAACTTTGCAGATTTAAAGGCCTGTGCATTGTCGGTCACTATCTTGGCAGGGCAGCCAAATCTGGATGTGATATTTTCTTCCATAAATTTCATTACCACAGCATCTGTTGCATTCCTTGAAAGTATAGCTTCCACCCACTTTGTGAAATAATCTGTGGCATTTAATATCCACTTATGCTGACCACTTTATGGAGGATGTATTTCAACAATAAAGTCAATTCCCCATTTCTGGAATGGTTCTTCCACGTGAACAGGGATCATGGGCAAAGGTGCCAACTTCTGTCTTTTAGCAAAAATTTGGCATTTATAACAAGCTCTAACTCGGGCAAACACATCTCCAAAGAGCTTGGGCCAGAATAAACCAGCCTTCAGGATTTTGTGGGCAGTGGCCCTCCAACTATAATGACCCCCACAGATTCCTTCATGAAATTCGACCATTATACTCTTAACCTCGACTTTTGTGAGACACGGGAGTAGAATGCCAGAGGGATCTCACCAGTACAGCCAACCATTGGCAAGAACTTACTTCTGTGATCTCAACCTTAGTGTTCTGTATTTAGCTTTATCAGAGCTAGGAGGGCAGCTGAGCGTTAGAAGATATTATACTATCTATTTGTACCACGGGCTGATGAGGTACTTCATATGTGTCTTCTGAGTAGCTATCTCTACTCCCTGTTGCTCTTCTTTCTTCTCAAACTCCTCATTTGCTATCATGGACAGATTTATACCGAGAGCTTGACAGTTTGACTCAGATAAGATTTTGGCTAGCCCTTCTCCCTTGATCAGTTTAATAGGGCGTATGTCTAGATCATACTCATGTATTTTGGAAATCCATTTCCCTCTTTTCCCTTCGCTATCTCCTTGGATAAGAATATATTTTACAGCTGTTGTAGGCACAAATGCAGTGATATAGGACTGCAATACATACATGCAAAATTCTTTTAGAGACTTCACCAGGGCATATGCCTTCTTTTCTAATATGTTATATTTCAGCTCTGCATCACGTAGCACCTGACTAAAGAAAGCGATGGGCTGCTCATACCATTCTTCATTTTTCTGAAATAAAACTCCTACCACTGTATGAGGTGATGCAAATGAAAAGATCATGAAAGGTTTGGCGTAGTCTGGTCCAGCTAGCACAGGGGATTAAGAAAAGGAATTTTTTATCCTGGAAAAGGCCTCTCGTGATTCCTGGGACCACTTTACCTCATTATTTTTCTTTAGCATGTTAGTTATATGTCTAACTATCTCAGCATAGTTAGGGATAAACCTCCTAAGAAATTTAATGCGCCCTAGGAACACCTGCACCTCCTTTTTATTTCTGGGAAGAGAAATTCCATTTATAACTTCTACTCTCTTAGGATCTATTTTTACCCCATATTTTGTTACAATATGTCCCAAAATCTTACCCTCTTCTAATGCAAAAAATGACTTCTGTGGATTGAGAGAGAGACCATACATTCTACACTTCTCAAAAGTTCTACGCAAGTGTTCAATGTGCTCTGCATCATCTTTTGAGAACACAGTGATATCATCTATATATACTACCACAAACTTATCTTGCTCCCCAACAAAGGCAATGTCCATGGCCCTTTGAAAACTGGCCCCTGCATTGATCAACCCAAAGGGCATTCTAGCATACATAAAAGTACCCCATCGAGTGGTAAAGGCAGTCTTCTTCTGATCTTATGGTAGTACAACCACCTGATTGTAACCAGATAATTCATCCATCATCGACATCTGAGAAGCTCCTACCACTTTCTGCAGGATGTGATCCATCTTGGGCAGGGGATAATTATCCTTTAAGGATGCTCGGTTTAAATTTCAAAAATCAACACATACCCTTATTTCTCCACTATTTTTCTGAACAGGGACAAGGTTTTCTACCCACTCAGAATACCTCAATGGCACAATGATTTTTGCCTTCAACAGTTTCTTAATTTCTTTCTCAATAGAGGGAAGCAATAGGGGATTTATCTGTCTAAGCTTCTGTTTATGTGGTTTTGCATCTTCCTTCAGTGGAATTTTATGTTGCATGATGCTGATATAGAAGGTTTTTAGGTCCCGATAATACCATGCAAACACATCTTTGTATGACTGGAATAATTTCTGGTAGAGCTCTTTATATTCCTCCGGGACATTCTGGGATAACTTCAAAATTTTGGGGTCAGCCTCAGTACCAAGGTTAAGATCTTCTACCTGATTTTCCTCTACAACTTTGTTCGGCCATAGTGGAACATCATTCTTATTAAACAACCATTCTAAGGGCACTAATCCTCGGGGTATAACATTGCCCTTTAGTTGCAGGACTTTATGGCCAGCCACCTTTTCTTCTCACTTATCTTCCGAAATTTTTTCATCCTCTTCTTCTTCACAAGTATCAATATCCATGTTGGAGAATTCCCCAACTGTTTCCAAGAATATTTTCACTTTTTCTTCATCCTAAAACACCTACAAATGCTTGATGTTATCTAGGATTGATGACCGATAACGTACCTCAATTTCATGTCTTAAGAGAGGGTTTTGAGGTGGACAGAAGGTACTGGCAGCCACTGCAAGGGAGTCTGCCATCCTATTCTTCTCCCGGGGCATGAACTGAATATTAAATGCCAAGAAAAAATTCTCCACCAGGTCCCAAACTTTGTTCCTATAAGCCCTCAGCCTAGGATGTTTGGTTGGCACTGATTCTTCACTTGTCTAACCACCAGTTCCGAATCTCCCAGAAACTTTAAACTCTATATGTTCATGCTCCCGGCTGTCTATAACGCTAACAGAAGTGCTTCATACTCGGACACATTATTAGTGGCTTCATACTCTAGCTTGAAAGACAATGGGATCCATTGGCCTGTAAGAGAAATCAATAATACTCCAGCCCCATTACCTTCTCTGGAGTTTGCTCCATCAAAATGAATTGTCCAGATTCCAACTTCATGGCTCTCTATGGACTTATCGGTCTTTATCTGGCAAAATTATGGTTCATGAGCGTAATCTTGATCTTCTTCCAGCATCAAACATGAGAAATCTCCCTCCTTAGTATAAACTGGAGAATTAACTGAGTTATCAGCCTTGGTGACCGTCTTGACAAATCCAGTTTCCCGGTACAACCTCCTCTACTGACCACCAAAAACCGGGATAGTAGCATAGGTCAAGTCCAACTTGATTGACCCACCAATTTTAGTTCCCCGGGACCTTCAAAGCAACATGCCGAAGCGAGCTAGGATGTTAGCCACCATGATGTCCATCACCACACTTTTTGCTGGGATTTGGGCCAAATTGACCACCAAATCCTTGATCATACCCAGGAATTTAACTCTTTTGGAATCAAATGAATAGAGGTCTTTGTATGGACGAGTGATTTGTAATCTTAGTTGTTCCATGAACGATAGGGGCAATAAGTTATGGGAGGCTCTTGAATATAACATACAGTTATGCAACAGCAAGTCATGAATTACTAGGGACACATAAAATGGGGGAGTAGAAGCATCTAATTCCTCAACATGTGGGCCAAATACAACCATAGGTATTTCTTATTGAAGGTTCAGACTATCTGGAATATGAGCTACTACTGGGGGAAGCATAAAGGAGGTGACCTGGGACTGATATGCAGGCTACTTCAACAATTCGGTCAAGGGAACTGGGATTTTGACCTTCTCAAGCTCCTTCTGTAAACTGAAGACCGAGGATGACTTCTCTACTAACACTTCTTTTGACTCTTTTCTTTGGACAAGGGGTTTGACTTCCTTTGTGACTGAATTGACATTAGGGGGAGTAGCCACTTATGAAGAGGAAGTAATTTGATCAGCAGACTGCAAATATTCTTTAAGAGGCCTCTCACCTTTGTCTATGTTCCCTTGAGTTGTTGTCTCCTTCTGAGCAGATGCTTACTCATGGGGTGCGCCTTCCTCTTGATCCTGAGTGCGATTTCTCTTCCTAGAAGATCTAAGGTCATATATTCTATTAAACTGTGCTTGCATGAAATCGACAAACTACTTGCAGTAGTCATCGATCTCAGGATCTTCGGTGCTTTCATTAACTTTTTCTTCCACGTGTGATGGAATATGCACTTCAGCACTTCCTTGTAGGGGACATTTTATTTCATCACTATTTGAAAAAGCAAGGTATGATTCCTCTTGCTCGTAAGTGGTTTCTTCGGTAGGACCATCTACTTGACCTTCCGAGTACAGAGGGTGTGGTACCTGATCTTGTTGTTCCTTTCGTTCCCTTTACATTATCTGCAAGGGTGGTTTTCTATACTGAGGGTTGTAACCCCTGTTTGGAGCATTCTGGAAATTCTTGGAGGATGAATTCTTGGCCTCTAGTTAAAGTCTGACCAACTTACTTGAAATATTCTTATTAATTTTTTTCATTTCCACAATTTTGTCATTAGCTGAGTCTCTGTCTTGGCTAGAGGTAGATACTTCTTCTTTCCCCTTTCTTCTAGTATCTTGTTCAGATTTTCCTCCAACTCTAGTGCATATGTTTGAGCATCATCCAGGGTGGCGGGTTTTCTTTCTCTCATAGAGAAACCAAATTCTAAGTCAAACGCGGCTACGAAAACAACTTTAGTAGCGGTTTGATGAGGTTTCATATCAGCAGGAAAGCTCAAATACAACTTGTTAAATCTCTTGATAAAATCTAACACCCCTTCATTATGTATTTTCTTGAGTGTGTTAAACTCAGTAAGACAATGTCCATGATCTTTCTTCTCTCCCCATTTTCTGAGAAAATTATCTTCAATTCTCTCCCAAGTGGTGATGGAATGGTATCCTAATGTCTTAAACCATTTTCTAGCTTCTCCATCAAGAGATTGCACAGATAGTCTTAGGACTACATCTAGGTGTTCCACATTAAAGTTATTTGCAAAAGAGAAGAAGACTTCAAGATGTTTTTGAGATTCAATCTCATTTTCCCCATTGAATTGGGGTAAGATCTTCAGGTAGTCCTGTGGCATATCATTCAACACTTGAGGTAATTCTAGGGGGGCATACTTATTCAACAAGAAGCCAGGAACATTGACCATTGGAGGTGGTGGAGGTACTGCAATATTTTGATGTGTAAAAGGAGGAGAAGGAGGTGGAAGTGAAGTATGAATGACAATAGGAATGTATTGGACAACAGCTTGAGGGGTTGATGGGAACAACGGTCTGTGAATAGCAGATATTTCGGTGACTTCTTTGACCTCTTCAGCCTCAGGAGTAGGGTGAAAAGGGTAGTATGTGGTGTCCCTTGATTCAGCTTCTTCTTTAATTTGGACACCTCCCCGGGCTGGACTATCTAAGTAGTAATCGGTATCTCCCACAGTGGAGTCGGGACCTTTCACTTGGGCAACTTAAGATGAGGAGGATGGAAATTCTTCTAAAGAGAATTCAGGGATCTCAGTATGGGCTGAGGGTCTTTCTCTCCAACTCCTTCTATGTATGATCTTCTTTGGGTCAGACATAGAAGGTGTCTTTGGTTGAGACGTATCTGACCTCAGGTGTGGCTTACGAGGAGCCAGGACTGCAAGTAAATTTTTCTGATAAATGAATGTGGAGTCTCTAAGGTGAGGGATCTACAACTCTCAACTCTCCATGCTCACCTATTTGAAGAGTGAATAAGGTTTTTTCGAGGCCCAGGGATTCAACTTCTCTCAACTTCGATTCCTCGGCAATGGTGCCAAAAAGATGTTGTCAATCCTAGAGATAGCCTTGAGTTGCGAAAGACTAGTGTCTAGGACATCTTATATAGCAAGAAACAGTAAGATATATCAAGGACAATTAGCAGAACAAGGCTCTTTTCCTATTTCAGTTTTAACAGGAAAGATCAATGTAGATGGAACCAGAATATTCACAAATTCAGCATAATGAAAGGAACACTGCAGAGGCAAGGAGTAAATTCTCAATATAAATGTATCAGAAAACCCAAAGATAGCTTTCTATAAGGATGGCTGTATTTTAAAAATGCTTTACATAGATTGAAAATCAAACGGCATGCTGTGTAATAAATATAGAAGGAATACTAACTACTAATGAGATAAAATTCCATAAACATATCTGAACATGAGATGGGCTTAAGATAATAACAATCCATACATGTCCATAGCTTTCAAAAAAAATAACATCCCATAGCACTTAATATAGAAGAAATGTGGATGAGGTTTAAAATGAAATAGCATATCATGACTGAGCCATATTTAAAGCGCTAGATAGGTTTAGCATCAGTATCGATTGTGATAAATTCATACCAGAACCAGTTATCCACTCGAATTCTAGAGCATGATACAAGAAGGATGGAAATGGTGAAATGAACAGCTAAACTATATCACATAAGACAAAATTACAAACTATAAAGCATCAAGACTAGAATCCTCATTAAAGGTAAAAATCCTTATCGTTGAGACCCAACGGGCTCCTCACATTTGTATTAAAAATTCAACAAAATGCATGCAAGAAACTCTTTCACAGCCAATTCTTCAGAAAATATGGAACCCTTTTTTTCTCTTCCATTCTTGCTTATATAGAAGCCTCAGAAACAGGAGCGAGAAGATATTTTTGGGAAAAATATCTTCCTCGTGTGCTGGAAATCAATTTGAGGTCTCCATCAAAAATAACCAAAATCATGATGAGGAATAGGGGCATCTCATCATTGACAGTTAGGCTCACGGCCGTTTCAAACAAAAATATTAAACAACAGTTTCTGACAGAAAGTGAAATGCAAGAGTGGAAGGTGAATTCCTCCCGAAATTTGAAAGTAACAAACTAAAATGGAAGTAAAAGGCCACTAGGGCCAAATCATGAATTGACGATGTTCACTGATGAGGTGGAGTTTAGGCGGTCACTGTCACGGATGGCAGAATGTTGGCTGAGGGGAATCGATTTCCCTCTGATGTGGTGGTGGAGGATTTTCTGCCTGTAGATATTTATGATTTTCTTTAATTCTTATTTAATTTGGAGGATCGGGCTTTTGATAATAAATCTTAGCCAAAATCCCCAAATTGTCTTCATCTTCTGTTTCTGCCATGGCAGGTCTTCGACACTGATACTTTGAATGCTGCTACAATAACCTCTCTGTGTTTCGAATCACAGTGACCGTGATTGTGGAACCTGGAGTGAATTCATGACTTTGTAACAACCCTGCACAATACGATAAGCTCGTCAAGAAATCAAGGGAGTGGCAGAGGGAATGTTCTGAAGGCCTGGAGGAATGGTGGTGGGAATGGTTAAAACGGGAGAAGAAATGATAATTAGTGTAATTCCCAGAGTTTTATGTCCCAGGAAAATACAAAGGAAATGGGTCAAACGCATGGAATTAGGCCTTTGATGGTGGGACAGGGTTAAGGCGGAGGGCGATTCAATGTGAGCCGTCGGATCTCGGGAGGAGATCGATGGTTGGAATCATATGATGGAGTTAATGGGGAAATTTGATGAAGATAAATGGTGAAATGCACGATCCATTGTGGGCCATAGATCTGGATCAAACAGACGGTCATGATTGGATCATCAGATTGCAATCGAAAGGGACAGAGGGTAACACCTTTAGAACTTGCGATTGGCGATGCGCGATTGAGCACCAGCCGTCCGATCTGGGATGAGATCGATGGAAGATATTGAATTGTCAGGGAGGAAGGTTGGCGTGATGAGTAGGAGCAACGAAAACTAGATAGTTGGATCTTGAGAGATCAACGGCTGCGATTGGATCGGAGGATCACAGATTGGGAGGAATGAAAGGTGACTCGATCTGAAAATTGAGATTGCAATCGGAGCGGGGAAGGGAGGGTCGTCGGATCAAAAGGGAAATCGACTGCGGGGATATCAATCGGAGGATCACAATCACAAAGGGCAGAGGGTAGCACCGTTTACAATTTGTGATTAGAGATCGGGCGACAGTGTGGTGACTATCGGATCAAAATTAGAATAAGTGGTGGATATTATTCTCGAGAATCATAGAACAATGTCATCGCATCAGAGTTTTTCTTTGTTTAACACAGAAATGTGCTTCTGTCCACTTCTCCGATTGCGATAAGCGCCTGGGCCTTAAGCGCTTGGTCTCAGGCGTGGGGCATATGGAGGGGAAGTGGTTAAGGGGGCTGGTCAAAAGGGGCTAGGCCTGACATATGAAGGAAAATGGGTTTTGGGCCACTTTTTAATGCATTTTAGGGCCAGAGGAGGCATTCGGTAAAGGGAATAAGAGGTTTTAAGCCGAAAAAAGGTAATTTAAAAGGCTTAAAAGGGGATTTGGGATGATTTAAAGGATAAGTGGGGAATTTAGAAGGGGAAGAAGAATTATGAAGACAGAGGCTTAGAGGGAATGAAATAAGATGGAAAAGGCCTTTTTGGGCATACTTCTTCACGAACAGAGGGGCTTCAAAATTGGGAACAACGGTGAGGATTCCCCAAAGTAAAAAATCACAAGGAGGCTATGAGGATGATGTGTTTTCAGAGGGGATGCATTCCTTGAAAGCTCAAAGACAGTTTGACCCCTTGGTTGCTTGTCAAAAAATCAATAGGGGGCTAACATGATCAACAGATCCTTCAACCTTTGGTTGTACTTTGAAGGTCCTTGACCTTCATCCTTCAACCGGAGGTTGTAGATCCTTCAAAGCCTCTTGTTAGAGAAGCATTTGAATATGTGAGAAAAAAATTAGGAATAGTTCTTGTAAATTATCTTGTTAGAGAAGAATTTGAACATGTGAGAAACAAATTAGGGATAGTTGTTGTAAATTATTGTCACTTATTTGACTTCAAAAAAAGATCCTATGAAATTCAGTGCAATATCTATGTGGTAGAGTACACAATATCTAAGGGGGAGAATACAATATATTTGACTTCAGAAGAAGAGCCTATGAAATTGAGTGCAATATCTATGTGGGAAGAAATAGAAAGAGTAACAAAAGGCATATGATTGTGTCAATAATTTGAAGAATTCAAGAAAGATAACAAAGAACCATCAAAATTGAGTGCAATATCTATATGATATATATATGATCAAGTGTCAATAATTTGAATTAAAGAAAGATAACAAAGGACCATCAAAATTGAGTGCAATATCTATGTGGGAGAGTAAACAATATCTAAGGGGGACAATACAATATATTTGACTTCAAAAGAAGAGCCTATGAAATTGAGTGCAATATCTATGTGGAAGAGTACACAATATCTAAGGGGGAGAATAGATATAAGGAAGGAATAGAAAGAGTAACAAAAAGCATATGATTGTGTCAATAATTTGAAGTAGTCAAGAAAGATAAAAAAGGACCATCAAAATTGAGTGCAATATCTATATGATCAAGTGTCAATAATTTTAAGTAGTCAAGAAAGATAACAAAGGACCATCAAAATTGAGTGCAATATCTATGTGGGAGAGTACACAATATCTAAGGGGGAGAATACAATATAAGGAAGGAATAAAATGAGTAACAAGAAGCATATGATTGTGTCAATAATTTGAAGTAGTCAAGAAAGATAACAAAGGACCATCATCAAATTAAAATTGAAAGATCAAGTAGTCTTCTTCATGAAGAATAAGCATTAACTAGGTTCATCATTTAAAGGGTTCATTTTTTAATGAAAAAAATTATGAATAATATGGAATGAATCATTGTACATTATGAATTTATGAATAATATGGAATGAATCATTGTACATTATGATAAATCTTGTATTTAAATGACATTTGATCTATGAATAAAAAATAAAATGGGATCATCTCTTAATATATATATATATATGTGTGTGTGTGTGTGTGTGTGTAAGAGATAAATAAAAATCAAAGGTAATTCCACCAAGCCTAAAGGAGCATGTCCTAATACATTAAATTATGTTTGTTTTCTAGAAGCATTAATCATGAAGAGTCATGAGATCCACATTTCAACCATGTACTATTTTCAAGTTAAAGGAGCATTCCCTAACACATTATTATATTTGGTTTCTAGAAGCATTAATCATGACTTTTCTTTGAGATCCACATTTCCATCATACTATTTGCAAGTTCACATTTCCATCATGCTATTTGCAAGTTCTATATAGAGATATGTAGTCTAATAACTATTTAGCAAGTTGTGATGTCCTAAAACATTATTATGTTTGGTTTCCATCATACTATTTGCAAGTTATATATGAAGATATGTAGTCTAATAACTATACAGTATAGCCCATATAACATATAAAAACCTTTGACAATATGAGCAAAGAGCCAAAAAACAGAGAGGCCTCCCAGCAGAGTTCCACCTGTTCATCAAGGTAAGCAACATAATATCGGAAGTGAAACAATGACACCACTAAACATATGTGAATTTAGATATTAAATTGACATTTATTGCAAATTACATGTGCATGGTTTATCTTAAAGTTTGACTTAAAAATTTTATGGTAGAATTCACATCTAAAATTAATGGGAGGAAGCCTTTAGTTTGTTGGAGAAATTACATGCACGTAAACAATTTACCTTAAAGTGGTTGTGTTTTATGGATATTAAAATGAAGAACTTCTATTTAGATCTATTCCAGAGATTTACTGTAGGGGCATTTACTAGATATGTTACCTTCCATAAAAGACGAGATCCAGAGGCTACCTAGCCCTTTACAGACTCTGCCTATAAAACTTGTAGAAGTTGAGAAATTTACATTGACAAATTTACTTGTGAGAAATTTACATTGACAACATATAGAGATCCAACTAGGCTTGTGAAAATTACAAGTGGACAATGTATAATTCTACTTAGAAGAGTCTTTTGTTTAATGGTTAAGCAAGAAAGATTCGTTACTTTCTCTATCTAGAGTAGAAGTGGAATACATAGTAGTTACTTCTTTTTGAGTGTTTCGATGAAATGGGCTCTACAAGATATTAAGGTAAAAGCATATGATTGTCTCAATAATTTGAAGTAGTCAAGAAAGATAACAAAGGACCATCAAAATTGAGTGAAATATCTATATGATATCTTTATGATCAAGTGTCAATAATTTGAAGTAAATAAAGATAGCAAAGGACCATCAAAATTGAGTGCAATATCTATATGATTGTGTCAATAATTTGATAATTTGAAGTAGTCAAGAAATATAACAAAGGACCATCAAAATTGAGTGCAATATCTATGTGGGAGAGTACACAATATCTAAGGGGGAGAATACAATATAAGGAAGGAATAAAAAGAGTAACAAGAAGCATATGATTGTGTCAATAATTTGAAGTATTCAAGAAAGATAACAAAGGAACATCATCAAATTCAAATTCAAAGATCAAGTAGTCTTCTTCATGAAGAAGAAGCATTAACTAGGTTCATCATTTAAAGGGTTCATTTTTTAATGAAAAAAATTATAAATAATATGGAATGAATCATTGTACATTATGATAAATCTTGTATTTAAATGAAATTTGATCTATGAATAAAAAAGAAAATGGGATAATCTCTTCATATATATATATGTGTGTAAGAGAGAAATAAAAAGCAAAGGTAATTCCACCAAGCCTAAAGCAGCATGTCCTAATACATTAAATTATGTCCTAATACATTAAATTATGTTTGGTTTCTAGAATCATTAGTCATGAAGATTCGTGAGATCCAAATTTTGACCATACTATTTGCAAGTTAAGGGAGCATGTCCTAATACATTATTATGTTTGGTTTCTAGAATCATTAATCATGACTTTTCTTTGAGATCCACATTTCCATCATACTATTTGCAAGTTCACATTTCCATCATGCTATTTTCAAGTTCTATATGAAGATATGTAGTCTAATAACTAATTAGCAAGTTGTGATGTCCTAATACATTATTATGTTTGGTTTCCATCATACTATTTGCAGAATAGTATGAAGATATGTAGTCTAATAACTATACAATCTAGCCCATATAACATATAACGGCCTTTGACAGTATGAGCATAGAGTCAAAAAACAGAGAGGCCTCCCAGCAGAGTTCCACCTGTTCATCAAGGTAAGCAACATAATATCGAAAGTGAAACAGTGACACCACTGAACATATGTGAATTTAGAATGATTTCAACTCTTTTTTCAAAGGAGAAAAAACCCTGTTTCATATATTGATAACAGTTCATATACAAAATCCTCTTGATATACCCATAACAGGTTATCAATTATAAAAGATCAGAGTATGTCTCATACAAAAATACATTACAGCAATATAAAAAACAATATGTAGTCACATATAAAAGACAATATGCAGTCACATTACATAAATACATTACAAAAATACATTGCATGTGAATTTAGAATGATTTCAACTCTTTTTTCAAAGGAGAAAAAACCCTGTTTCATATATTGATAACAGTTCATATACAAAATCCCCTTGATATACCCATAACAGGTTATCAAGTATAAAAGATCAGATTATTTCTCATACAGAAATACATTACAGCAGTATAAAATACAATATGTAGTCACATTACAGTAGTAGATCATTCTAGTTCAATCATTCCAGCATCAAGGAATAGAGAGAAGGCTCAGTAATGGCATAAGCTTAACAGTGGTAGTAAACTTCCATGCACAAGGCAAGAATCAGCTAGAGTAGTTGAAATTGATGGATCCACAGGAACAGTAACAACTGCGGAAACCGAATGCATATCATACTACTAGAAATTCAACATACACCTTACAGCAAAAGGTAATGAAATTTAAAGCATAATTAACAGCATAGATGCTTTGTTTGGAATTTTGGGGTTTCTCGTTCCCACTTAGTTGCAAAGACAAAATTTCTATACCAATGAGTGCCTTGACTTCTACATGACACCAATAAACTCAAATTAAAACCAAGAATTCCAAAAGGCGCATTTGCAGTAACAGTCCAAAGTTAACATAGAAAAGGACTCTATGAATGTCATTAAATGGTTCAATGGAGAGAGCAGTTGTCAGAATTATATTTTATCTACTTTACTAGAAGAGACAAAACATTTAAAACACAATTTTAATGTTTTTTCTTTAAACCATATATACAGGGACCTCCCCAAATTACCGACTCCAAGCCCTTAAGGAGCTCTCTTCAACTGGCTCATGGCTAGATTGATTTCCAATTTTTGGACTATTCCTAGCAAAGAGTATAGCCCGCACGTGGACATAGGCCTAGATGGCATAGGCATAGACAACAACAGAGTCAATAGGGGCAAGGACAGTTTCACAAGCGGGAGTAAATACATCTAAGAAAGCAGCAAGGGTCTTTCCCTTAGGGGGGTTGTTTTATTCCCTAAAGGCGTGCGCCAATGATGCAGCAGACCAACTTTCTAAAGCGGGTTTGCAACAAGATATGGGCTGTTGGAGGATAGAGGACGAGGACCAAGGCGTGATCCGTGTGTCGGATCAGCCACCATATGTATAACTTTATTTTGCTGTCTCCCTGTTTTTATATCAGAAAGTGTTTGTTTTTTGGTTTGATATACATGCCCTAGAAAATTACTCTTACTTGCATTTATTTTCAGACTTCTATTTTGTTGTTTATCCTGTCTGGGTTGTTTTCCTCTCTGAGGAGGCCCGGGTTAACACAAAAAATTGTTTCTGTTTTACGAACACATGGACATACTTGTTTTTCTGGATATGAAATGATCTATGGGTTGTTTTCCTCTTATAGAGGAGGCTTGTACACCAGATCAGTGGTTTATCTTCAGGCATTTTAATTTATCTCAATCCGAGTCCTAGATAAAAATGTATTCCCATTGGAAATTTTAGCATGTTAAAAGAGGCCATGTAATCACATTACTCAGGTGGCTTATGGGTGTGTAGATATAGATGTGGAGAAAGAAAAATAGATGGATGGATATCTTTATAGAAAATAATATATATATATATATATATAGTGTACATATATTTCAATTATATATGTGTGAGCATAAAGATAGAAAATAATATATATATATATATATATATATATATATATATATATGTTATAAAAAATATGTGTGAGCATAAAGATGTTAACTTGTTAGTTAAAAATCAAAATTTTAAATTTGAAATTACTAAAAAGTTTGCTCTGGATCACAAATCACTATACCATAACAATGAGACAAAGCAAACCATAACCCACTTATAATAGAGGGATAAAGGGACTCATGTCACCTACTCCAAACCTAAAGACATAATAATGAAAAAGAACATAAGGATGAAAAAACAATACACTTTTCATAATTGTCAAGCAAACCATAACCCACTTATAATAGAGGGATAAAGGGACTTGTGTCACCTACTCCAAACCTAAAGACATAATAATGAAAAAGAACACAAGGATGAAAAAACAATACACTTGTCATAATTGTCATAAACTTATATCTAGTTTAATATTTCTAGCTACATGGTACACAATAACACATGGTACAAAATAACACATTGATTAGTTCAGGTTATATTAAGGTTAACATGGCTAACTTAGAAGGTATAAGTTTAGGTTGATTAGTTCAGGTTATATTAAGGTATATCTATTACATATGTTATAAAAAATATGTGTGAGCATAAAGATGTTAACTTCTTAGTTAAAAATCAAAATTTTAAAGTTGAAATTACTAAAAAAAATTCTCTGGATCACAAATCACTATACCATAACAATGAGACAAAGCAAACCATAACCCACTTATAATAGAGGGATAAAGGGACTCGTGTCACCTACTCCAGACCTAAAGACATAATAATGAAAAATAACATAAGGATGAAAAAACAATACACTTGTCATAATTGTCAAGCAAACCATAACCCACTTATAATAGAGGGATAAAGGAACTCGTGTCACCTACTCCAAACCTAAAGAAATAATAATGAAATAGAACATAAGGATGAAAAAAAAATACACTTTTGATAACTGTCATAAACTTATATCTAGTTTAATATTTCTAGCTACATGGTACACAATAACACATGGTACAAAATAACACATTGATTAGTTCAGGTTATATTAAGGTTAACATGGCTAACTCATAAGGTATAAGTTCAAGTTGATTAGTTCAGGTTGATTAGTTGAGGTTGATTAATTCAGGTTATATTAAGGTATATCAGAAGGTATAAGATCACAGATTTCATGGCTAACTCGCCCAAGAAATTTTGTTTCAACATTGAAGCAATAGAATTCAATATTTTTTAACGACGTCAATATTGAATATGGAAATAATACTCATAAAATTGAAAAGAGATACTAAATCTAACCTGTTTCACTGTACATGAATAAACATATATTCATATATTATTGTATGATGTATGTATTTCACAGAGAAATTTTGTAGATCAATATTTTCAATGAAATTTCCACCCATCAAAGGTTCTCTTTATTTCCAAACACTTCTTAATAGGAGAAAATAATAACAGCAGGGTTCATATATGATTACCTCGCATGTCAAATTACCAAAATTGTGCTATGTTACATTGCAAGTAATTAACAACACAACTAGGAGCGGGGAAGAAAACGAAGCTAGTAATTATTGATTTTATTACAAGGTTGGATAAGATCTAAAGATTGAAAGTACTTTTTAAATAATTTATATTTTAGAATTTCTACAAGAATTAGAAAAAAGTCTCCAGCAAAGCTCCAATACCTAGTAAATTAATCTAATTGTATAAAAATTGGTGTAACTTTTCAATTTAAGTGGACTCTCTCACTCTGACAACAGGGATGAGTTTAATAAAAACATGGGCTACAAAATTATTATACTGAAAAATAAAAATCAAATAAAACTCTTACATTCAAAATCAAAATTATTACAGAAAATTTGGGGCACAAAACTCTACTATAAAAAATTTAGAGAAATAATATGTTGGGCTGCAAAAATCTGCATTCTTCTAATTTGATCTCATTCAAATTTGTGTATTGAAAAAAATCATCTACATACTGATATTTTGGTGTTTATTCAAATTTCTATGTTACAAAAGAATCATATAATATAGAATATAGAAACCTGGTTGGATGAGAATGGCTTACTTGTAAAACCAGTCCAAAAAAAATCACATTAAAGGAAACGGTTGATGGTATCATATTCGACTAGACACACATAAAAAACTAAAATTGAAGACTGAATGCGAAACCTATAATATGAATTCTGGCTAGATTGAATTAAAAAGTGTTAAATGGTGGGACCTTTGTTAACACAAAACACATTGCATTACAGAACACATTGAATTACAAAATTTTCCCTTGTGAAAAACAGAGGAGGAGCAGGAGGAGAAATACTTGGTAATTCTCTTGCTTGAAGTCGCCGCAGATAATCACCAACAGTGTGGATGGAAGCAGCCCTAGACCACCAGCAGCAGAGACACAGAAAAACGCGTGAACAAATAGACACAAAAAAACACGGTAAACAAATAAACTTTGCTGGCGATATATTTATAATAACTAGTTCGGCCAAACTATTTTAAGAGTAAAAGCTCGACCGAAATCAAAGTTTGGCCGAAATTTTGTTGCTGGTTTTCCCATATCAGGAAAAAATTCTATTTTCCCACATCGTCATTGTGCCATCGATCTAAACAGACTCACAAGTTTGGTTGAACATTATTAGAATGTTCGGCCGAACTATTGCCGAAAAAAAAATTCAGCCCTCGATTCTCACAAAAGTGTAACCCAACTTCACATATCCACCATTAGATGACCAAAAAATGGTGTAAAAATCACAAAGGTGGATGCCCCCTCATCAATTATACAATGCGATACATTGGCATTCAGGATCTTGACACGGATTTGGAAGGCGATGGAAGAAAGAAGGGGGGATGTTCTGACCGGTCAACATCGAAGATGATCAAATGATCATCTGAAGAATCCACAGTGCCCATGGTAGTTAGTAGAGTTTTTTTTTTAACAGAACGACTGGAGGAGTTCCAGCATTGATATGGTAGGAGGAGATTGTGCCAAATCATCTACTATACTATACAAATGGGCAGCTTTTCCAGAAGCAGTGCCTCGGCATAATGATCACTTGGGGATCTTGGTATGAATCTTTGCCTTAAGTCAAGGGATCGTTAAAGGACCATTGGTTATCAAAAGAGGCTCTATGGAACCTGAAGAAGGGGGCTCGAGGGCAGACGTAGCAGGAGGCTTTTTGTAAAACGAGACTAAGATTGAAGGTTGAGGTCAATGGTAATGGGTTGGTCAAAGTTCATCATGAGAATTTGGTAGTTAGAGGTACCAGATGGAGGAGGTTGAGTGGATGACTCACCTTCAAGGGGTTGGGTAGCCATGAATCCTTGCTAGGGGAAAGGATTGTCAAACACAACCGGTTGGATAGGTGCAGAATTGGGAGGAACCGAAGTGGAGGCTTGTAGTCCTCGGGATGCTACTTGAGTTTCCCACATCTGACGCATATGAGATAAAAGAGGAAAATCGTGGGTGTAGTGACCATAGACACCACAACAAGAACAAGGTTTGTTTGTGCAAACAAGCCTGTCCTGCTTGGGATGAGTGCCATGTTGCTGGTTATCAGTGTTAGGTGCATTCCCTTGGGGATTGTTCCCTGGATTACCTTGGGAAAATTGATTTTGGTTTTCTTTCCTCTTCTTTTGGGAAGGAGGAGGATTAGTCACACCCTATTGTGCATACACCTGACCCTGGGGTTGGTGCCTATTGTTGCAGGGGTTGACAAGGCAAGGGAGGCAGGGGTGCTAATGCTGGAGGAGTTGGAGCACCAGGCTGCGTATATAGACAATAAGGAGGTTTGGAAACATTGTTGTAAACAGGTTGGGAAAAAGGAGGAGGCATGCCGTATCATGGACAAATGCTACCAAGAGGGGGAAAAGTGCTCGAGGAGCTAGACCCTCCCTGAGGGAAACCATAACCCATGGCAGTATGAGTGTACCAGTGGTAAAGGGCTCCAACAATACCATCATGGGCATGGGATGCCCCTGGTGTGTTAACACCAGCGAGTCTAGGTAGATCAGGTAAGACTATATAAACATAACCAGAAAGTGCATAGATCGGGTCATAGTTCAACATAATCTGGAGAGCATCTTCTTTGGTCTGAGGGAAATGAGATGCGACATCTTTGCCGATAGTAGGAAAAAGGGATTTGAGAAACCAGTCCATGTAGACATGGTCTTCAAAGCTAGGGGCTCGAAATATGCTCTTTCTTCTCCACCATTCCTAGACATGATTGGATAGGTGGGTCGCAGACGATTGATGGAAAGAGGTCAAAAGTTCAATATCGGTGTCATAATGAAGGGGAAGCTGAAAGTAAGACATAAAATATCGGGAAAGAATCACAAAAGTAGTATGAGAGGAGGAGGCCTGGTCAACATACCAATTGGAAGATTCTCTTGTAAGCATACGCTGGAACATCCGAAGATGGACAAAGTCATCAGTGATGGAGTTAGATGAACACCACATGTGGAAAGATCAAACATGGTTTGTAGGATCCACTCCAGGAACACCTTCAAACTTGGGGATGTTGAAAGGTAGCTTGGTTGGCAAAGCAAGCCAACCAGGGTCATGGTGTATGGGGTCATTGATCAACTTCTTAAAATTGGGAAGATTGAGACCTGCCATATAAGGGAGCAAGGGAGCAGCCAAGATAGTTCTTGTTGCGGTCCCGCTAGTAGTATTCACAGCATTAGGTTCGGGGCTACGACCAGCGTTAGGTCCTAAAATAGACATGGTTAAGGTGGCAGGCGGAGAACCGGGGGTAGAACTAGAAGGGGAACCCAATGAACCAGAATCTGAGTCAGAATGGGGACTTGGTGGAGGACTAAATCGGATCCTACGTGGAGGAGTAAGTCTTCCTAATGGAAAATGAGGATGAAGGCCAAGAAGTCTCTGGGATAAATGCCTTGGGGGGAAAATGATGTAAAACAAACACGGATCATAGAAGGAAGAGATACCAACAAGGGCAAGGAGGTGTTGGATCAAATGATTAAAATATTGAAACAAGGGCAGGGAGGTGCAGGATCAATTTATTACAATGTTAGAGTCTTCGTCTGGCAGTGTAAACTAGGTGCTATTCACTTAGGGTGTGCATGTATAAGTGTGTTAATTTTAATTTTTAAACCCAGATGTGTGTAGATAAAAAAAGAAAAAATTTGTTGTATACCTGTAAATAAATCTGCAAATAACAGTAAAGTAAACTGAATATGACAGAAAATAAACAGCCAAAGATGCATCAATCTAAACCCAAGGAGGTAGGCTTCCCAAAAACTAGTCTATGGGTGGGAAAAATCTAGTCAAAACACAAAAAAAAGGCCAATGGATCTAAAGTCAGGAGGGAGAGGGATCTATATTTTAGATCTTCTTCAAATAGGTCTAGAAAAACGACAAAAACTAGAAGGAAAAATGCTGCAAATGAGGTGGTGAAAGGCTACAACCTGAAGGGAAATGGAGGGGACCATAGAGGAGGACGAAAAAAAACCAAAAAGAGGTGTTTTGGATGGATGAATAACCAATCTAAAATGGATCTGAAAGGAAAGGTTCAGATCTAAAAAATCACTCAACACACTGAAATTTCAGACGACCTGCTTCAGCTAAACTCCCCCTAGGAAGGTGAAATCATATTGAAGCACTAGGGGGATTGGCTCCTACTTCAATGAGTAAAAAAGAGAAAGTAGATGTCCAATATGGGTGGAGACAGAGGTTAGACAACCCTGAACAGTAGCCTAGAAAAACCCAGAAAAAATCAAAGAAAAATTCCTGCAAAAAGTACACGTCGCAATTTCTGACCTGTTTTCAGCAGAGGTCACATTTTTTAGGCAATTTTCTGTGTCCTGAAGGTTGAGGGCACAGGTTTTGGCCCAAAAAGTGTGACCTACCCTTCCAGCACTCTCGGGATCAAGTTTCAGAAAAATGTTTCGTCTCAACTGTGGTAGATACCTGTCACCTATGCAATATGCCCAGAAACACATGGAAGTTAGAAATTTTACTGTTTTAGGGTTTTAAAGGTTAGAAACAACGTCAAGAAATGAAAAATAAGAAGCTACAGAAAAACCCTAGGGGTTGACGTAGCTCTTCATGTAGGGATCTGAAAAACGACAACAGTCGTAATCATAAACCCTTGTGGAGTCGCCAGTTGTTAGTATGAATTATAATCGTAGGCATACGAAAAATGTTCACTTTAGCTGTGCATAATAAACAACTCTAACATCAAATATGGCTACCAATTTATTTAGATTTTCAGTTAGTTGACCAAGACAAATGCTAAAAAAATCTAGATCTATGCAGTTCAAGATATTAAATAGCAAATAATATGAGTTGCACCATGCATCCAATGGACAAGAAAATATTATTTTTAAAGAATTTTTGTATTTATGAAACTTGGGAAGGGAACATAGAAATATCTTACTAGTCCCTCTCAATGGGATGGGTTCTTGTATATCATCAACGCTTCATATATAATATCTCTCTCCCTTAATGGTGTAGAAAACCTAGTAAAAAATGGAACTCAAAGGGAGCTTACAAGAAAAATGATAGCAAAATATGAAAATGATGAAGGATCAAATTCAGACCAAAAGTATAGATCAAAATTGATCTTTAGGAAACAAAAGGTAGTGAATGCATGGAAAAACCCTTCTATTTATAACAAAATATTGAGTTAGTCTAGATATTGGTTCATAATTAAAATAATATTAACCGAATGTAGATCCAACTTTTATGGAATATTTTAGTATATTTCTTGGAGGGAAAAAGAATTTGAATTTGGTCAAATCCCTTTTTTTGTAAATAATAAATAAATAAATTATTTATTTATTATTTTAAGAATGTGATTGAGTAAAAATTAAATAAATAGTGATTTATTCAATTGTTTATAAATGACTTTGTCAAATTTAACAACGAATATTATTTAAATAATGTTTTAAATAATTATTCCTAGAAAATAATAAGATAAATAATGATTTATCTAATTAATTTCCTGTTTTGGGTTAAATATGACCAGGAATATTAATTAAACTATTTTTTAACTAATTATCCTTTAAGGAAAATCAAACAAATAAGCATTTATTCAATTATTCCGTATGAGGTTTCCTATTTAGACCATAAACAACTTAAGAAATTATGGATTACTAAGTTATTTTTAATAATGAAAGCAATTTTACTTAGGGTAAAATTTGTCTTACATGGTGTACTTTGGTCCATCTAATAGTAACAGGTTAGATGACCAAGTGGAGTCGCTAGTTTTTAGTGTGAATTCTAATCGCAAACATACGAAGAAAACTCACTTTGGTTGTGCATAACAAACAACTCTAACATCAAAGATGGTTGCCAATTTCTTTAGATCTATAGTTACTCGACCGAGACAAATGCTACAGAAATCTAGATCTATGCAGTTAAAGATATTAAATAGCAAATAATAAGAGTTGCACCATGCATCCAATGAACAAGACAAGAATATTTTTAAGGAATTTTTATAGTTATGACACCTGGTAAGGAAACATAGAAAGATGTTACTAGTCCCCCTCAATAGGATGGGTTATTTTATGTCCTCAGTACTTCAAATCTAAGATCTATCTCTCTTGATGGTTTAGAAAATCCAGACAAAAATGGAACTCAAAGGGAGCTTACAAGTAAAATGGTAGCAAAATATGACAATGATGGAGGATCAAAGTCAGACCAAAAGTATAGATCCAGAGTGATCTTAAGGCAACAAAAGGTAGTGAGTGAATGTAAAAACCCTTCTATTTATAACAAAATATTGAGTTAGTCTAGATATTGGTGCATAATTAAAATATTATTAACCAAATATAGATCCAAATTTTATGGAATATTTTACTATATTTGTTTGAGGGAAAAAGAATTTGAATTTGGTCAAATCCCTTTATTTGTAAATAATAAATAAATATATGATTTGTTTATTATTTTACGAATGTGGTTGAGTAATAATTAAATAAATAGTGATTTATTCAATTATTTATAAATGATTTAGTCGAATTTAACAAGGAATATTATTTAAATATTGTTTTAAATAATTATTCCTAGAAAATAATACGGTAAATAATGATTTATCTAATTAATTTCCTGTTTTGGCTTAAATATGACTAGGAATATTAATTAAACTATTGTTAACTAATTATCCATTGAGGAAAATCAAACAAATAAGGATTTATTCAATTATTTTTCATGGGGTTCCCTGTTTAGACCATAAACAACTTAATAAATTATGGATTACTAAGTTATTTTTCATAATGAAAGAAATTTTACTTAGGGTAAAATTGGTCTTACATGTTGTACTTTGGATCATCTAATAGTAAAAGGTTAGATGAGAAAGAATTGGTGTAACATGGATTGTGGTTTATGAATGCTTAGACATGTATATATATTTATTGCAACATTGAAAGGAAAAAAATGAAAATTAATCTGGTAGCCCCAGTTTTGGGATCCAGGGGAAAATATTTGTGTATATTTGTTTTTTGTTCTCGCCATTGCTTAGTTTTTTGTTTTTAAGAATTCGTTTGCAAGTAATTTTTTACAAGACGAAAACCTACATTACCATCACTCAAGTTAATTTTTTTCCATTATGCATGTAAACAATCTTTAACATTTGTTATTAATTAACTATATCTTTGTATTTCTGTTTAAATCTGCATTTCATTTCATTCCTTCATAAATTTGGATCACTAGTATCAGAGTAGTCTTCTCTTTCTCTGTTTTCTATGCATGCCTCTAGTGAGGTCAGGTTATAAGGTGTTGGGACTTGAATTATATGATCCCTTAAAAGACTGGCCTCGCTGACCCCGGTGAACTCTCATGGAGGAAGAGAAGAAAGACGAGGGAGCACGAGATTCTTTCAAATTGTTGCTCGAAGAAGCCTTCAATATGAAAAGGAATTAGATGATGGATAAATTTTCCCATATCCTTCAACAAATACCAATGGGAAAATAATCTTCATCTAGTAGTCACCTCGGATGATCTGTCGCCTTTAAAGGGACAAGTTAATTTTGAAATTACTATTTTTTAAGGTTAGATAGACATAGATGTTCTAGATAGATGGATAAATCTACTAGAAGGATATTTCTCGATCCATAATTTCTCTAATAGGGAAAACATTAGTTTTTCACTCCTTAAGGTCGCCCCCCATGTCAAATACTCGTAGGAAACTCACTATGATAAAAACGATGAGGAGGCACCCTCGCTATTTCCATTCATGCCCTCTTAGTGTTATTTTCAAGACGTCATTAATGAACTATATTAAAATATTTTGATATATGAAAAAAATATACAAAATAGACCATGCTATGGTAGGAAAGGGACCAAGAGGTGTCGTAGTTCACAAATATTTTTCATACCTTATGCACGAAGATGAGTATCAATTATTATAAGTGGGATTTGGTACTCAAGTATTGTGGTTGTTTTCACAAATACAACAAGGAAGAAATGGAGTACCTAGACATCTCCTCGCTTGGTACAGCATAACGACATGATGTCAATATCAAACATAAATTTAAACAAAATAAGTGGAACATGGGATCTATGAATATGAAGTAGGGAAAAAGCACCTCTAAATTACAAAACGAAGGATCGATCCAAGGAGAAACGACCCAATAAAACCCATCGAAGCCACAATAAAAGAAAATAGAGGGAAGACAAAAAAATACACAAGAAAGTGGTATGAGTTCCATAAGAGTCCCACTCACAACACAAATGAGTGTCACACAAAGTAGTCATTGGTGGCCAAGCTAAAAGCTTCAAAGTTAGATGCATGTTCTGACTCATAGTCGAAACTTGAGAAGGGGAAAATGATCATTGATGCAGAACACAATGTCATTTTTTCCTCCACCAAGGTTAAGAATACTGAGCATGGAGATCTAAACAAGGGTGAGCATCTCTTCCACTCACATATGTGGCTAAAGGGTTCATTGGTGCAATTCATTGTTAACAGTAGAAGTCAAAATAACACCATCTCAACTAATGTCATGAAGTGGTTGGGCCTACTGACAACAAAACACCCAAAACCATATAGCATCGGGTTGCTCCACCAAGGGAGAGATCTCCATGTTAGCCAACAATTCCGCCTACCCTATAGAATGAAATCTTTCACGGATGAAGTATCGTGTCATGTTTCTCCCCTTGAATTTTGTGATGTTTTATTATGCGAACCGTACTTGTGGAAGTGTCATGCTATGTATGAGTCCAGACATTTTTATTATTACTTTGGCAATTAAGTTATCCAAGATACTAGAAGTAGATTGGCATATTTCCATTTCTTTGATCTCTACTAAGAAATGCAATGAGATCTTCTCCCAGACCAGGATATTTGTTTTCTTTTTTATTTTCTCTCAAACTAAGGGGAAGATCATGGCCACATCCATGGCCGTAAAAATTTGTTTTTACATGCAAAAAAATCAAGTTCATAAGGTCATGAAATAGTATAAGGAAATCTTCTTCCCACCCATAGGGGCACCTTTATGATGTGAGGTAAAACATTGAATCGATTTGACCCCCAAAGCAGCTCTACCTAATGGACCAATCTACGATCACTCTCTTATGGAAAACGCAGAAATTAAGCAAGATATCTAGGAGTTATTACAAAGAGGACCCATCTGACCAAGTTCATCACCTTATGCGAACTCCATTATACTTGTAGAGAAGAAAGATGGGACCTAGAGACTATGCGTTGATTATATAGCACTGAATAAAATCACGAATCAGGAACAAATACCCAATCCCATAAATTTATAAAAATCTTGAGGAGCTCAAGGGAGTTAAGTACTTCAAAATGATTAATTTGAAGTCTGGATATCACCAAGTCCCAATAGAGGCCACATTTGTAGGGAAGAGCACCTTCAAGTCCATGTAGGTTGTCTTCGAGTGGTTGGTCATGCCCTTCAGATTGACTAATTCCCTTGTCACTTTTATGATGTTGATGGATGATGAATTGTAGCTTTTCACCAACTCCTTCATACTTGTGTATCTGAATTGCATCCTCATGTTTAGCAAGAGTTGTGCATGCCACTTGCACCATATTCGATAGGTCCTTCAAAATCTGTGACAACACAAACTAATTTCCAACTTGAATAAATGCTCCTTTAGCATCAACCAGGTCCAATATTTAGGCTACATAATTGACAATCGAGGTTCTCATGCGGATCCAAGTAAAATCAAATGCATTTAGGATTACTCAGCCCTGACAACTCTAATATAGCTTGAAAACTTCTTGAACCTTGCCAATTTGTATTGAAGATTCATGTTAGGGTTCCCTCATATCCCTTGGCCTTTGAGTCAAGTCACCAAGGGAGGATTGAATGTAATTTTTTTTTGGTATGAATCACAACAAAAGGTGTTTTTTGAGCTAGACAACCTCATTTTCGCTGTGTCATTCCTCACATTTCCATACCTGAAAAAACCATTTGAGATTGAGATAGTTTCATTCGACTATTCTATTGGTGCAATTATCACCCAATAAGGGAATTCAGTGGCCTATCATAACGAGACACTCTTTGATACAATTCAAATACACCCCACATATGATAAGGAGATGTATTCCATTGTGAAGGCTTTCCGAAAGTGGAAAATTACATTCTGTGGAAGGAAAAAATCATCCATAAACATCATCGACCTCTATAGTTTATGCTGAAATAGGGAATGCTACAGAAGGAACACCATCAAAAGTGGCTGACATATCTCCAACAATTCCATTTGAACATTAAGTACAATAAGGTAAACACTAATAATGTTGCATATTTCCTCAGTTGGTCATTGGTTGTGGTGTTGACCCCTACTCTCGAAAATTGTGGTCATGGTACTTCTGGATGGCCACATTTTTACAAAAAGAATCTAGAATTTTCCACCACATACTATATGTTGATGGATGGCAAGAGAGTTTCAGAATTCCACCTCCAGGATGCACATTTATGCAACTTGGAACACCTTTTCATTCCTTCAATAAAGCATGCCAAGTTGATTTGTGAGGAGCACTACAGTTGGGTTGTAGGACACTTTGGTGAAGAGGAGATAGTGGAAGTACTGAAAAAGTATTGTTATTGGCTAAAAATCTGACAAGATGTTGGAAAATATATCGGATCCTATGTTGCCTATGCCATGGCAAAGACAACCGTTAAGAATCAAGACATGTACACTCCTTTGCCTACTCCTAACGTGCCCTGGTAATTCATCTCCATGGACTAAGAAAGGGTGACTTGATGGTGCTGCCACACAAAAAAAAAGGTCCAATGGGGACCGTAAAAGCATAAGTACAAGATGGTAACTCACGAATATAGTCGACACGAGTGTGGAAAAGTATGGAGGCAACATGGTGCCCCTGATACGAGTGTTGCAAGTGAAGAAATTAGATTTTGAGGAAGGGTGAAGTGTTTCTTCTTGGACAAAATGTGTCCTGGTGAAGTATCAAAGCACAAAAAGCTTATAGATACCCATTCTATGGCTTGGTGGGATATTTCCAACGTTATAGAAGGTTCATCAAACTGAGCTACGGTTTGGTCGCAGTAAGAGAAATAAAAATCAGGGGTTTTCTTTTAATAAGGCACTTTCCTTCTAGATTCACTTATGTGTCGGCGGAGCTGTGGTGAATGTCGTGAGGATAGGAGGCCTTAAATCTTGCGGCGGTTGTAGTGGATAAACCGACTGTTGGAATTTGAGATCCAACAATTGTAGGTAAGATGCCTCATCCTACTTTTCATTTTATTGATTTTAAAAGTTCATCTTCGGTACCCAGAGCTCATGAACAGGCGAGGTCGTACTTTCTCGAGGTCTGTTATGCAACCTGGGTAGTCGGTACTGGGCATAAAACTACTACCTGTCCCAAGGAATGACCTGGAAAGTGTGACTTATCAGAGAAAGGGGGTTTCAGTTCTGTTATGGGCCGAGATCCAGGATTCTATGGTTGAGGGGCATAGGTGCCCCCAGGCATGTTATGGACATGCCAAAATGTATTTATAAAAACAGAAATGTAAACACATTTTAATGATGTAGTGTGCCACTTGATTTCAGTATGGTTATGCAGTTTGAGAAAGGAAATAGATGATTACCAGTCTCTTTTGGTACTACATATATGAATCACATGGAATTTAAGTTTCTAGGTTGACATACATGGTGTTGCTATCCCAAAGGTAGGACTTGGGAATAACAAATTGATGTTCTCCTATAAAGCTCATAGTTTTGTCAACCACAATGTCTATGAGACTCGGTTGTCGATAAAATATGAAGGACTGATGAGGGGTATCATCCCTATAGAGACCTTGAAGTGATATGGGACTCTAGAGGTTCTTCTAAATGTGGAAGAATAATGGGACTAGAGTCGACACAACTATATTCACTAGGAGAGTGGTGGAGAATTGCTTCTCCTATTCTCTCAAATATGGGTGCCCCCTTACCCAAACATTGGGTGTCAATGTAATGGCCACAAGGTGCATGTGGTTCGAATGCATGAATTCGATGTAAGGGGGGAGAGATAAAGTCATGAGAAGTCGTTGCTTCCATAATGTCATCATCGTAATAGAAGATGGGGTGACTGATGGAAGAAAGACCACCTGATGCGGGGAAGCAACCTTAATCCTCATCATGAGAGGAGAGGTCTACATGCGCATCGTCACAAGGGGTGACATAAGATTGAGTAGACAAAGGATCTACCAATGTTGAGACTAGGGAGGGTGCTGAAGGGAGGTCAGATGAAACATCAGGTGAGATATCATCATGGACTTCCGACCAAGGCCCTATTATCTCAACATCATAAGGGGAAAATTTAATGGGAGCATCTATGTCCTCAAGTTTTTCCGAAGCAAGATGAAAAAATAAGGGAGAGGGTGACTCATTGCGCTCGGCCTCGAATTGGTGTAAGGCTTCTAAAGAGGAACGATAGTCTTTGAGGCAAGGACAAAAGTGAGTGTAGTGACCATGGAAATCACACAGAGCGCAAGGGTGATTTGTGCACAATGGTTTGAGTTTCAGGATTGAATCAGGTATAGTGACATATACCTCTGGGACATCAGATTTCGGAAACAGTTCATTGACCATGGGCTTGAGGTGAGGCAATTCTGGACAAGTATGGGTGGCATGTCTGAAAACATCACACAAAGCACATTGGATGGTACATTTTGGAGGCCGAGAAGGGGCAGGTTTTGTCGGGGTAGCCTTGTCCTTTGATGCCCCCTTGCGAGCTTTTCCCTTCTTACCCGAAGCGGTCGCAATGGGACGTGGTTCATGTTAAGGTGAATGAAGCATTGTTGCAGCGGGAGAAGTCATAGGGACCGGCTGAACCAGGGTCAAAGAGAGATAAGGTTTAGGTTGACCAGGTGGGGTAGTGGCTAGAGGATCGAGGTACCAGACAGGAATCCCAAGTGTTAGGTTAGGAAGAGAGAGGGTGGCCATAATAAGTACTGTGTACACTCCTGGTGGGGGGGCTAGGAATGCTATCTGACCAAAGGGGTAATGACTAGGTGGGACGGCGCCAAGATGGTTGAGGCTGGGAGGGACCATCCCAAGAGGGTAAAGTGGGTCATGAGTACCAAATGAAGGTGACGGGCCAGGAGAAGAAGGTTCAGAAGGCTGATCAGAGGATATCATGAAAATCTGGTAATTGGGGGAACCAGATGTAAGAGATTGGGTGGCCACCTATCCTTCAGGTGGTTGGGTAACCACAAATCCCTATTGAGGGAAAGGATCAGTAAGCATAGCCAGCTGACTAGGTGCAGGACTGGGAGGAATGGAAGGGATGGCTTGTTGTCCTCTCAATGTTTCTTGAGACTCCCATAGTTGTCACATTTGTGGCAGAAGAGGACAATCATGCATTTAATGACCATAAACACCATAACAAGAACAGGGCTTGTTCGTATGAAGAGGACTATCCTGCTTGGGCTGAGTAGTGTTAAGAGAATTACCTTGATTAGGTCCAAGATTACAAGAGGCAACTTGATTTTGATTTCCTTTCCTCTTCCTTTTTGAGGGAGGAGGATTAGTCATGCTCTGCTATGAGTACACTTGCCTCGGAGGGGGTGGTGGTTGTTGTTGCGAGGGTTGAGAAGGCAAGGGAGGAGGAGGTGCTAATGTTGTAGGAGCTAGAGCACCAGGCTATGGACATGGATAATAAGGAGGTTGGGTAGCAGTGTGGTAAATAGGAGGTTGGGCAAAAGGAGGAGGAATTTTTTATCCTAGATACATGCTACTGGGTGGGGGAAAAGTGCCAGAGGAGTTGGCCCCTCCTTGAGAGAAACCATAGCCCATGGGAGGTTGAGCATATGGATTAAAGAGTGCTCCAACGATACCGTCGGTGGCGTGAGATGGCCTCGGTGCATTGGCACCACCAGTTCTGGGAAGATCAGGTAGGACGGTATAAACATAACCCGACTGAGTGTAGATCAGGTCATATTTTAGCACAATTTGGAGAGCGGCTTCTTCGGTTTGAGGAAAGTGTGATGCACCATCTTTCCCGATAGGTGGCAAGAGAGTGCTAAGGAACTAGTCCATGTAGACATGGTCTTTGAAGGTAGGGGCTCGAAATAGACTCCTTCTTCTCCGCCATTCCTGAACATGGTCGGATAGGCGGGTCGCAGATGATTTATGGAAGGAGGTCAAGAGCTCGGTACCAGTGTCGTAATGAAGGGAAAGCTGGAAATAAGAAAAAATGGTTTGGGCAAGAGTCGCAAAGGTGGTATGAGAGGGAGGGGCTAGATCAACATACCACTTAGAAGCTTCATAAGTAAGTGTTTGTTGGAACAACTGAAGATGGACAAAATAATTGGTAATGGAATTAATCGAACACCACATGTGGAAAGATCTAACATGATTTGAGGGATCTTGTCTAGCAAGACCTTCAAAGTATGGGATGTATGAAGGGAGCTTTGTTGGCATAGCAGGCCAACTAGTGTCATGGTGTATAGGGTCCTTTATCAACTGGTTGAAGTCGGGGAAGCTAAGGCCTACCATGAAAGGAATCAAGGGCGTAGTCGGTGTAGTGTCTGTTGCGGTCCCACTAGTGGTATTCCCAGCTGGAAGGCCAGGGTTACCACCAGTATTAGGTCCTGCACTAGACATGGTGAAGGTGACAGGGGGAGAAACGAAGGTAGAATGAGAAGGAGAACCCAAAGGACCAGAAGAAGAGTTGGAGTGCAGACTCGGTTGAGGAGTAACTCAAATCCTATGTGGAGGAGTAAGTCTCCCTAACGAAAACTGAGGATGAAGGCTAAGAAGTCTCTAAGATGAACACCTTAGTGGCACAATGGTGACAACAAAAACATGGCACAAAGGAAAAAGAGACCGACAAGGGAAAGGAGGTGCAGGATCAGGTGATTACAATGTCGAAACAAGGGAAGAGAGGTGCAGGATCTATTGATTTCAATCTTTTAGAGCCTTTTCTTGGAGGTGTTAACCAAGCCATTTTTCACATAGGGTGTGTGTGTGAACTGTGTAAATTTTAATTTTTAAACCCAGACATTTGTAGAGAAAAAGAAAAGAGTGTGTTTTATAGATGTAAGTAACCTGCAAATGACAGTATGTAAGCCTGCAAAATAGAAAATAAATAGCTAATAATGCAATAATCGAAACCCAAGGAGGTGGGTCTCTCAATAACTAGTCTATATGTGAGTGAAAATCTAATAAAAACACACTAAAACAACCAATAGATTTAAGGTCAGAAGGGACAGGGATCTAAATGAAAAATCTGCTGGGAAGTGGTGCAGAAACAACAACAAATAAGAGGAAGAATTGTTGTAAAAAGAGGTGGCGAATGGCTATCTCCAGGAGGGAAGCAGAGTGCACCCTAAAGCAAAACCCAAACAAAGCTAAATGAGGAGATTTGAATGGATAAAAAGCCAATCTGAAGTGGATCTGAAGGTAGCGTATCAGATCTGAAGAAATGGCCAAGGACTTTGAAATTTTAGACAACCTGCAACAGCGAAAACTCTTCCACAAAAATTGGAGGGTACTGAAGCCTTAGTGGGCTAGGTTCCCACTTAGTTGAGTGAAACAGAAAAATTAAAGGTCCAAAACGAGCGGAGACGGAGGTCAGACAACCCTGAATAGAGGCTCAGACAAACTCAGAAAAATTTTATAAAAATCCCTGCAAAAAGTCCAGGTCGCAGTTTCTGACCTTTTTTCAGCAAAGGTCGCACTTTTTGGGCAGTAAAGTGTGCCTTAGAGGTCTAGGTCGAAGGTTTTTGGCTAAAAAGTGAGAACTGCACTTCCGACACTCTCGGCGGAAGATTTCAAAAAAAATTGTCGTCTCAGCTACAGCTGATGTCTGTCACCTACGCAATAGGTCCGAAAACATACGGAAGTCAGAACTTTTATTGTTTTAGGGTGTTATGGGTTAAAAAAGGCATTAAGAAAAGAAAAAACAAGGGGCTAAAGAGAAATCCTAGGGTTTTAAGTAGCTAGATATGCAACGATCAGGAAAACGACAACGGTCTTAATCGTAAACCTGTGTGGAGTCGCCAATTGTTAGTATGAATCTTGATTCGAGGTGTACGAAAAAGGTGCACTTTAGCTGTGCATAACAAACAACCCTAACAGCATAAATGACTACTAATATCTTTAGATCTGTAGTTAGATGATCAAGACAAATGCTGCAAAAATCTAGATCTATGCACTAGAAGACATTAAACAGTAGAAAAATAAGATTTACTCCATAGATTCAATAGACAAGACAAGAACATATCCAATGAAATTTTTATTAATGGCACCTTGGAGGAAAACACAAGAGGGTGTTTCCTATTCTCCTCAATGGGATGGGTTCTTGTAAGTCCTCATCACTTTAGATTTAGAATTCTCCTCTCTTGATGGTGTAGAAAACCCAAACAAAAATGGAAAAATATGGCTATGATAATGGATCAATAGCCAGACCAAGAGTTGAGATCCAGAGTGATATTTAGGCAACAAAAGGTGACAAATCAATGAGAAAACCCTTCTATTTATAACAAAATATTGAGTTAGTCTAGATATTGATGCATAATTAAAATATTGTTTACCAAATCAAGATCCAACTTTTATGGAATATTTTATTATATTTGTTGGAGGGAAAAGGAATTTGACTTCAGTCAAATCCCCTTATTTGTAAATAATAAATAAATAAATTATTTATTTATCATTTTAAGGATGTGATTAAATAATAATAAATAAATAAATGATTTATTTATTAATTTGAGGATATGGTTGAGTAGTAATCAAATAAATAATGATTTATTTAATTATTTAAGGGAGATGTAGTCATATTTAACAAAGAATATCATTTAAGTAATGTTTAAATAATTATTCTTTAGAAAATAATAAGATAAATAATGATTTATCTAATTAATTTCCTTATTTTGGGGTAAATATGACTAGGAATATTAATTAAATTGTTGTTTAACTAATTATTCCTTGAGGAAAAATCAAACAAATATGGATTTATTTAATGTTTCCCCATCGGGTTTCCTGTTTAGACCATAAATAACTTAATAAAGGTGATTTATTCAGTTATTTTCATAGTGAAAGAAATTTTACTTGGAGTAAAATTGGTCTTACATGGTGTACTTGGGTTCATCTAATGATAATAAGTTATTTATAAATTTCCACGAAATCATTCATAATTTTTGCACATTTCGTACATTTGATCTGATTTTATAAAGGTCTTGGTTTGGGTTTAAGGGCATTTCTTGGAGGCGGACCAATTTTGCAAAGAATTGTTTTGGGTTTAAGGACTTTTCTTGGAGGACATTTCTTTAAGACGGTTTGATTATTCAAAAAATTGTTTATGGTTTAAAGAATTTTCTTGGATGTACATTCAAAGGACATTTCTTGGAGGTATGTGATACATTTTTTTGGATGTTTTTTGTTCATTTTTTTTTTAAAGTATGGATTTGTGCTTAATTTTGAATTCTTGGAGACGGTCTAATTTTGTAAAGAATTGTTTTGGGTTTAATTACTTTTCTTGGAGGCGGCCTGATTTTGCAAAGAATTGTTTTGGGTTTAAGGAATTTTCTTGGACGTACATTCAAAGGACATTTCTTGGAGGTGTGTAATACATTTTTTTGGATGTTTTTTGTACTTCATTTTTCTTGAAAGTATGGAGTTGGGCTTAATTTCAAAACGACATTTTCTGGAAATATTTTTTGAAGTATTTTCTAAAGTGATATTTTTTTTTTAAGTTGGAGGCATTTTTTGAAGTGACATTTTTTTAGAATACGTGTTTTGAGTTGAAGTAAATATTTCGAGCTTTGTTTCATTTTTATAAGACATATTTTTCTCGAATTTTTTAAAGTAAGTGTTTTGGATTGGAGTATGTATTTTTTGCAAAAAATTTAAACTGAATTTTTTTATAAATTAAATATTTTGTGATGCTTTTTCTAATTGAGTTATTGTCTAATTTTTTGAAGGAAAATTTTTGAACTTCATACTCTATTTTCATGGGAAATCGAAGGACTTGTGCGAGAAAATATGTTCAAAAAAGAGACCCTGAGGAACATAGAGAAGAGGCGAGACAATCTCACAAAAGAAAGATAGAAGCCCTCTCAAATATTGAAGGGGAAAATCAACTTCATGAAGAAATTGAAGCATGTATGTAAATGTAAATATTATGATCTATTGATATATTTAAAATTTTCCTAGTGTAAAATGTGAAGCTTAATTTTTATTTGATGAACTAATTTGAGTTTAAATATTTTGTTTAATGTAAACAGATAGAGATATTCCTCAAAACATTGATGACGAGATACAAAATTTTGAAGGAGAAAGTGAAAGAGGTATTGAACCAATGATTCAAGATGGTGAAAATATTGAAAAAAATTCAAATGAAGAAATTGAATCACAAGGTATATATATATATATATATATATTGAATACATGCACGTATTATTGAAATTATACATATATTTATTAATTTAGTTATTTATTGTTCATATGTAAACTGATTATGTACTATTTTTTCGAATATGTACAGATGAAATCAGTGTCGATGATGAGATGTTAGAAAATGTTGACACTCACACACATGGAGATAAAAAACCTGACCATGTTATACGATATCATGTTAACTGCATTTTTGAAAATCATTTCTTAAATGAGCGGGTGACAGTTCAAGCTCAAATGTTGAAAGGTCTCCTATCATTAAGAAAATGAAAAGAAGCTACGACACTACTGGGTATTCGAAAATCAACCAAAGATAAAAAAAATGAAGGAAGATGTGATACAAAATATAAGTAGTACTATAAATTCAATTAAGAGATCTAGAGATAAAAATGTTTCAATTGTACGCAGAGGAATACATATGGCAATGGTTTCATCAAGTACTAAAGAGAATCATTTCGTAACATCTATGGCACGAGCATTAGGAACCTGGCGAAAAAATTTGCACAAACATCGGAAATCTCGGCTACAAGTAGATGTAAATGATGAAATCGCTTTTTGGAGAGCTATTTGTAGGCAACCATACAAGATAGACTTGGAGAAAATGTTAAAAAAATAATATATGAATATTGGAAGAACAATTTGCGTGCTTCGCCGACTGCAAGGCATGTGATGCGAAGAAGAATAGCACGAAATCAGTACGAAGAACATGAAAAATATTTCTTGGAAACCACTCAGATAGAGTTATTCAACAATTTTAAAGAAGAGAATCATCAAATTCATGTTTCAATCAGTGCTTTTGTTCAACAAAAACCATGGTATGTAAAACCTGTCACCGTACGTGACACTTGTTGTTGCCATTATCATGTGTAATTTGAGTTATATTATGACACATTCCTTGATTTTAGTAGAACATTATGGAAGGATTCACCTCCTCCTTCCACTATCCGTGATTTCATATCTCAAATTCTATGTGAAAGAGAAAGCGATCAACTATTCAAAAAAAAGAAATGTGTTGGTGGTAAAAAATGCGATGATTGTGGAAATTTGACTAAATTTCAAAACAAATATCTTACTGATATAAATGATCAATCATTTTCCAACATGAAAGTGAAATGGAAGAGATATGAATATATCGATACATCGATTCAAGGTGCAAATAGTGTTAAAAGAATTGAATTACTAGAAATGAAATTTTTGTGATAGAATTTTTGAGAAAGTTTGAGGCAGAAATTTACAAATACACCAAGCATTCCCATAGAGCTTGATGGCAAGACTTGCAATTCAAAAATTCTCGTGAACTTTTTCCACCAGGCACCATTTTGTCAGTGATTGATTTTGCAGAAAACTACACATTTGTTCCACAAAAAGAAATTTAGAGTGAATACTATCATTATGACCAAGTATCCATGCTCGTCCATATTATATATAGACATGCTGAACAAAACGTCGATCATATAGAAATCATGAGTGAAAATTGACATATCCTTAAAGAATATCACTTTTATATCAGTGACGACCGTACACATGATACATATTTTATACAACATTGTTTTGGAAAAATTTATGATTCCTTGAAAAATCGTGGAATAACATTCAATGAACATTGGATATGGTCAGACGGATGTGCAGGTCAATTCAAATTTGAACGATCATTCTTTTGGTTGTGTTGTCTTCATAAGAAAACCTGCATTAAACATTGTTGGAATTTCTTTGAGACTGGCCATGGAAAAGGAGGACATGATGGTGCAGGAGCATGCATAAAATGAGCACTTTGAAGATATCAAATGAACCCCTCTGCAAGCCGACTTGTGAACGCTAAAGAATTTTTTCAATGGTTCATCACTGTTTTAAGCAATGAGACTAACCCATCAAGGGAAGTGCAAAGGTACATTCAATTTAATTTTTATTGGAAATATAATTTTAAACATTGTACATTTATCGTGCAATGATTATCTTTGATTGTATTTTGATATCATATTTACAAATTCTTCTTTTAATTTTGCATATAAAGGTTTTTCTAGCATATTGGGATCGAAGACGTAGATAGATCAATTGGAAATGACATTGAAACAATAAAAGGGACTCAAAAATTGCATTCAATTAAAACAAATTCGTCCAGAAATGTGTTTGCATTAGATAAAAGAAAATATTGTTTTTTTTGTGATGTTTTCATAGACAACACAAAATCCAATGATGTTTGTGAAAACAAAATGTATGTAAAAGATTGGAAACATACAGAGCTAAATACAAAGGGAAAAATGTCTGTTGCAATGTTTGAAGAAATGAAATCAGAGGAAACTACAATATCATCCGATGGTGATCGAGTTTCTGATATTGTTAGAGAAGGTAACATTTGAATTTCTTTCTAATGATTTAAAGATCTAGAAATAAATTTAAATATGTATAATTTTCTTAAGATTGTTTTATTGTGTAGGAGATGTTTTTGCTATAATTGCACCTATTGAAAATGATGAAAATGTTAAGTATTATTTGATGCATGGCACTGAACTAAAAATAAAATTATTAGAAAACTATAATGATCACGGATTTAATATGACAGAGGATCTATTATATTGAAAGGTTATTTTTTTAGACAAACTAATCAAAGTGGGGACTTTTTTTACTTTGAAGACTTGAACCTGATTCCATAATTTGTCAATATAGACACTTGGTGTGTGAAACACACATAAAGTTGATAGAGGTTCAATCAAAGGAAAAAAGGAAGATTAAGAAATGGAAAATGTCAAAATCTGATCATGAACAGATTATTGAAGATGGCATTCCATTGGAATTTTTTTGATTGAATTGCCCAACAATTTATTCTCTTTGGATTAAATATGTTTTAGAACTTCTAGTACACTCAACTAAAAATTGAGCTGCTTATGTTATTTTTGCAAGTGTTTGCACATGTACAAATTGTTTTGGTACATGCACGTGCTCTAGTATCAACTGAAAGTAACTTTTCTATACATGTGCATTGATGAAAAATGTTACATGTATTGGATGGATATATATATATATATATATATATGTTCTAGAATGCAATTTTAACTAAAATTAGTTTTTTTATGTGCATTGATGAAAAATCGTATTGGATATATACACGAACTGAATGTGCCCAATTTTTCTTGTGATATTTTCTGGTAAAAAGTATCCGTGCAATGTAAATAAATCATCCACAATATAGTTTTGTACGAAGATTCCTTTTAGAAAAGAGACTTGGAGCACTTCTCTGACTTTTGGTGGGATTTGACCCACATCTCTATTCCTAAATGAAAATCTAGTACAAAATTTGTCTGTCCAATGGTAGGATATATGTTCTATGTTCTAGAATGAAATTAACTGAATGTCATCAATTTACCAAATTATAATTCAACAAGGCTACCTATTTGATTGCATTAATGACATTGACCCAAATTCAACAAACATATATGTACTTCTTACATTTCTAATCAAAATTAAAGGGATAATTTGTACATATATCTACTTCTTTAAACTCTTTCTTCAATTAGAGCTCAATTGATACATGGCTAGTTGCATTGAAAAGCTATGTTCTTCCTATTGGAAAAATTTTCGCTCAAACAAGACTATGTAGAGATCAAAAGCAATCTTACGATTCCAAATGTACTTCAACCATCCAAAACTTGAGTTTTAAAAACTTTTTGATTAAATCAAAACAATACAAGTCACATAGGAGTCTTATATCTAAGCCAAATGTAGATTGAAACCATCCAAAACTTAGATCAAAACATTTAACATTATATCAAACAATTTAACATTTAACATTAAATCAAAATTAAAGGGCTTTACATACAACTACTTCTTTACTCTTTTTGATTAAATCAAAACAATACTTCACATGGGAGTCTTCCATCTAGGCCAAATGTAGATTGAAACTGTCCAAAACTTAAATCAAAACATTTAACATGTTATATCTTGAAACATTTAACATTTAACATTAAATCAAAATTAAATGGATTTACCTATAACTACTTTAATTTTTTTTAATATATCAAAACAATACTTCAAATAGGAGTATCTTCCATCTAGGCCAAATGTAGATTGAAACCATCCAAAACATAGATCAAAACATTTAACATTTAACATTAAATCAAAATTAAAAGGATTTACATATATACAACTACTTCTTTACTCTTTTTGATTCAATCAAAACAATACTTCACATGGGAGTCTTCCATCTACGCCAAATGTAGATTGAAACCATCCAAAACTTAGATCAAAACATTTAACATTATATCAAAACATTTAAAATTTAACATTAAATCAAAATTAAAGGATTTACATATATATAACTATAATGAACATAATGTACATAGCGAGACCCGTCTCCTCGGTTGCCTAACTAGCCAACACCAGAGGGGGTCTGAATCAAAAAAACAGAAAAGGGGCTACCCATAACTGGGAAAAAGCTAAAGAGGGCCTAACATTAGGCTAGCTATCGATGTGTGTAGGAGGATTCTCCTCCACAATTGGACAACCATAGTCCTACGGACCATCATCTACTCCCTTGGAGTGCTGGGAGGAGTCGTCACTGCTTGCGCCATCGCTGCTGGAGCTCGTCGAGGTGGATTTGACTGGAAGAGTTGCCAACTTCCTTGTGTCCTACGGTTGATGGGTTGGGATGGTGAAATTTCTCCACCGCTTCCTAGAACTAGAAGCACCTTCATCTTGTGGCTCCTCTTGAAAAAATATGGAAATGGTCGCCATAATTCGCGGTCTGACCATAGTGCTGGTGAAGCTAAATTGTGCTTCATTGCTTGTTGGAAGAGGGTGGATACCTGTGTCATGGATGGAAAGAGGAGGGCGAGAGTTAGCACTCCTGCCCCCTCCATCCCTATCCCCACCTCCCCTTCTGCAACGCATCTGTTGTCTACGCATAGGGTCTTCCATAGGCCAAATCTAGATTGAAACCATCAAAAACTTAGATCAAAACATTTAACATTAAATTAAAATTAAATGGATTTACATTTAAAACATTTAACATTAAATCAAAATCAAAGGGATTTACATTAAATCTAGATTACAATGGTATCCAAAACTTAAGTTTTAAAAAAAAATTCATTATATATCGTGCAACATTACTTCACATGCCATGCCAATTATAGTTCAACTATCCAATAGAAACATTTAAAGTTATACCACATGTGCCAAATGTAGATTGAAACCATCCAAAACTTAAGTTTTAAAAACTTTTTGATTATATATCATGCAACATTAAAACATTAAATATCACATGCGAAATGTAGATTGAAACCATCCAAAACTTGAGTTTTAAAAACTTTTTGATTATATCATACATAATATTACTTCACATGCCATGCCAATTATAGTTCAACTATCCAATAGAAACATTTAACATTATACCACATGTGCCAAATGTAGATTGAAACCATCCAAAACTTAAGTTTTGAAATTTTTTTGATTATATCTCGTGCAACATTAAAACATTAAATATCACATGCGAAATGTAGATTTAAACCATCTAAAACTTGAGTTTTAAAATTTTTTTGATTATATCATATATAACATTACTTCACATGCCATGCCAATTATAGTTCAACTATCCAATAGAAACATTTAACATTATACCACATGTGCCAAATGTAGATTGAAACCATCCAAAACTTAAGTTTTAAAAACTTTTTGATTATATATCGTGCAATATTAAAACATTAAACATTTAAAACATTAAATATCACATGCAAAATGTAGTGTGAAACCATCCAAAACTCGAGTCTTAAAAACTTTTTGATTATATATCGTGCAACATTACTTCACATGCCATGCCAATTATAGTTCAACTATCCAATAGAAACATTTAACATTATACCACATGTGCCAAATGTATATTGAAACCATCCAAAGCTTAAGTTTTAAAAACTTTTTGATTATATATCGTGCAACATTAAAACATTAAATATCACATGCGAAATGTAGATTGAAACCATCCAAAACTTGAGTTTTAAAATTTTTTTGATTATATCATACATAACATTACTTCACATGCCATGCCAATTATAGTTCAACTATCCAATAAAAACATTTAACATTATATCACATGCCAAATGTACTCCAAGCATCCAAAACTTAAATTTTAAAAAGAAAACAAATTATAACACATCATTACATAACGTGCCAAATGTAGTTCAGAAGCAAAACAAAACTTAAATTTTAAAAACAAAACAAATTATAACACATCATTACATAACATGCCAAATGTAGTTCAAATGACAACATTACTAGTAGTTCAATTATCCAAAAAAGTTTTAAAAACCAAACAAATTATATAACAACACTACTTCACATTCACATGCCAAAAGTACTAAAACCATCGAAAAATTAACTTTTTGGAACAAAACAAATTATATTAACACTGTAATAAAATATGTCCAAAAATTGTAGATCTCAAAAGTATCAAACTGTATCAAGTTATATATATGTATATATATGATAGTGCATCTATATAATATATAAAAAAGAAAATTTAAGACTATCTAAATCTTGAAATCAAATCTACAAATCATGTCCATCAAATAGAGATGGATCTAGCATCTTTCCTATCAGGGTCTCAATCCGCACACTATCATGTGAAGCATGGGAAACCTACATACACAATGCACATGTACTTGAACATTAAAATTTGATGTTTTAAAAATGAGTGAGAATATATATATAACTCCATGTAAAAAACAAAATATAACAAAAAAATATGCAATACCTCATGATGTTCCCTCTCCATTTGATGAACAAGTTCTGCCCCCATAGGAACATCTACAACGGTAAACTGTACAATATACATGTACAGTTATATATATATATATATATATATATATATATATATATATATATATATATATATATATATATATATATATTAAAAAATTTCAAATGAAAATGCATGTGTACATATATAAACTTATTTTCAATAATATTAAAAAAAAAGTTAGCCAACTTGTTCGAATGGTGTCGATGTTCCTATCTCCGTCTCTAGAGTCCGTGGATTAACGAAATATTCTATAGGAACCTAAATTCAAAAAATTTAAAATAACTCAATATATATATATATATATATATAAAACTTAAACATAAATTTTAAAAGTGAAAAATTTTCCGTACTTGTGGCTCATCTCCTAAGGAAGTAGAAGGTACATCTCCCAAGGAAGAAGAAGGTACCACCATCCCAAAAACATCGGATAGACTTAGAATCTGTTAAAACATTTTATCATTATATATACATATATGTACATGTGTGCACAATTATTTATTTTAAAATATCACTTTAAAAACACTAACATTTGCCAAAATATCTTGATGGTGGGACCCATCTTCATTGTTTGAACCAAAGGTGCTGAACGTGATATTAACATTTTCATCATGCATCATGCGTGACAACTGCAAATGGTGTTTTAACATATAATGATACAATTTTTTTAGATTAATGTACATACATATAAATGTATACATGTACATACACATGTATTTATTACAAATTGTACACATGTATATGTACGTTAAAATAATTTCAAACCCTAAGGCCATTAACACATACCGTTCCCGTGCCCTCTTCGTCATGAAGAATTAGGCCTTGAAAACCATTGCGACAATTTTTTGCATATATCCAGAGATCTTCAACATTCATGTTGTTAATCTCTTCATCTATACAATACACAAAATTGGCACGTGCATTTTCAAGTGATCTTTGTCAATTTAGAAAAACATCGACTCCACCCAATCCACTGTAAACATTGTTGATCATGACATCCCTTGCTTCTCGACTTATTTGATAAGTTGCATCCATCTCTGACCGCAGAGTTTCGACCTGCAAATTTCAACTCACCAATGGTGGCTCAAGGTGAGGCAAATCGACATCTCGCTTTGCGCCCTTACGATCATACAATCGACCTTTCCCCGGACCAAAAAATTCTGACGGATGGTCATTGTAGTTGAGTTTCATACCCAAAAAAAATTCTGTGTAAAACATTTGTGCAAAATAAACATGAACCTCATCGTTCCATTGGAGCCTTCAATAGGCCGCAAGGTGCCTATCATACAAATAGCGAGCTATATTTGGTTGCTTGAAATATTGCACCTTCAGCATTTTTCTTTTTGGCCCTTCCTTGAAATTAAACATTGACTTCACCACATCTTTTGTAACTCTTTTTTTTACATCCTCCTGTGGAGTACTAAAAAGGTATGTTTTTGATGAATATTTCAATGGCTTTTTAATAGAATTTGTGAACCTTTTGAATCATGAATTTGGAAAGTAATAAGAAACTATAACAAAACATGTGAGAATTGATGTGCATAACCTAGCCACTGATAATGGTTATTTTCTATACAGGAAAAGGAGAAAACGAAGAGTTGCCGCTCCAAAGGAAAGGACAAAGTGGAGATAATTGCTGTCTCTCTGGACGAGAACCGAACGCAAACATAGGGAAACAGATCAAAGTAAATCGGCTCGGGAAAGAAGGAGAGGACACCAGCTCAGCGCAACAGAAAAGACAGGATGAAGAGTTAACAGTTTGGCGAATCCCTCAGGATCGAAGATCCTGAGGGATCGCTGCTTTATTTTATCTAGTTGCTTGGACATCTCCACCGTCGTCTTTATAAAAAGAGACAACACTGTTAGTTTAGGAGATAGATAAGAGAGAGATAGGATACGTTTTATGTAATCTTCTGTAAGACATCAGCTTTGGTTATTAAGTTTTGTTGAAGACTGGTTCGATGTATTTTTGATCGATGCGTTAATAAAGGCTTGGTGATTATTCCATCTTCGCGTCTGCATTAACTTAAAGCGGTGTATCCTTGGAGGCTAAGGGCCCGGCCCCGAAGGACACTTGCTTCTGTACCATTACAGCTTCACTTCTGTGTGGTTTGTGTATTCTTGTTATTTGATCATTTGATATGCTTTAAAAGTTCATATGATATGCTCTGTTCAAGTTTGAATCATTGAAGTTTCTACAGATAGAATTGTATGTTGACTCTGTATCAAGTTATTTATCCTTTCAAGAGTTAATCGCACATTCTTACTGTTATATTACAGAGCTGTTATACTAAAACATTCGTGTGGTGTGCGTTCCTAATTTATCAATACTGTTCTATAATTCATTCGTTGTTACTGCTGTTCCATTAGTGTGATCTGTGTAAATCGCCTTTAGAGTGACAGAATGTTCTTTGATTGCAAAGAGTGTATAGATTGAGTTTGGTTATAACCCGCGGGACTTAGTTATTCAATTGCTGTTCCATTTTAGAGTTGCTGTTCCATTTCAGAATTGTGGTTCAATCCTTTATTCGCTTTGCTGTTTCATTTACTTGCAGTTGTTGGTTTGTAGTGAGAGATGATCTAAAGCTGTAGTGAGCAGTAGCAGTTACTGTCTAGCTCCCAGGCTTGTGATCTATGCTCTAATTCCTTTTCCATCAGTTTCTGAAGGGATGGGTTATCATTGCCGAACCCTTGACTGATAAGTTATTGAGTTTTCTGAGTGTGTAATTTATTTCTTTAAAGTAATTTGATTTCAGTTAAGCATCCGTTTACTCTTGTATTTCTTAAGCACTGTACTACTAGCATTACTCTGACAAATGAGCCTCAGATTGAGTCACTCTTTGTAATGACAAAACGCTCTCGGGTTGACATATTAATGTGAGGTAATTAGAGGTGAAAGAGACCCTTTTTATAGCTCTACACCTCCCACTAATTTGTACCCATTACTGTTTCCTTTCTCTTTCTCATCACTTCTACAAATGTATCAGTCGTTGGCCCAAGAGTTTTGTATACATTTACAATTTCACACAAATAATGTGTAACTACAAAGTAAATAAAAAATCAATTCCATATGTACACACATGTATGGAGATTTAAGATTATATTTAAATACCGTGAACATCCCCCGATCCCTGTACCCCCATATGGGATTCGGTTGATCTTCGTCGTTCATCCTCCATGATATATATATCTATTGGTGGACATTTACACAAAATAAATTTTAGAAAATCAATTTGTAATTTAGTGTACACAAATTATGTAGAACACAACTTTCAAAGCAATAATTGATGTGTGAAACTCAATTTAAGCAAAAAAAAAATTATAAAAATGATAATTTCACCAAATTGCGCTTTACATGGTGGGAGCACACTTGGTATAAAATTGAAAAAACACATGGTCATTAAAAAAGAAGTGAAACTGCATTTAAACAAACTTCATTTAAACAAAAATTTGTTGAAGTCCCCGCATTTTAATTTTATAAAAATGTGAAGTTCACCAAGTTGCGCTTTACATGGTGTGGTGGGAGCACACTTGGTATATAATTGAAAAAAACACATGGTCATTAAAATAGACGCATTTATAAGTACACAACACACACATATCCAAGATATGTTACAATTTCCATCAATAAATTTTGAAGGAGAGCGTCTCAACACTAATTCATCTTTGAGAGATGAATCTTGAATTTTTGAAGAAGAGCATCTCAAAACCAATTCATCTTTGAGAGATGAATCTTGCATTAGCATTGCTCTGTATAATTCTAATTCATCTTTGATAGATGAATCATGAATTGGCATTGCCCCACACAATAGATCAACAGACATCTTATTCAGATTTGTACAATGCCTTATATTAAAAAATTGAAATTGGCTAACAATATTGTTTTCTATTCCATGTAGTCCTTTTAGCCTCTCCTTCTTAACTTGGCACACACCATTCATCTAGTTGCACACAAGTTCAGAATTGGTGAAAACTACAATTCCATTTGATCCATACTCCATCGCTATTCCCAAGCCTTCTATCAATCCAATATAATATGCCTCGTTGTTTGTTGTTCTTCCCGGTATATTCATTTTCCTTTGGACGACTTTGCTAGTCGCAATATTGGAAATCACATATGTAATCACTGCTTTCCCTGGATTGGGATAGCAAGAAAATTATATGCATAATTTCCATTTTTCAACCATATTTAATGGTTTTCTTATCCCTGAAAAAAAAAACAAAAACAAAAACAAAAACAAAAACAAATTCAATAAAAATATATATATTAAATCGACATTTATTGCAAATGCATGAGAGAAATGACACAAGATCATGAGGTAAATGACATGTGCATTGTTTATCTTAAATTTTGACTTAAAAAATTTATGGTAGAGTTCACATCTAAAATTAATGGGAGGAAGCCTTCAGTTTGTGGGAGAAATGACACATGTACACAATTTACCTTAAAGTGGTTGTGTTTTATGGATATTAAAATGAAGAAATTCTATTTAGATCCATTCCAAAGATTTACTGTAGGGGCATTTACTAGATATGTCACCTTTCATAAAAGATGAGATCCAGAGGCTACCTGGCCCTTTACAGACTCTGCCTATAGAACTTGTAGAAGTAAACACTACCTATCCCAATTTTACCGTGTGAAGGGTGTAGAGGACCCGTGGAATCACTCAAGGTTGTATTATTAAACCTTTGGTTTAATGATCTTCAACCTTTGGTTGTACTTTGAAAGTCCTTGACCTTCATCCTTCAACCGGAGGTTGTAGATCATTTAGGACAGGTTCCTTCATCCTTAAACCTTTGGTTTAATGATCTTCAACTGAAGGTTGTAGATCCTTTAGGATGGGTTCCACCAATTCCTTCCTATGGTTGATCCTTCAACCTTTGGTTGTCCTTCATCCTTAAACCTTTGGTTTAATGATCTTCAACCATTGGTTGTAGATCCTTTAGGACAGGTTCCACCCATTCCTTCCTATGGTTGATCCTTAATGGCCCTATAAGGGCATAGGGTCCCATACATATGGTTATATGGCCCTATGAGGGCATGGGGTCCCATCATATGGGTGATATGGCCAGATATGATTGATAATAATTAGATCATATCATCACATTAATCAACTGCAAGGACCTTGAATGGCCCTATGAGGGCATAGGCTCCCATCAGTAACGGGAGGTCCTTCCATGACATGCTGAAGGACCTTATAGACCCCCTTAAGGGGGCATAGAGGCTTATTATCATAATGGTTGGGTGGACCATACGATCTCTAAGTGTAGCTATAAGGAGGCAATAAGGCCTTCAATGATATGCTAATGGCCCCTCTTCTCCGCGGGGGTGTGCTACACGAAGTCCACTTAACTCCTGAGGGTTGGGCCGTTGAGACCAGTGACCTAACTTGAGGGCATCATCGACTGTTAAAATGATGGTGACCACCTAAGGGGCATATCCTACTAGATATATGACCTAACTTGAGGGGTGGACTCAATAGGCTTTTGCCTGAGAGGGCCATAGCGGACCGTTTAAGGCACGTTGGAGGCATTGATGGCAACGTTACCTCCTAAGGGAATCACTGGAATGGGCTCTACAAGATATTAAGGTAAATCTATATATCTATTAAGTGTTTCAATAGAAGTGTAATAATAATTTCAAAAATAAAATATTCTGCTTCCTTCAATCACTATTTACATATCATCAGTGATTTACATATCATCATAAAGTACCACTTCCTCACACAACAAGTCTTTGAGAAAATAATGAAGATGGAATACATACCCACAAAGCCTCTTGTTAGAGAAGCATTTGAATATGTGAGAAACAAATTAGGAATAGTTCTTGTAAATTATCTTGTTAGAGAACCATTTGAACATATGAGAAACAAATTAGGGATAGTTCTTGTAAATTATTATCACTTATTTGACTTCAAAAAAAGAGCCTATGAAATTGAGTGCAATATCTATGTGGTAGAGTACACAATATCTAAGGGGGAGAATACAATATATTTGACTTCAAAAGAAGAGCTTATGAAATTGAGTGCAATACCTATGGGGGAGAGTACTCAATATCTAAGGGGGAGAATCGAGATAAGGAAGGAATAAAAGGAGTAACAAAAAGCATATGATTGTGTCGATAATTTGAAGTAGTCAAGAAAGATAAAAAAGGATCATCAAAATTGAGTGCAATATATATATGATCATGTGTCAATAACTTGAAGTAGTCAAGAAAGATAACAAAGGACCATCAAAATTGAGTGCAATATCTATATGATATCTATATGATCAAGTGTCAATAATTTGAAGTAAAGAAAGATAACAAAGGACCACCAAAATTGAGTGCAATATCTATATGATTGTGTCAATAATTTGATAATTTGAAGTAGTCAAGAAAGATAACAAAGGACCATCAAAATTGAGTGCAATATCTATGTGGGAGAGTACACAATATCTAAGGGGGAGAATAGATATAAGGAAGGAATAGAAAGAGTAACAAAAAGCATATGATTGTGTCAATAATTTGAAGTAGTCAAGAAAGATAACAAATGACCATCAAAATTGAGTGCAATATCTATATGATCAAGTGTCAATAATTTGAAGTAGTCAAGAAAGATAACAAAGGACCATCAAAATTGAGTGAAATATCTATATGATATCTATATGATCAAGTGTCAATAATTTGAAGTAAATAAAGATAACAAAGGACCATCAAAATTGAGTGCAATATCTATATGATTGTGTCAATAATTTGATAATTTGAAGTAGTCAAGAAAGATAACAAAGGACCATCAAAATTGAGTGCAATATCTATGTGGGAGAGTACACAATAACCAAGGGGGAGAATACAATATAAGGAAGGAATAAAAATAGTAACAAGAAGCATATGATTGTGTCAATAATTTGTAGTCAAGAAAGATAACAAAGGACCATCATCAAATTCAAATTGAAAGATCAAGTAGTCTTCTTCATGAAGAAGAAGCATTAACTAGGTTCATCATTTAAAGGGTTCATTTTTTAATGAAAAATTTTATGAATAATATGGAATGAATCATTGTACATTATGATAAATCTTGTATTTAAATGACATTTGATCTATGAATAAAAAATAAAATGGGATCATCTCTTCATATATATATATGTGTGTGTGTAAGAGAGAAATAAAAAGCAAAGGTAATTCCACCAAGCCTAAAGGAGCATGTCCTAATACATTAAATTATGTTTGGTTTCTAGAAGCATTAATCATGAAGAGTCGTGAGATCCACATTTCGACCATACTATTTGCAAGTTAAAGGAGCATGTCCTAATACATTATTATGTTTGGTTTCTAGAAGCATTAACCCTGACATTTCTTTGAGATCCACATTTCCATCATACTATTTGCAAGTTCACATTTCCATCATGTTATTTGCAAGTTCTATATGAAGATATGTAGTCTAATAACTAATTAGCAAGTTGTGATGTCCTAATACATTATTATGTTTGGTTTCCATCATACTATTTGCAGAATAGTATGAAGATATGTAGTCTAATAACTATACAATATATCCCATATAACATATAACAGCCTTTGACAGTATGAGCATAGAGTCAAAAAACAGAGAGGCCTCCCAGCAGAGTTCCACCTGTTCATCAAGGTAAGCAACATAATATTGGAAGTGAAACAGTGACACCACTGAACATATGTGAATTTAGAATGATTTCAACTCTTTTTTCAAAGGAGAAAAAACCTTGTTTCATATATTGATAATAGTTCATATACAAAATCCTCTTGATATACCCATAACAGGTTATCAAGTATAAAAGATCAGATTCTGTCTCATACGGAAATACATTACAGTAGTATAAAAGACAATATGTAGTCACATTACAGAAATACATTACATCAGTATAAAAGACAATATGTAGTCACACTACAAAAGATCAAATTCTGTCTCATACAGAAATACATTACAACAGTATAAAAGATAATATGTAGTCACATTACAGTAGTAGATCA